>WOXC01003973.1:0-330549 GCA_011680675.1 Gymnobelideus leadbeateri
AGTAACTTGCTCAAGGTTACACGGCTAGTCATTATTTATGTGTGGGTGCTCATTTTCTGAGGCCGGATTTGATCTCGGGTCATCCCAACTCCGAGGCCGGCGCTCTTACTCACTGGCAGGGAGCCCAGTCTTGAAGGAGGTGCCCAGTCATTCTAAACAGCGGGGAAAGGAGTCAAGAACAATACTTACGGACTCCAGTGCCTCCCTGATAATTTTATCTCAGGAAGAGGAGTAAGTAACAAATTCAATGGTACTCTGTACCTAGTTCTGACCAACAAGTATGGAGTGGTTGGTGATATGGGAACTTTGAAAGAAAGTGACCATGTTATCTTAGAGTTCATGATAGTTAATGAAGTAAACCCATGAGGAACGTCCATGTCTAAAAAAGGAAATTCTGAAGAAATATTGAAGACACAGTTGGCTCTCTGTCCTTTCCCAGAATCTTTCTTGCACACTATCAGTCCTTCCTTTATACTTGTGCTAGAAAGTGTGCTATTCCGTATCCCCGTGCAGAATTGAGGGCAGTTGGTGTTGAGTAAGGTCCTACCGATGTTGGTGGCAGCCATTCTCAGTCGCAAAAGCAATCGAATGGAAGGAACTAGGAATCTAGTTCATCCCCCTGCCTCCAGGCCAACTCCACAGAAATCTTCGATGAACACCATGTTAGCCCCCGCTTATTGCCCACTCACATTCTGTCTTGGGTTATGGTTATGCCTTCCAAAGAGACAAAGATTTCCAAGACAAAGGACAGAGACTCTGCCTTCTTCATCCTCTTGGGCCCTGTAGCCCAGTCCACTTCAGGGATAGTGCTCAGAAGAGTTGTCTTGATTGAATGAATATTCTAAGGAAAAGAGTGAAGACCAGTGCAAGTTACAGAGAAGGAAATAGTGTCTGGAAAACCTTCCTGGTCATCCAAGCTTTCCCAGAATGGAATGGTCTGCCTTGGGAGGTAGCACTTTTTCCCTCTCCTAAAGTCTTCACGTGAAGGCTCCTTGAAGATGTTACAGAAGGGATTCCTGTTCAAGTACAGGTTGAATGAGAAAGTCTCAGAGGTCCTGCTCAGCCCTGAGATGCTGTAATGCTTCATAGACACATTCTTTGGTGCTCCATTTCAGCTCTTTCTTCCTTTTGCCTAGCCTCTGTCCTGCTCGTTCCAATGGAAGCCCAGCTCTTTGGTGTCTGTCCCCAGTAGAGAAAGCCTGTGTTCCTGCATGGCAATGAAGCTCATGTCCATTGGCCTTCCCCTCCAAGAGGTAGGAGGGGCAATGGCTGTTCTGATGTTGTAGTCTGTCTCACAGAAAAGCAAAGTCCTTTGGTCACATAGCTAAGACAACAAATTGGTAGCAGTGGAAAAGTGACTGCATCCTCTGGCTCACCTTTTCTCTAGACTTGGAGAGCAAGATACCAATATTAACCCAAATATCTGTAGCACTCTAAGATTTGCAGAATGCTTCCCTCATAATAACTCTGTAAAACATGTGGAAGCATGACTGTCCCCATCTTACAGCTAAGGAAACTGAGTCAAAGAGGTGATGGGACTAACCCTATGATTACACAGTCAATAAGTATCTGAGAAAGAATTTGAAGCCAGGTCTCCTGATTCAAAGCCCAGCATACAATTTACCATAGGGCACTGACTATGGATCCAAGGAGACTATGGATCCAAGGAGAAAGGAAGAATGGTAGGAATGTTGGGGAGTCATTGGAGGCATGTGAAATCTCTACAGCAAGGAGTCTTAACCCTTTTATGATATAGACCCCTTTGGAAATTTGATGATGCCTATGGACCCCTTCTCAGAATAATAAGTTTTTTAAGTAAATAAAATGAAACACTTTGTATTAGGAAGAAAACCAATTATAGTGAAATACACTTATAAAAATATTTTTAAAAAACAGGTTGAGAGATCCCAGGTTAAGAATTTCTGCTTTAGAAAGAACATGCTTAACAAATGCCTGTTGAATGACCAATTGAACAATGTTCTAGGCCCTGTATTGGGTGCAGGGGCTACAGAGACAAAAACAAATCAATCCCTGACCTCAAGAAGCTTTCACTCTACAAACCTAGGCAATTACAAAGCATATGCCAAGTAAATCCTAACTCATTTTGCAGGGAAGGCATTAGCAACTGGGAGAACTAAGCTAAGCCTTGAGTAAGGAGTGGGCAGGGGGTAGGGGGTGGCAGTATTCTAGTGACAATCGGAGGCCTCTCCTCCCCTATCCTGGCCTGTTCTGTCCTCACCTCCTTTGGTGCATATTGGGGACAGTGACTGGAGACAGCAACTGCAAGTGAGTGGGCAGGCAGCTTTCCTAGCCACATCTCTGTGGCCCCAGGTTGCTTGAATTAGATGAGCTTTCAGAAGATAAAGCTGGGCACTTTAATAGTATATTTTGGTAGATAATAAGGCAATCCTGGACAACTGGACATACTAATCTGCAAACACAAAGGGGCCCGACTTTTTGGCAACAAGCAAACCCTCCAGCATAGCATTTGGCATGCTGGCAAATACATAAGGTACTCGAGTAAGAAAAGATATCAGAGCCAATGGCTGGAGAGAACTCGTACTCCAAGCTGCCCACTTTTATATAGTCTTAAGATACCAAAGCTCATTTTGCACGAGTCTGTGGAGTTGGGATTAACAATAATAGTCTTCCACACTGTGTGGTTCTAAGATTTTCTCTAAAGTCCAGAGCTGCAGCTCCCTCCCTGCAGATGACAGGAGTGGTGGAAGACTGGCAGATCTACCCCTCACAGGAGGAGGTAGCTGGAGACAAGATTAGCTAGAGACTAGAAGAGACCAGCTGCCCTTCACCTTTCACCTCCAGGACACTAGCTCAGCCCCAGCCTTCAGAAACAATGGCTATATAGGACTAGAAGCAAGAACTCTCTGGTTCTGAGGAATGAATTGATGGCAAGGAAGACAAGTGAGTCTCTCTGATTCTAGGGCAAATAAAACTCTGATTCCAAAGTCAGGAAAGCCTCAGCTCTGGGCCTGCTCTGACACTAACTCCTGTGAGGCTTTGGTTAAAGAGTACCACTCATTTACTCATTCAACAAGCATTATACTAAGCATTTCTGATGTTCTTGGAACTGGGGTTACAAAAACCGCAATGAAACTATTCCTGCCCTCAAGGAACTTACATGAGGGAGACTACATGCAGAGGCAAATAAATACAAAATAGCTATAGGTACAAAATAAATAGAAAGTCTGATTGGAGGCTCTGGTTTCTTCCTGTAAAATGAGAGGGCTCCATGAGCAGCCACCTGAAGGACCAGGCTAGCTTTGGATTTCTGTGATGTTGGAAATGGTGGGCCATGCCACAGCAGATCTGTGCTCCCAAAATATGTCTCCAAATGACTTCTAGTGCACTCAATGTCACAGAAAGCTCCTGTGACTGGCCCCAGCCCTTAGGCATCTCACTTCAAAGGGTAGATGCTCATTTACTCCATCCAGCAGTCCAGAAATGATCAGTAAGGTTAGCTACCCACCACTAAAGAAGGAGAGGTTACTACTATTTGTGAGAGAGAGAGAAACTGCCAGGAACCCTGTCCATGCGTCCAGTCATGAATTTCACAGAAGTAGAGTCCTGGTTTGAGGTGTTGTAGAGTCTTGGCATTTTGCAAGGAAAAAGGCTTGACTCCTTGAAGGCTACTTCTCAAGGAGACCTCAGCCTCTTGCTCCTCTCTGCTATCTCCAGGGTACAGAGGTAGAGGAAGAGTGTGATGATTCCTGCTCTTCTCTGTTGGTTCTAGCTGGAATACATTTCAAGCCAATTTTCCCAAGGCAATGTGATGTGAGCCATCTCCTACCCTAAATATCCCCTTCCTCCCCCATAAAAAGTCATGGACAACTATATCTCCAAGCAGGCCACATGCCTCTTAGCCCACTGACAGACCCCCATGGAAGACCCCTTCAAACTGCCCTATGCTGCGCAACATAGCCAAATATATACCCTTCAATACTCATTTAAAACTATTTCTTAAAGGGAAGGAAGGAAGGAAAGAAAGAAAAAGAAAGAGAGAGAGAGAAAGGAAGGAAGGAAGGAAGGAAGGAAGAAAGAAAGAAAGAAAGAAAGAAAGAAAGAAAGAAAGAAAGAAAGAAAGAAAGAAAGAAAGAAAGAAAGAAAGAAAGAAAGAAAGAAAAGAAAAGAAAAGAAAGCCATGAGCTCTGGGAGTCAGGGGACCTGGATTCCAGTCTTGCCCTGCCATTTGCTGGCTATGTGACCTCAGGGGTTCTCTTCCCCATTCTCTAAAATAGGGTGGGGGTGGGGGAGGTTGGTAGTCTAAATGACTCTTTCAATCCTTTACATCCAAGATCCTATCCATCTTAAACATTCTGTGGTTGCATCCTTCATGACTATTGGCTACTGACCATAATCATAACTGGTTTCGTTTTTCCAATCTAATTACTGTGGAAACAGCCTCAGCTCCTTGAGGAGGTGAGGCAAAGCTGCAGCCCCACACCAACTGTTATTTATATTGCCCATCCAGGGTGTTAGCTGGCTGGTGGAAGCCGGGAAAATCAGGAGCTGACTAGTCCCGATACATTTCTGGCTAGGTGTGGCTCTAAAAGGAAGAGACAACTCTTATTTTTAAAAACCCGTTCTATAATCTCAGAGACAGAAGGGGCCTCAGAAGCCATCTAGTCCAACTCATACCTAAACAATCCCCAGTACAAAGGCCTTGACAAGTGGTCATCCAGTCTGAAGCCTTCCAGTGGAAGGGAGTTCACTTTCTCCCAAGACAGCCCATTCCAGGGCAACTAAGTGACCAAAGATAGAACGCTGAGCCTGGAGTCTGGGGGACCTTAATTCAAATCCGACCTCAGACACTTACTAGCTGTGTGACCCTGGGCAAGTTGACTCAAATTAACCCCAATAGACTAAAAAAAAAAGCTCACTCCACCTTTAGACAGCTCTGATAGTTAAGAAGCTGTTCATTATATTGAGCAGAAATAGTTCTTCCCCCTTGAGCCAAGACAGCCCTTCAAAAACATGGAGAGATATCTCACATTCTGCCCTGTGTCTCTTCTTCTCCAGGCTAAATAACTCAGCTCCTTCTTTTGATCCTCATAGGACATAATTTCCTGGATGTGTTCTAGTTCATTAATGTCCATCCTAAAGTGGGGCGGCCAAGACTGAAGAGAACACCCCAGATAGATGGTACTGTCAATCATCCGCACAGTCCTAAACAATCTGCCTCTCTTGGTGAAGCCTACATTGACTTTAGCTTTCATGGATGCCTTATAGCTGAGCTTCCAGTGACTGAAAACCCCCTGATCATTTTTCAGACAAGTTGCTGGCTAGCCACAACTCCCCCCTCATCTCATACATGATGATTTTTTGACCCCAAAGTGTAAGACTTGACATTTATAAGTCCCCATTCAATTTCATTTTATTAGACTCGGCCAATGTCATTACTTGCCTAGTTTTTTTTCATTCTCCACTCTGTCATACAGCATGTTAGCTAACCCTCCTATCTCCATGTCATCGGCCAATTCAATAAGCACACCATCTAGGCCTTTATCCAAGTCATTAATAAAAATGCTAAACCGCACAAGGCCAACCATGTATCACAGGAAAACTCCAATAAAATCCTCGTTCCAAGTTGAAATTGAACCATTAATAACTACTCTTCCAATCCTGCCTTTCAGTCAATTGCAAAGCCGCCTAATTTTATTATTATTTAACCCACATCTCTCCATCTTTTTGTGTTTAGGGACTCAGGCCACCCATACAGATGCAACCTTGCTTCTTCCATCAAAAATCCTTCGTATCATATCTTTCACAGCCTCCCCAATGCATAAACTTGTACCTCCCCCTACCTGCCTCAAGCACATATGCCTCCATTGATGTCTGTTTCATGCTTTATAAATGTTACGAGTTATACATGAAAACTGACCCAAATGCAGACAGGTAGCCAGTTGGCCTTGGGCCATTCTAACCTTGTAGGACTTTTACCTTTGACTTTCATTCATTCTTCCAAGAAACATTTGTTAGGCAGCCAACCGTGCACAGTGCAGATAAAGGATGAAGGCCATTCTTTCCAAATGAGATCTGGTTCTGCTGGCCTTCTCAATCTTTCTCATTCATCGATGCCTGGATGTCTCACAAATATCCTCTAGTAGGCTTCACATCTTTTTGTTTGCTATGCTTATCCCAAGGAAAGGCAACTCCACTTCTGCATCTCAATTGATTTTTTTCAAACTCGTCTACATTCCAGTGGGTTGAAAATGGTTCTTAATGTTTCTCAGCATATGAGCCAGGTGAGTGACCTCTTAGCAATTAGAAAACCCCAACTAGAAACAGCTTGGTTTTCCATGTAGGTACTAACATGTATATGTTTGTAATGACTACAGATATACCCCTCTTGGTTCTCTCATTGGACCATGAGTTTTTAACCTTTTCGGGGTATCCTTGAGTAGTCTGATGAAGCTTATAGACCCCTTCTCAAAATAATATTTTTAAATGATTTAAGTAAATGCTCAATTTCAGTTAAAGGAGAGTGAAAATAAATCTGCAATTTCCCATCCAAGTTGATGCTGCCATTGGTGGAGTCTGGGAACAGCAGGTTAAGAATTCTTTATACCTTTAGGGCAGGTCCATATCTGACCCACCATCTGCATTTAATAATAGTTTTAAAAAAGAAGATGAATGGTCATTTCTATGGCACGTTAATATTTGCCAACAACTTTACAAACATTACCTCCCAGGGCAACTGTGAGGATCAAAGAAGAGTTAATGTAGTAATTATCTCCATTTTAAAGATGAGAAAACTGAAACTCAGAGGGGTTATGTGACTTTTCTAAGGTCACAGAGGCAGCAATAGGCAGAGTCAGGGCTCCAAGCTATATCCAGACTAGTAAATGGTTGAGTGAATTATGAATCATTGTTTATTGATATATGTGACAGTCATGATGATGAGATGTCCAGAATAACTCCTTGGGTCTTACATGTCCAGTTTCAATTGGACATTGCCTTGTTTCAGTCAGCAAGCATTTGAAATACTGTGTGGTACATTGGTGGTCTATGCCTAACTAGGTATAGAAAGTGATGTAGGGCTCTCCAGGGTAACCACTTGGAGAGGAGTTAGGAAATACAGGAGGGACCTCCACAGATGAAGATAAAGATTGACTAGTGTGGTCATTCTCCCTAAATGTGATCTATATAGCACTGGAGAGAAACACATTGACTTAGGATAACTGGGACTAGAGCCCACCAAGCACACTCTGTGCTATGATGGATGTGATCTGTCATGACTGTCAGGTACAATTGGACCTCATTTTCCCACCCAGGAAAGGGTCTCACCCTGTGATTTCACTGCTATGAGAAATCCCCCTTCTGGATTTTCTCTAGATTACCACTGCCTTTCCTAAAATGTCAATTTCAGAATTGAACTCAACACTCTAGATCCAATCTGACTAGGGTAGAGTACAGTGGGACGCTCATCTCCCAAGTCTTAGACACTGTACCTATGTTCATACAACCTAAGTTCTCCTTAGTTTTTTGTCAGCCATATTATACTATTGACTCACACCAAGCTTACAATTCATTAAAACCCTCAGAATTTTCAGATGAATGACTGGCTATTTAGTGAAACCTCCCCCATTTTATACTTGTGAAGTTGCTTTCTTGTACCCAAGTATAAAACCATAAAGTTTCATTTGTCTTCATTGAATATAATTTTATTTGATTCAGTCTAATATTCTAACCTGCCCAGATCTTTTTGAAACCTGAATCAATCATACAAAATTTAAGCTAACCTTACTAGCCTTGCATCATCCACAAATATGATAAGCACATCATCTATGCCTTTTTATAAGTTATCAGTAAAAATATTAACACAAGGCTTAGCATAAATCCCTTGGGCAACCCAATGGCAAACTCCTTCCAAGCCAACACTGAGCCATTAATGACTATCCTTATGTCCAAGCATTCAAACTTTAATTTCACTATTGTCTAGCCCACATTATGTAAGTTCACTGTAAATGAGCAGACTGGCTGTTAACATTCTTCATCAGTCTCATGTGGGTTTCAGTTTGTGAAACTGTATTTCCACAGCCTGAGAAGCTCTGGATTAGTTCAGGGTTCTAGTTCTGCCCAAGAAACCAGGTCTTGAATTGTAGAGGCAACAGTCGACCTTGAGATTAGACCTAAATATTCTGAATTGCTTTCCTCTTCCATCTTGCTATTGATGAAATAGTAATAGTCTAAAGTTCGGTGTTCCTCTTCAACCTGGTATTTCTCTATGTGTTCTGGTTGAATTCTTAGCCTTCAATTGGGTTTTGCAGAACTTCTTTCCAACCATCCAAAGGATGTGACTGACCTCCAACATCCCAGTATTGCTCTTCTTTCTTCTTCCTAATCATTTGCCTTAAACATTTATCTTTCTCTGTTACCTAGCAACTTGTCACTGATTCAGAATATTAACTACCCCATGCCTCCCCTTCTTCTCCATCAGCCTGAAAATGTTGGTGCCTAGAGAGAAAGAAACTTCATCCTAGCCTTTATCAACAACATAGGTGCTCCTGCCATTTTGGCTCGGACTGTATCTTATCAGGAGACTTTCAGGGGAGTTCCCTCTTCATGTTTTCTAACCTGGAGAGCACAACCCTCCCACACAGAGTTCTTACTGGCATTCTCCCTGGAAATGGGAGTCCTAAAGATGCCAGCCTCCACTCACTCGACTATACCTAGGGGTTCTGGTAGGCATCTCCTGGTACAGGCCCATCAGTCTCTAGTGACTGGCATATATTCTATAGTAGTCCCACAGGGCCTCACACTTTGGTTACGTGACTCTTGAAAAGACCCAATCTTTTTTACCGAAAAGATTATGTTAGTCTATGTTAGTCATAGGCTAAGAGGATAGAAATAGAGAAAACAGACAGCCTTCCTCCTGCTAATTCCAGCAGCTGAACCAGGAAGTCCAGGGATGCCATTCGCTGGTTTCTCACCATAAGCTTTTTCTCCTACATGGGGTTTGGCTGGACAACATTAGTGGAGGTATTTTCTCACCATTTTCCATTCCAAAAGCTTCCTTCCCTGATGAGGCACAGGTATTGACTTCACTCACAGCAAATGGAGAGAGAAAGGCCATGCAGGAGAAGGGAGGCATAATAAAAAGGTTGTATCCTCCTAATCACAAAATCTCAGAACTGGGTGAAATATTCTATTATCTTGCCTATAGTATACTACCCCTCATTTGGCCCATAAGAGTAAGAGCAGATGAGAGGATTGAGAGATGACCCAGTTTCCCCATGTGTAAAAATGAAGGACTTCAACCAGATGGTCTCAGAGATCCATCCCAGCTCTAGGATTCTATGGTTCTGAGGAAAATCTGTCTCTAGGACCTCTGTTCTCTCCATCCCATTAACTTAAGTCAAATGAGATGGACTGAATGTGCCAATCACCTTTTCTGGGACCAGGAATCTGACCTCATTGAAATTTAGTAAGAATTGTAGATGATCAAAATGGTCAATGATTTTTAAAAACCTGTTTCTGGATCTTTGATTGCAATGTAATCAGCCCTCAACCATTAGCAGTAGAGCGGCCAGTGGACAGCTTTGGAGAAACTGCCAAGGTCATGCTAATAGGCTCCAAAACCATGATCTAGATACAATCTTTCTCCCAATCCCCAAGCCCTTTAGGCAGCATGGGGCAGTGGGAAGAGAGAGAGCTAGATGTAGAGTCAGGGGAACCACAAGTCAAATCCTGGTTCTACCCTTACTACCCATGAGACCTTGAGCACATTGCTTAACTTCTCTGAGCTTCTGGCAACTGCTCTAAGAGAAAAAACTAAATAGGTTGCTACCTATTAGTGGGAGGAGTCCCCTCACTAATAATGTTCTTGATGTATCCATGTTATTAATGTATTTATGATGTGTGCAGGGCACTATCTGAGGCACCAGGCATATAGAGATGATACAGATACCAATTTAGACTCAATGGAAAGAAAAACTTAGTAACAATTAGAGCTGATCCAAAGTGGAATGGACTGCCTTAGGAGGTAGTGAGTTCCCGATCTCTAAGGTCTCCAAGCAAAGGCTAGATAACCAATCATTTGGTACATGTTACTGAGAGGATACATGTTATGGCATTGACTAGCTGTTCCCTGAAGACCCTTCCAACCCCAATATGCTGTGAATCTGTGAAGCTAGACATAGATCTTCCCTCAAAGAGCTTAGAGTAGAGAGGAGTGGGGAGGGGAATGTGAACACACACACACACACACACACACACACACACACACATTCAAAGAGATCCCTATTCAACATCATTTCACAATTAGATTGATAATCTACTGTAGCAATCCCTACCTGAAAGTTGGGTCCCTAGTTCCTTATTCATCACTTAATATATTCTCTTGCTCTCCTTATCTAGTAGGGTTATTGGAAGAAAAGTCTTTCGTGCATCTGAAAGAAATAGAAACATGAGATTTTGAATAGCATGTTAAACACTTGCTATAGTTTGTCCTTAGCAGCAATGAGCAGCAGCCCCATTCACGACAAAGAGGAAGTGAGTTAATAGTTCCATCTAGTTGCTTCTGGGAGATAAAGGGAAAGAGACCAGGAAAAGATAAATAAAGCCTGATCTTTTTTCATACCTTTAGCCCAATCTCTGCAAGGTCAGAGTCACTGTCGAACTGGTGATGGGGCTTCCTCTAGTTACTTGAAGAAGCTGGGCTCAGGTCAGGAGGATTTAGCCCCTCAGGTCATAGCTTCCAGATGAAATCAGTGACACATCCCCCTCCCCAGCTCAGCTTTCTGCAGTTTATGCTAGATCTCAGTTGGCTTTTATGAATGCTTTGTGCCTCTGGGTGTGATGTATTGTCCCTACCAAGCTATGAGCAAAAGATTGCTTTTAAAGAAACAATGCCCAGACTCATTTGAGAATTGTCATCTTTAATGAGATCTTACACTACAGATCAGAGGATTCCCATCCTCCATGTAAATTAATATCTGACTTTTTGGTTGCTTATCCTTAAGCCAGTCATCTCCCCATCCCCTTCCTGTCCATCCTCCACCATTCTTCCTCCAGGATCCATGAAAAGTTTTAGTGCATTTTATCTGCACACCTTGGGTCTTCTGGCATATCCAAGCAGCCCTGCTATAATTACAGGTCTCTCTAAAGACACTTTGGAAGCTTTTTTTGGTCTAGATTTAGGCTGCCCAGGAACAGCTCTTCCATTTATAACTCAGTTGCTATGGAACTAACTGCCCCCCCATAAGTATGTTTCACCTAGAGTTGTATTTTCACAGAACCAAGTGAATGGCATTAGGGGAAGTGTTGTGTACCATGCCATTTAGAATATAATCATTGCATAGGAGAGATCAAAGAGAGGAGCTTGAGAAAACTGAGGAAAGAGAGGTCATATCTAGCTGGTGACATCAAGGGAGGCTTCGTGGATTTGCTTAGAAAATGTGTGAAGGGAAAGTAGTGTAAGGTCAGGCTGGGAATATGAGTTGGAGCCAGACTGAAAGGTCATGAACTGAAACATAAGGAGTAGGTAACTAAACACTAGGGAGCCACTGCAGGGTTTTGAGTAGAAGAGTGATGGGATCGGAGTTATAATTTAAGAAAAGTGTTCTGGCAGCGATAGGAAATGTAGATTAGAGAGGGGAAGCTGGCAAACCATTTAGGTAGCTACTAAAGTAGTCTAAACCCAAGATAATGACCCAGAGTAATTACAGGAGGAAGATCTGAGATAGAGTGGAGGTAAAATCAGTAAGATTTGGTAACTAATTGAATGAAAGGGGGAAGTAGCAGGTGAAAGAGAGGGAAGAGTCAAAAATTATTGTGGTTTCAGACCTTGTGATTTGAGGATAGTGGTGCCAATAGTTCCATTGTGCATATCTTGAGTTTGAGCTGTAACAGGTAGAATACCCCAGTGGATAGAAAGCAGACAGTTGGAGGGTCTTTTCCTAGGCCACTAATGGAAGGCAAAAGGTTGTAGAAACTGATGAAAGGAGAGTAGCAGGAGCCTTCAGTGGACCTATGTGGGCCCAAGAGCTTCATAGGCACACTGTCCACCTCACATAGCTGTCTGCATGGATGGGTAGGAGGGGACTCCCTAAGATTTCTCCTGACACAGAGAGAGGGAGGAAGTTACTTTCTCTAGACAGCTGGTAGGCAACAGTGAGGGCAGAAGTCTGTGTTTCCTCCCCAGTGGAAAAAAATCTTCATTTTTAAAAATCACATGGTTAACTGTGATGTCACCACTCTGCATAGCCCTTTTCCTCTGTACACTTCCAAGCAGTCATGGGCAGATATAGACACAAACACAGGCCAAGCCAGAGAATAATTAGAGTAGCTCAAATATCTGTTAACACTTCAAGGATTATAAAGTGCCTTCCTCCCAACAACCTTGCAAAGTGTCCCCATTTCATGGGTCAGGAAGTTAAGGCTCAGATAGATGAAGCAACTTGCCCACAGACTCATAGTAGGGACCCAGGTATCCTAGATGCATGTGCAAGATTCTTTCCACCACTTGCTCTGGCACAGCAACCTGTGCCCACTTAAGGAGAAACTGATTCAGCTAAGTGCTCAGTCCTCCTGGTTGAAGGTCTTCAAGCAGAGACTGGATGGCTACTTGATAGGTATATTATAGGGAAGATCCTTGTTCATGTATCAGTTGAACTAGATGGCAATGAGGTCCCTTCCAACTCTTAAGACTGTGATGGTCATCACTGTAAATATCTTCTTGTACTGTAGCATGGACAAAGGAGCCTGGAGAGGAACCTGACTGCCCAGAGGGCTTAGGAACTGGCCAGATAATGGGAGGGAACACTAAGCAGGGACCCTAGATCAATCCCAGCTTAAAATGTTGACAGCAAAAACCCTTGGGCAGTTATTGGAGCAGCTACAGCCATTGACTCCTCTTGCCTGCTATATTCCAGAGTTCACTATGGAGGTCATTCTTTGCCTCTTACTGTTCATACTTCCTTGTAATCTGAGATTCTTTATTAAGAACTAAATCTCTGTCCTTGCTCAGCTACCTGGCTTCAAAGCGACTAACACAGCCTGCTCAGCCATGCTCTTGCATCGCTCCCCTAACTCTGCATGACCCAAAGCTGAAAAGTAGCTGGACGGCTGAGCCACGGCACTGTGTGTATGCATGTCTGTGGGGGGAAGGGGGCACTTGGGTTGTTGGGAAAGGCTGCAGTGTCCAGCAATCACTAGGCTACTGGTTCATACTCATTTTGGAAAAGAAAAGAAGGAAACGCAACCAATGGTGTGAGGACCTTGGAGAGCTCAACTAAGAAGCTCAGGGCATGAGCTACACTACACTAATGATGGGTGCTCTTCCTAACTCACTGGTTGATAATGCTGAAATGGGCAGGGAAGACTGGGACTTCTGCTGTGTAACTGTGAAAAACACCTGTTGCAGCTCAATGGAAGTAGTTTGTGAAAAAGGACGGTGCCTTCCTCATTGCTGTACCCACAGGGCAATGGAAGTTTCAGGTGGGATCTCTATCTGTACTACAGAGAGCACAAGTGGACTGACCCCATTCTTGTATCTTATTCAGTCCCCTTTCCAGTGGGTGTCCTGTATTTGGGCTGGGGAGGGAAAAAGGGAGCCACTTCTGCAGAGTCACCAGGGAAATGTGCACATCCTATGGGAGTTTACCCCTCAGATAGAGCCTAGGATAGAACCCAAGTGTGAAGGCTGTCCTGAAATGCTACACACCAGGCATGATACCAATACTGCACATAGGTATGGAAGCATCAGCACATTAGTTTAATCTCAGCACCCCTAAGAGAGAGATCAGACAGGGATTATTATGCCTATGTTACAGATGAGAAGACTGAGCCTCAGAGGGCTAAAAGTGTCTTGCCCAGGGTTATGCAGCTGGTACCCAACTAGGTACTCCTGAATTCAAACCCTACTTTGGACATTGTGTGACTGTAAAGCTGTATGACCCTGGGCAATTCACTTAACTCTGCAGTTCTCTAGGCAACTCTCTAAGACTGTGGGATGCAGAAAAGGTTCTTACCTGCATTGGCAGAGGCAGTTTCTGCACCTAGGATTTCCCTATGCTAATCAAATCACAGGCTCAGTCCCTATCCCTGTCCAAGCCAAGAGTAGAACCCAGGCCTCTTGCCTCCCAGAGCCATATTCTTTCCATTGCGCTGGTACAGTACAACCAAGAAACATCTCGAGTATCCCTCTCTGGTCTGTCAGCCATGCTGTGCTCCTGGGCCTCCCCTCTCCAAAAAGAGTATTGGCTTTAAGATGTGGGCCCTGGGGGGCTGTAATACTGGATCCTACTAGGGAAATTCCTACAGGACCTGCTTCCATTTAACAGGAACTTGTGTTTCTGAGCACTACTAGAGGAAGGCACATGGCTTGGGTGGAAATAAGAGAGTTTGACCTCTGGGACACTAGTCCTTGCTGTCCCCACAGTGCTGTTAAATCCTCTAGAGGACTAGATCAGGGGGTCAACCCTCAGTACCCAGACTGAGCCATGTTCCTCCTCTTCTCTGACCTTGCTAGTGGAAGAAGACTTGATGGACCACCCAGAAGTGGGGGAGCAACAGCATCTTCTTCATTTCCATGACTTATAGGGACGCCTTTAGCCAGCACTCCCTAAGACAGAGCCCTAGCTCCCATTCTTTGGGTACACACACACACATACACACACACACACACACACACACACATACACACACACACACACACACACACACACACACATACACACACACACAGTGTTCCCTTCAACATATTCGCTCTCCTTTATGCCTCCACAGGACTATACCATCACCATGTATTTCCAGCAGAGCTGGAGGGACAAGCGCCTGGCATACAGTGATTTTGATTTCAACCTGACTTTGGACAACCGTGTGGCTGATCAACTGTGGCTCCCTGACACCTACTTTCTGAATGACAAGAAATCCTTCCTGCATGGAGTGACTGTGAAGAACCGCATGATCCGTCTCCATCCCGATGGAACTGTTCTGTATGGCCTCAGGTAATTTCCTCCAGGAGTCTAGAACTCACCATCAATTAGGCAGAGAGCTCAGAGACCCACCTCCCATTCACTGGACACTGCAGAAATAACCTGCATTGCCATTTAGCAACACACTCTTTTAAAGTGATGATTGCTGAGGTGGGGCAGGGCGAGGGGAGCAAGTCAAAGCAGCATAAGGTAGAGGTGCTGTCCTCAACAGCCTTCTCATCTAGTTGGGGAGAAAAACATAAAATGTCTAAAGAACACAAATAGCGAGTAAGAGAAAGAGAGAGACAGAGACACAGAGAGACAAAGAGAGAGACAGAGACAGAGAGACTGGTAAAGGCAGGAGTGTTCTCTCTCAGTGCCCAACTACATCAGCGGACTTAGCCAGCACAATCAGACATGCAGCTCTGGGCTGAACCTGGGATGCAGGTCTCACCCCCGCTGCTGCCCCCAGAAATGGGTGCTGTGTCCATGGCATAGTCTTAGCCACAATTGCCCATGCTCCCAGTTTTGGCCCCCAAAGGATGCTGACCAGAGCCTGAATGCATGCATCTGCAGGCACACATGCACACCCACATACCCAGATGGGGAAAATACTTGGGATGCCTAGACCTCCACTTTTGCCTGGTCCTTCCCCTGGCTCCTGCTCCTCAGATCCTCTCCCCACCAAAAGTACAACAGTCAGACAGCCCAAATCCTCAGAATAGAGTCTTTCCATTTAAAAAACCAGGTTTCCACTGCAGTTCCTGTCTAAGCCTTTTCACAAATTCCCCAGGCCTCCTCTGCCTCCAGGCCTCCCCTCTCCCCTGCCATATGACCAGCCTGTCTCGCTGCTTCTCTGGTGACATCTTTATCATGCCCACAGCACTGTCACAAGCTGGGGATTAAGGCTTTGCTGTGAAATTGGCAGGTGAGGAAGCCAGGCTTCAGGGAAGAAGAGGCATTCTTCAGAGGGGAGCTGAGGAAGCAGGGGGGATTTGGCTTCTGCCTGTCCCAGCCTGGGCTCCTTGACCCTCTTTTGGCTCTAGATCCTCCCTGCCCCTGCTCCCAGAGTCTTTCCTGCCAAGGGCAGTTTGGCATCTGCCCCTCTTAGTGGCCAGCTCCCACTTGAGGGGCCCAGAACTTTTGAGATGCTTCTTGCACACCACCCTGATCCTGCCCCACCACCAGCAGCAGCAGTACTCTCATCCTGTGGCCTTAATCTTCCCAGGCAGAATTGCCTGACCTGGTCTTTGTTTCAAACCCTGCTCTCTTCTAGGGGACAACCAACTAATCTGATCGACTAATCTAGAAAGGCATCATGGACAAGTTATTTCCCCTGTAAGCATCAGTTTCCCCAAGGATAAAATAGAAGTAATAGTACCCACCTCACCAAACAGTTGTGAGCCTCAAATGAGAAAACAGACATAAAGCACCTGGCCAATTGTAAGCCACCATGTTTTTGGCAGCCATGTGGTGAAGTGAAAAGAATAGTAGATTTGGAGTCTAAGGACTCGAGTTCAAATCCCACACCTCTGCTGTTAATGGCCTTGGACAAGTCATTTAATCTCTCTAGGCCCCAAGTTTGTTCATCTGTATAATGATGGGGAGTTGACTTCTAAGGTCCTTTCCAGTCACAAATGCATGATCATGCTTATTATAATAATATTATTACATATTATGTTTCTGGCCAGCCTTGCTCTGTAGCAGGTGGGCCCTTGCATGGCCAACTTGGCTCCCTCTTGCTGTGCCCTGAGTTCTGAGCCTCTTTCTTATGCCCATGGCCCAATTCATCCCCTAAACTCAACCATCCCAACAAATACAGAAGGGCCTGAAGGAAGGAGGACCTAAGGTCATTTGGTTCTGCCAAAGGCTTATTGCTCCCCAGAAGCCACAGGAAAGGAAGGCCTTGGTCCCAAGCCAGTGTCACCCAGGATCAGTGTATTCAGCTGGCCCAGAATTGGGGTCTTCCCAAGAACCAAGACTTGGCCCAAAGGAAAAAATGGAAGTCCCCAAAATATCTACCAGACAGACTCTTCCCTGTAACAAAGCGACCAAGCCATGAGTCCAGAGGTTTCCTAAGATCACAGGAAAGCTTTGGAATCTGCTGCATCGGGATTGATGGAACAGGGGCCAATCAAACCCCTTCTCTTTTTCCAAGAGAGAGAGGGAGAAGCCTCTGTCACAGAGGACCAGGATATAGGCTCCTCTGATCTTAGCTATGGCCATCTGCAGCCTGGGTGAAAATCCTCCCCATCTTTCCAGACATTGTAAAGCTAGGTGTCCAAGGACTGGCCAGACTTTCCTTAGTCCCCACCCTGCTTCCCCACTGCCCTGCCTTGTTGCAGGCTCTGGCTCTCATTCTCTCTCTTCACTAGAAACAAGATGTCTTTCTTGTCATGGGTATGAGGATCCAAGCTCCCTCTAGTTAAGGACCCTTGAGAACTCCTAGAAGAATTTGGTTTCTGTTTTTCTAGTCAAAGCCTGGCCTTCAAGGGGGCTTGAATCTCTTTTAGACCTGCAGCGTCCACTGGAGACATAAGAAGGTGAATTGGGGCCAGCATCCAGGCTCTGGCCTCCAACTTCCCTCATCATCCCCAGTCACCATCAGAGATAACAAAGAACAAACCACAGCCTAGAAAGGGAACATTGCCACCAGAGCTCCATTTAAGGCATTAATTAAGCTTTCAAATTCAAAATGGTGCATGGCAGAGCCTAGATATCTGAGCAAGGACTCAGTTGAATCTTCCCTTGGGGACATTCAGCTCTTACTAAATACTTAAAAAAAACACAACCTATCCATCCCTTCTCATCCTGTGTGATTCTCATTCATATCCTCTATAGGAGCCTTTCTCTGGGAGTCAAGAAGAGGTCCTCTAGACCTCTTCACGTGGCATGGATACCAATGGAGCCACAGTGAGCTGTCCATCTGGCATCCCCAGCCTATACTATATGACCTGCCCAGCTCCTTTTCTGGGCATGTGCCCCTCTGATGAAATCCTTGATGCAGCTTCTCCTGGGCAATTCTTCACTGGTGATATCTGGCAGCATTCTCATGATCACCAGAGCCTTTGGGCTGTCCCTGAACTGTAACTCTTTGGCAAATTCTGATTAGGAAAATGGAGCTTGGAGCTGCCATGAGAAATGTTGTTTAAAAGGGTTATGGACGATGCATTGTAGGAGGTGAAGCATATTACCTGAATGAGGAAATCCCCACTGGGGTGGCTTGGCCTGGACCTATATTCTAAGATGGAAACCACTGTGTTGTGTGGTGTCAAACTAGCAGGGTGGCCTGACGCTTCTCTTCAGGTAGCATCCCTAGCCAGTTAGCTGGGTACACAGTGACAATAGGGAAAGACGGGATCCTCGGGCTGCTATTTTGGGGTTTTTTTTATTCATTTTCATTTTGTTTTCAGTTCCAAAATATTTCCCTTGCACTTCACCCTCCCCCTCCCATCAAGAAGGCAAGGAAAACAAAACCTGTTACAAATATGTATAGTCATGCAAAACAAATTCCCACATTAGTCACGTCCCTTGACCAAACAAAAGAAAAGAAAATATGCTTCAATCTGCACTGAGTCCATCAACTCACTGTCCGGAGATGCATGGCATGTTTCCTCATGAGTCCTTTGCATTTGTGGTTAGCCACTGTTTGTTGACCAGAGTTCCTGTGTCTCTCAAAAGCTGTTCTTCTTTTCACTGTCTTTGCCACTGTATAAATTGTTCTCCTGGTTCTGCTCACTTCACTTTGCATTAGTCCATATGACTATTCTCAGGTTGTTCTGAAACCATCTCCTCTATCATTTCTCATTAACATAATAGTATCCCATCACCTTCGTGTACCATAGCTTGTTCAGTTATTCCTCAACGGATGGGCAACCTCTCAGTATCCAGTTGTTTGCCACAATGAAAAGAGGTGCTGTAAATATTCAGGCCGCCATTTTGTCTTGCTATTCACCAAGGTTGAAGAGCAAGGAGAAGCCTTCCTCCCAAGTGCTGCTGGAACAGCATCTTTTCTCAACAAGCAAATAGCTCTTACCATAAAGAAGAGACTTTTACAAAAGAAAAGAAAATTCCTTCTTGAAGTGATAATCATGAGGTTTGGAGATCAATGGACCCTTTGAGATCTGGGTAAGGCCACTAATGAAGTAATTCCAGAGCCAGTCTGGGATCCCTGGCCTCAGGGGTACTGGAACTCCCCTCCTGCCATGTGCTCCCCCCCTTCATTCTCCTGAAGATGACAGGGTGTTACTGACCCAGATCTGGAAGAGATGGATTGCCACCATCATTCTCTCCACCCTCTGCACCATGCCATTTAAGTATCCCGATAAAGACATTTGGCTACAGAAGGCCTGGGGGGAGAAGAGGGCAGACGGGAACAATGGTACCCCTGTCTTACATTCAGTAGTCTGAATTCTCCCTGTGGGCCCAAGTCCCCACCAAGGAGTGGAAATGCATTCCTTACTAATTAGTCCAAGTCCTTTTTTCTGTCATTAGCTCACTTCTGGCATACCTGGCTTGAGCCCCAACTAGCCACACTTCCTCCAGACCTCTGAGATCTTAAGTAAAGAGCTGAGTACCTTATAGTCAGGGCAGCTAGGTGGCGCAGTGGCTAGAGTGCTAGACCTGGAGTCAGAAAGACTCATCTTCCTGAGTTCAAATCTAGCCTCAGACACTTACTAGCTGTGTGACTCTGGACAAGTGACTTAACCCTGTTTGCCTCAGTTTCCTCCCCTGCAAAATGAGCTGAAGAAGGAAATGGCAAACCACTTCAGTGTCTTTGACAAGAAAACCCCAAATGGGGTCACGAAGAGTCAGACATAACTGAAATGACTGAACTACTACGACATTATAGCCAAATGTCAACATTAATATCCTCCAAATCCCAGTAGACACTTAGAATGATAGCACCACTGTAACAGCAAGACAAGAGGACAAGACACAGGCAGGGGGGCTGACCCTGGAAGAGTTCTTGAAGCATTTTTTCTGGGAAGCTGGAAAACAAGAACATTCCCCTGAGAAGAATGCTGGTAGTCAGTTTCAGCCCACAAGATCCAGCAGGTTGCCTAGAACAATGTTTGTTTCCTTCACTTATTCAACCCATACATTAAGAGAAAGGAAGTGAACCCCCTTCTAGAGATGTTCTTCCTCACGGAGAAGTCCCATGAGGACCTCTTCCCTGGCTAAGCTGGAAGAGAAGAGGGATCCTGTGGTACAATGTCTCCCCCATCCTCCCTGTGTGGCAGTACTTCAGAAGCAGTGGTGACCAAGACACTGCCTGATCTTCTCCATTCCTGATCCTGCCTGGGAAACCAAACTACATGGACTCCATCACAATTTGATCATGGGTGACTCGGTTCCCCTCTCTGCTCCTCCTTTCATCAGTGGAAGCCCCTCGCCTTCCCCTCCCCCTTCAAGGGTGGCTGGCAACGTTGGAGCCAAAGGCAGGGAGGATAGAGGGGTGTGTGTATGTGTAGGGAATGTGTATGTGTGTGAGACATGTGTGTGCATCCTTATACTCCCTTAGTCTCTCCAGATCTATTTATAGCACAGTAGGCAATGGCAAAGAGTCTCCTCAAGGCTTCATATCCCACAAACAGTCTTCCCAGACAGCCAAGAGATAAATTTAGCACACAGGATTTCTTAAAGAGACAGTGAAGCAACCGCTGCAGCTTTCTCTGTCCTTCCCCTAGTCTCTTCCTCTGACTCACAGCCTGCTGCCTCCCCACCTTGGGCCACCTTTTCTCTGGGGAGTCTCTTGGCTTCCCTTTTTCTGCTCAGGTCTTGGTTCTTTGTCCTTTTGTTCCCCTGCCCCCTCCTGCTTTATCATGGGCCTATCTCTCAGACCACAGGGCTCAGCTCAGCTCCCAGTGAACAGTTCACTGCTTTTCCCCGCTCCATAAACAAGTACGCCAGTTGATGAATGCTTTGGGGATTGCTAATTAAAGGGGGGAGGTGAACAGACACACACACACACACACACACACACACACACACACACGTGCACACACTGTGTGAAATGGAAATTGAACTCAGTGATGCTAGAAGGAGAAAATGGAGCTGGGAAGGGGCTTGGGACAAAGAGGATGATGCAGACTGACACAGGGGGCTAATGGGAATGATTACATAAGACATGATCAGACTTTTTACCCCACTCATTCCCTACCTCTCTCCCCCAAGCTTCTCTCTTTTCCTCTACTTCAGCCACATACACACCACTTAGGACATAGCTTAGAATTTCCAATGACCCACTCTGGTCCAGCTGCCCTTCATGTCCACCTATACATAAACCTTTGCCCTCTCTCCGCTGCACATGCATGCTGGCAGTTCCAGGTGTGCTCCCTAAGCCACCAAATAGCTGCATGTAATCATACAGGCCTATGTACACACATCCTACACATACATGGACACCATATGTCACCTCCATTCTCATGACCTCAGACACTGGCAGCTATATGGCCTAAGAGGGAATTTTAGTTTTAGGGAGCTATGTAGCCTTGGGGGACTCCCCTAATTTCTCTGTACCTCAGTTCCCCTGCGTGTAAAATCAGTGCATTGGATTAGAGGACCTCCCAGATCCCCACCAGCTTTGCCAAGGAGCCTAGGAATTTGCAGCAAGTGTCTTTGTTCTAATGACTTTTTTTGGAGGGAGAAAGAGAGGGCAATTGCTCTAGACCACAGGTTCTGATGACTCTGGTCCCACCTTCCCAAAGATAAATGGAACTTAGTTTTTGTGTTTTAAATCTTAGTAGATTACTAGGTTCCTGTGTTGCAAATATAATACTCTTTCCTTCCCCTCCACATCTTCAGTTCATTAATCTTCTCACCATATAGGTAGAGAAAATGAAAGACAGAAAGACAGATAAATGGGTAGATAGGTAGATAGAGAGATAGATAGATAGATAGATGAGGGAGACAGAGAGAAACAGAGACAATGGCCTATTGGCAAAAGCCCTTGACTTGGGTTCAAGTTCACTAGATTTGGAACCTTAGATATATCATTTCCCCTCCATGGGCCTTAGTTTCTCCATCTAAAGTGAGTGGAGTGGACTAGATGGTCCCTTCAGCTCTAAAGCCTATGATCCTCTAAACTCTTAACCAAGCCACTATATACACTTATCTTAGCAAATTGGCACAAAACATAAAAATAAGCATTTTAAGCAAAAAAAAGACAATAAAATGAGGTGGGGGAAAACTAGAATATATCTAAGATCCCTTCTACCTTGAAAAACTCTGGTACAATGGAAGCAGTGGCAGGTTTGAATAGAAAGGACAAGGGTTCTGGTTCTGCAGTCTACCATTCACTAGCTGTGTAATCTTGGGTGTTGCGCTTGACATCTTCCCAGACCAGTCTCAGTCTCCCCCTCTCTAAAATGAGAACAGTAGAACAGATGATCCCCAAAGCTTTCTCCCACCTCTGCTATCCTGGGAAATCAACAACTCCATGAATAAGCTGGGCCAGACTGAAATGTCTCACGATATTGGAACCGCATGCCGTGGAGGATGCATTGCCCTCCTTCCCCTCCTTCCAGCCCCCTCCCTAAGTCTCCCCAGTTGCCATGGAAATAGCAGCCCCTCCTGCCACCTAGATCTCATGTCTTCTTTCATGTTCTTTTCCCTGCTAGAATCACTACTACTGCCGCCTGCATGATGGACCTGCGCAGATACCCCCTGGACCAGCAGAATTGCACCCTCGAAATTGAGAGCTGTACGTATTCATCCTTGGTCCCTTTTCCTCCCCCTGCTCTAGCTTCAGTGGGTCAGAAGAAGGAAGGAGCAATGGATGGGCTTGGAGGCAGCTCATGCTTCCTCTCTGCTTTTTTTCTCCAAAGCCCCTGCCTCTAGATGTGTGCCAGTCCACGTGATTTTCAGTCTCCAGCTGCCGGAGAGACCCTTGATCCGTCCTTCTTGGTGACTGATGAAATGCAATCAAAACCCTTTTTTAATTCCAACCATTCTCCAAATATATTACCTTCCTGCCTCCCATTCAAATGAACATAAGACAAATGAATTCTAACACAGGCATTGTCCAAAAACTTGATGCTCTGTTTGTGAATGTACATCTGACAAAATACTAGTTGTGTTCTTGAAAGGTTAGGTTGAACAGTAAATTGTCTTGCTCAGCAAGATTTACCAATGGAATGGAAATGAGATCCTGATGTCATACTTGGTACCTCTTGATATTTTGAGAATAGTTTATGACCAAGAAAACAGTGGAATGGGAACTATACACAACTCCCTACACTTTTCTTTATAATGACACACTCTAGGGAAATTTGCTACTGTTAAAGCCAGTTTTTCTTTTTCTTCTCCATGACTTGTAAGCCTCACTCAGAATGTGGGCAGCAAAATTGGCATCCTTAACATTTTTTGTCTTTTGCCACTTAGAGAATTTGAAATGGACTTTGCTCTTTTTTTTGAGGGCAATTGGGGTTAAGTAACTTGCCCAAGGTCACATGGATAGTTTGTTTGTTTGTTTGTTTTGTTTGTGTGTGTTAAGTGTCTGAGGCCGGATCCGAACTCAGGTCCTTCTGACTCCAGGGCCAGCGCTCTACTCACTGCACCACCTAGCCGCCCTGGACTTTGCTCTTTTGAGCTGGCTTCTTTGACTCTGAAAGCATCCCTGTTGACAGAAGTCACCTGAGGGAGGGAAGGCCTTTGGGAGGCTTTGAACAAAGGCTTCATCCTTTTTCCATGCTTTTTCATTCATCCTGAGTACAAATATTAGCTAAAGACTCAGGCACAGACAGCTGACAACATATTAGCCTGTACACCAATGCTTATCCCTTTGTGTGTGTGTGTCTCTGTGTCTGTGTGTGTCTCTGTGTGTGTGCGCATATAACGGGAGGGGTTGCCTCTCTGGAAAAGCAGTAAGGGCTAGGTTGAAGGGAAGAATTAGGGACAAGGGGTGCATTGGCCACTGTGCTAATAGGAAGATTTATATGGGCAGCTGAGAACCTTTTGAGAAATGAAATCCAAAGCACCCACAGAGTGTGAGACGGGGGGGGTGGCGCGCATTTCCTCCTCCTTAGCTCAGAAACTCTCAAGTTGCCTCTTTGTCCACATGGCCCATAGGAAGCTCCCCCTGGTGGCCCTCTGAAAAGGCTGCTGAGCACCTTTGTCCTGAGCTGTAGAGTACCTGCTGGAGGCTGAGGTCCTGGAGGAAAGCAGACCCCATTCTCAGGCTCCTACCCCCAGTGGATACCTGATAAGAAAGGAGTGCATTTGACTGGTGCAGGACCATTCTAAAACTAACCCATCTCCCTGCTTCTTTCCCATTTCCTCCTTCCAGATGGCTACACCGTGGATGATATTGTGTTCTACTGGCAAGGAAATGACTCGGCTGTGACCGGGATGGATACGTTGGAGCTGCCTCAGTTTACCATCATGGAACAAAGACTGGTTACCCGAGAAGTGGTGTTTACCACAGGTGGGCCCCGGAAACCCACATACCAAACCACTGACTACCCTTCTCCTACCCTTTCTTATCTCTGCCTCTGTTTCTGTCTCTGCCTCTCTCTCGCTATGTCTATCTCTTTCCCTGTCTCCTTCTGCCTTGCCCTCTGCCTCTATATCTGTCTCTGTGCTACTATTTCTATCTCTTTCTCTCTCATCCTCTCTATCTCTTTTTCTCTCTCCTTCTCTTTCTCTGTGTCTCTGTCCCTCTCTGTCTGTGTGTGTCTGACTCTGACTCAACCTCTCCCTATCCCGCTCTCTTTCTACTTCTTTATTACCCCTTCCTCTTCCCTCTCTATTCCCCTCTCCCCTTCCCCTTACCTGCTCTGGACTGCCTTTGCTTTTTTCCTCTGTATCCCTAGTCCTTAGCCCAGTGCTTGATACATCATGAGCGCTTAATAAACGCATTTTCATTCAGTCAGTACAGGCTCCATTTCTCTCCTGTCCCCTCTCCTCTGTCTCCCTTGTCTGTGCGTCTCTTGATTTTCTCTTCCCCCTGGCCCAGCCTGAGTACTTCTTGGAGGGTGGGCCCAGGAAGGAGCCTTTTCTACCTCCCCTCTTTGCAACTTCACCCCTATCTCACAGAATCAATATGTGCCAGGGCCTCAGAGGGAGCTCAGCCCAGAGAGGTCAGCTGCTCTTCAAGGAACCACACCTCACCCATCTACCTGGCATCCTCTGCCCTGTAACAGGGGCTCACTGGGGCAGCTGAACTGCCCGTGTCCTGACTAAAGGATCTTCCCCTTCATATGGTACTCAGAAGTCAAGCAAGAAAACCAAGACAAATTAGACAGCCTCCTGTGTTAGGGAATTTAGTGTTAAAGTGACAGCTCCACACCCAGGGAGACAGATTCCAAGTCCAGATTGGCTGCCAGAATTGCAAGGGACTCTACCTGGTGGTCACCTAGTCCATCCCCTCTCTTCTTGGGTCACAGCCCCTAGCCAGCTTGACATACAGATCATGGAAAAGCTTCATTCTGCCCAGTTTACAGCACTAGAAAGTATACTTGTATAACCTTGGGTAGATCACCTCCCCCATGTTGGGCCTCAGTTTCCTTGTGTATAAAATGAGAGGGTTAGACTTGATGGCCCTGGAACCCTTCCAGTCCAGAATCCTCTAGTTAGTTGTAAAAAAAAAACTGGCCCAGGATGCAGAGCTCCCTCAGTTGGTACCTGCCTATGAATCTCATTTTCAGTCACGTGGAATTCCCCTCCTGACCAACTCCCAGCCCTGGAAGCAGCTGCCCCTGTGTCCAACAGCCTAGACTCCCATTGGGTTTTTCTCTGCTTTTCTAGGAGCATGCTACTAGCTTTTCCTTTTATCACAGTATTTCATAATTTAGTTTGTATTTGCTCCTAAGAAGCAAGCTAGCTGCTTAGAAGGCTAGTGGCTACCATTTGGGTGAGCCTGAGTTTCTGGGGGTCACAGCCCAGTCTCACCTTCAAGCTGATGAGCCAAAGAATAAGACAAAAGTTTCCCAGAGTCCAACTACATGCCAGAAGCAAGTCCGAGCTAACAATGATTTCTCACTTTGAAAATCACCAAACTCTTCACCAAGCTTGGTGAAATGATCTCTCCATACTCTGATCTCTAGGAACATTTAGGGGAACTCTAACAGGGTATAGAGGTCTAGAGGTAAACTCAGAGAGGCTTTACAACACAGGAAGCAACAGAAGATAGCAGGCCTCAAATTCCAGCTCAGTCACTACCTATCTGTATGGCTCTGGACACCCCACTCCCCCAAAACCTCGGTTTCTCCTCCTGTAAAGGAGGGGGCAATAACAGTGCTTCCCAGGATTGTCATGAAGAAATCACTGTAAACCTTAACATCCTCCAAAAACATGAGTTGTGGTTGAAAAGGGACTTCTATTACCATGGGGCCCTATCCTCTTCCACAGGCCAGTCATGTGCCTCTCCTGTTGGCTTTCCCTCCCCTCTGTTTGAAGGAGCCTAAGAGGTTATTGGACAGACCACTGTACCACCTGTTCAGTTCATTAAAACCAGTGTGACAAAGACAGTTGAGCTTCTGCCTGCTGGGGACCTGGCTTGGTGACCCCAGTGTATAGCCCATGTAGCAGCCATCAGATTTATAGTGAGCTAAACACAGATTGGCCAGGGGGTAGTGGCCTGGCATCGTCAATGCCACCAGCAAGGCCTGATTTGCTGATAAATGAGCAGGTGGTTGGAGAACATCCTTCCAAGCCATCAGCACTCACGGTCCCTCCCGTATATGCCTACCTCTTTACACTCCTCCCTGCAGATTCAATTCCATTCAATTTAACAAGCATTTATTAAAGGGTATGCCAGGCACTATGCTAGGCCCTAGGTATACAAATTCAAAAATGAAACAACCCCTGCCATCAAGGAGCTTACGTTCTGCGGGGGATGGGGGGGCAAGGGGGGGGTCTCACGGGGGGGGGGGGCGGCGAAGGGAGGGGAGGGAGTGGCATATACACAAATAAGTCCATGACTACAGAATTTGGGAGGGTACACCTGGGGAAATCAGGGTATCAATCACATACGAGGGGGCACTTAAGCTGACCCTTGAGGGAAGCTGGGGGGGAGTCTAAAAGGCAAAGGCAGGATGCCATAGAGGATAGCATATGAAAGAGCCCGGGGCAGGAGAAGGAATCCCATTGGGAACACAATGTATGAAGGGGAGTAATATAGTTAACAAGACTGGGGAGACAGATCAGAAACACAATTGTGACAAGCTTTAAATGCCAAAGAAAGGCATTTGTATTTGAGCCTAGATGCAGTAGGGCATCACTGGAGTGCTCCCCACCCCCATTATCTTAGTAGCACTGGCATCAACCCCTAGATAACAGGAACGGCCGGCTGGGGTGTCTCCTCAGGTTCATACCTGCGTTTGTCACTGAGTTTCCGGATCAAGAGAAACATCGGCTACTTCATCCTCCAGACTTACATGCCCTCTGTCCTCATCACCATCCTGTCCTGGGTCTCCTTCTGGATCAATTATGATGCTTCTGCTGCCAGGGTGGCACTAGGTAAGTCTCTGCTTCTGGAGTAATCGCCCTGGATTGCAGCCATTTTTCAAGGATACAGAAAAGGAGAGATGGCCTTTGAGATGATTATACTTCTCGCCACCCTCCCCATACACCCCCTCCAAGAAAAAGATCTCTAAACACTTGCCCTGGCACAGCCTGTGAGGAGCTAGTCTGAACATGAAGGCAGAACTGGGATCCCCAGGACACTGGGGTACATGGCACCAATGGGGGTGATGTGGACAGAGCGTGTGAAGACAACAGGCTCTATCCATCCCATGATATTCAGTAGAGAGTCAAGAATCCAGGGTCTGGATTTGGAGCACATGAGTTCAGATCCCAGTTCTGCTCCTTACCTTTGACAAGTCCCTCCCTCTTTCTGGGCCTCTTTTGTAAAAAGAGGGGGTTAAACTAGGTGCCTTCCAAGGTCTCTTCCAACTCTAGATCTATGATGCTGTGATCCAAAGGTTCTCATTAAAATAAAACTATCTCCTGGAAAGAATAATCCATGAAGCCTTCTGAAAGACCTGAAACCTGGCCCAAGGTAGGCCTGAAGAAGGTGCTACAGAAAGAGGCTGAATGGAGATGGACAAACTTGGTCTCCTTTGCAATAGGACTGAGAGTGAACCGAGTCCTCGACACTCCCAGATCCACATGCATGAACACAGGCCTCCACCCTCACTCCAGTATCTTACTACCCAAGCAGTTTAAAAAATTGAATGTGAGGAAAAGTAAGCTTTATGAATTCCATTATTTTGACATCACAGTCATTTTGGGGGGAGGCAATCAAGGTTAAGTGACTTGCCCAGGGTCACACAGCTAGTGTCTGTGGTCGGATTTGAACTCAGGTCCTCCTGATTCCAAGGCCAGTGCTCTATCCTCTGTGCCACCTAGCTGCCCCACCATCAGAGTCATGTCTGACAATATTTCCCTCACCTTTGAATTGACCTCTCCCTTTAACTAAGAAAAACAGTTCAGCAAAGGCACCAAACCACTGCACAGCTAGGCCTCCCCTTTAAGAAAAACAGTTCAGCAAAGGCACCAACCCACTGCACATCTAGGCCTCCCCTTTAAGAAAAACAGTTCAGCAAAGGCACCAACCCACTGCACGGCTAGGCCTCCTCTGCTTCTCCTGCAGCGCCTACTTGATTCTAATTTGCTGCAGATGTAGCAGTCTGTGGCCTTAGCCACAGGGGGGCCCCAGCACCTCCAGCTCCAAGCTCTCTGACAGGTTTGGTGCTGTATTGTTTGCAGGTGTAACCACAGTGCTCACCATGACCACCATCAACACTCACCTGCGGGAGACCCTTCCCAAGATCCCATACGTCAAGGCAATCGACATCTACCTCATGGGATGCTTTGTCTTTGTGTTCCTGGCTCTTCTGGAATATGCCTTTGTTAACTACATCTTCTTTGGACGTGGTCCCAGTGAGCAAAGCAGGCAGGCCCAGGCCAACAAACATTCCCAGTCCCAGGGAAAGAGAGGCAAAGGGCGACGAGGACCCCAGGTTGGTCATGCTCTTCCACCCTAATGAGATCCAGAACCCCTCTCTCAGGGTTTTCACAGTTCTAGAGCTTCCTCAGATGGATCCTGAAAGGGTGTCCTAACCTAGGGGTGAGAAGTAACTCTCCACGATTTCCTTTGGGGTTAGGATTGCAGGGTATACTCAAGTTCTAGAAATCAGCTGGGGATGATGGCACCTCTGAATCAGGTCCAGAAAAGCTCTAAAATAGCCGAAGGAGACTTGGCCCTCTGGGTCCTCCCAAAAGGCCATCAAAGTAAGGAACCACTGCTCTTGGTCTGTCACTCATTGATCACCTGCCAAGAAGTCACCCTTCTGCCTGCTCAAGTTCCCTCTCTGAGGCTAACAACCTTGTTGCTGCTTTTGTTTCCCTCCCAGGTGGATGCTCATGGAAACATTGCCTTGAGTGTTCTGGAAATAACCAATGAGATGGAGGAATCCGAAACTGGCATCTCTGGGCTTCAGCTGCGCAGGGGAGCAACTTCTCGAGCTGCCCTTAACCAGCCAATGGAGCCAGCCATCAGTCCCATTGGTGGTCGCCGCCGTCGCCGAAGCTCTGGGGGCCGCCCCCGTGGTGGTCGCCTCCACCGCCGTGCCCCCAAGCTGAAGCTCAGAATGCCCACCCTGAATGATGTCAGCGTGGTCGATAAGTGGTCTCGGCTTGTCTTTCCGGTCACCTTTGCCTTCTTCAATCTCTTTTACTGGCTATACTATGTCAATTAAGTCCCCATGGCCTCTCGGGAAAGATAATTAGGCAGTATGACCCGGGCGCTGTGGTCCTTTTCACTTTGCTTTTCCTTTTGGTTCCTTCTTACATTATTTGGTTCATTAGTTTGGCTCCAGACTTCTCTACTCTTTTCAGCACATTGCAAATGCCAAGTGTGTCAGGTTAGGGAGAGGAGGAAGAAAGGGCATGTGGGGTCGGAAGAGACTAGTGCCTCTATTTTGCTTTGTGCTGAAAATCTTTCACCTTTTAAAAAATGTCATAATTTTTTTTAAAAATAAGCACAGAAATGTCCCCAATGGGCTCACTACAGAGCACCAGCTCTAGTTTGAGTGGGGGAGTAAGTGTGAAGGATTCTGTTGGGCCCTATCCTCCACTGACCACTCATGATCACTCCTGATTTCTTTTCTTTCTTTTTTGATACTGTCCATTTCAGTTCCATCTTACTTCTCACAGCATCTAGGATGGACCCCCTAACCCTGAGATAAGGAAGCGTATCCTATTTTGTGAGAGCTTGGCTCTTGCTCCTTCCCCCTTCTCTTGGCTCAGAATTTTGGTGAATTAAGAGACATGGACAATGAAAATCTTACTGGCTGAACTGGGGAAGGCTTAGGTGGGTAGCATTAATGCTGGCCACATATTGGAAACTTGGAGGAATGGGTGGGAAAATTGGAGCCAACGGAGGGCAGGCAGCCAAACAGAGACAAACGGGAAGGACCTTTTCTACCTTTGCCCCCGATCAGCTCCCAGAGTGGCATGGACCTCGTCTGCAGGAAGCAAGTATGGCGGGAGGTTTGAGTTTTGAGGGGAGCATTGACAGCCATCTTTGCTGACCCTTCACTCAGCCTCATAGAAATCAAAGTGAGAGGCATTTGGGTTGTGTGCTCAAGAACATGGCTTTGTAGAAAGAATCAAAGAGGAAGGCATTAGAATGAGCTCTTCAGAGGCTTTGGGATGGTGCTGGGGAGCCTCGGGGAAATCTGAGGGCAGGTTATGTGTGTGGTTTGTCATTCTCTGTTGGGGAAGAGTAGGGTCTGTTGTGTCTATGTTGGGTCAGGGATACTCAGGGTTAGGGACTCCATCCATGTCATCCATCCATGGCTATCCAGCTCTGTAGAACTCAGAAAGGGATGTGGGACACACATCCTCTTAAATTTTTAGCAGATGGAAGCTGGATGCCGACACATCTCGTCGATCATTGTTTTAGTCAGGATTTGGCTTCTCCTGGCCTTCTATGAGTTGAGTCCTGCTATGGTACCTCACATATAGTAGGCACTTGTTAAATGAATGAATGTTTCAAAGATCAATTCTGAAGACCAGGGTGAGAGAAACTCTTGACTTTTCCAGCACATTCAGGTTAAGAAAAATTCATGGGCCTTGAAAATAAGCTCGTTTTCCACTTCTTCCATCTTTTCCTCATCTGGTTCCTAAGTGGGACACCTATCTAGTTGCCCAGCTGGACTCTCTGATTTTTCGGCAGGGAAGTTGGTGAGCATGTGTCTCCTAAACAATCAGGAAGGGGGGACAACACTCATTGGTGAAGAACGGAGTATAAGAATTAGTTGGAGATTTGATCTAATGGTTTGTAGAGCGAAGCCTTGAGTTGGGAGAAGGGTGGGGGATAGTTCTGAGGCTGATTTCTCTGGTGCTTTGAAAGAGTGACAAAGAACTGGAAAGAGGTCTGATGTTAGAATATACTGGAGTGACCAATGATGTTGTCCCTTCCTCCTAACTGCCCCACAACCCAAGTCACGATGAGAGTAGACAGGGGCCCCTAGCCTGCCCCGGTCAGCTCCCAGAGTGGCATGGGCCTCCTCTGCAGGTAGCAAGTTTGGTGGGAGGTTTGAGTTTTGAGGGGAGCATTGACAGCCATCTTTGCTGACCCTTCACTTGGCCTCATAGAAATTAAAGTGAGAGGACCAAGGGGAATAAAAGCAGACAAAAATTCACCTATTTCTTTGAGACAAGGCTAGCTTTTGTGTTCTCTTCCTGCTGACTGTGGAAGTTTAGACTATCCCATTTAATGGGACAGTTTTCTTTTCCCTAACATCAGAGAATTAAATCTCCCATACTCCAAAACAGACCTCAAGAATATTGACTTGCAAAAAAAAGGTGAAAGATTCTATTATTACATTATTCCCTGCTCCTTTTTTTCTCTCTCTCTCTTCTTTCTTGTCTTTTCCTCCCTTCTCCATTTCTCAGGGTTTCTCAAGATTTTATCATTTATGTCTTTGTCATTTTCCCTTTTTCAGCATAACTGCACACTCTGTTTCAACCCAGTGCCCTGGTATAACAAAACAAGGTGTCTTAAGTAGCATCCCAAATCCAATTAGAAAAAAAGGTAATTCAGAGGTGGGCAACTCTGTTCAATACATAGCACTTAATGTGACTTTCCCCTGTCAAATTCAAGGCAACTCCTCATAAGAGAACTTTCCCGAAGTACTAATACACTAAAGCAGAATTCCTTAAGCAAGTACCTTTTTGAGAGTAACCACTGTCTTAAGTTCTAAACCCTGCCTGGCAAAGGCCATAAGCCAGGTGGTGACTGCTCGTAATTCGAGATGGCCTCTGCATTTTGCTTTTCTGTCTCTCTCCTCTTCTTCTATCAATATTTGGCTCCCTCTGGTCCCTCTGGTCCCTCTGGTCCCTCTGCCACACAAGAAGAGACATTTTTATCATGCCAGCAGCTCCTTCCCCGCATCAAAGTCCGGGGCTTTTGCTAAGGGGCATCCTAAGGGCAGTGGGAAATCCTGCTGCCCTATAGGAGCTGAGATGAAAACCAAGGCCTCCTCTCCCCCCCGGCCATATGGACTTCTCGGCATAAGGCAATTACTAGGTGCTTCTTCCACCCCCCTCTCAATTCGAGTGCATTATATATAGGGGTTTCTTTTTGTATTCTAGCACTCTTTGGGGGTGGATCATCTTTGAGCTCTTCTATGTGGCCCCCTTATTTCTATTTTTAAGCAGAGGTGATAAACCCTGCGTGGGCCTCTACTCCTGAGGCAGGGACCAAGCCCTTAAGAGGAGAGAATAATCCCTTCCCCCAGTGTATTGTGCTTTCTATTTGTCAAAGTGTTTTTTACATGCTTGATTGTATTTAATCAATCTTGTGATTTTCATCCACATTTTAAAGATTACAAAATTTTGAGGCCAGAGTGGAAAAGTGACCCACCTGAAGTCACATAGGAAGTTGGAAGCAGAGCCAACAGCAGAACACAATTAGACCTTGTGACTCCCAGCCTAGGGCTGAGTCCATTATCTATCTCTGCTGACACCACTGGGCAGCAGCAGCTGCAGCAAGCCCAAGGTTCTCTGACCTCCAAAACAAGTGTGAGTTGGCCTCTAGGAACTCCTGAGTAGAGTGGGCTCTTATTAAGAGTTAGAGGTGAGCTCAAAGCCAGCAGGAATCTGAGGATGACAGGATAGAAATTCAGGGGGTTCAAAAAACCAAGTCTACAGGTAACATCTGGGCATTTGGACTAATGATGATGGCAGAAACCTTGACCTGGATTAGCCACAATTTTAACAAAATGACAGTACCTACAAAGCTCCGTCTGAGAGCATTTGGTAAGATTTTCCATTCAAGCTACTCTAAAACTTCTTCACTTCAGGGGCAAAAGTGAATGTGTTACTCATAGTGGCGCTTGGGGGCCTTCCCAACTCTACTGGCTCCCCAGGCTTCTTACCCAGAAACCATTTGCTCCCATCTCCGTCACTCAGCCACTCACTAGGCTCCCCCTTACCATGCTGTGCACTTCCTCAGCTATCTACCCTGCACCCTTCTGGACTACTTCCCTCCCTCCTCCCCCCTCCTTTGCCCTCCTTCCCCCTCCTCCCTGTCAGCTTCAGTTTCTTATATGTGCAGGTAGATGTAAAGATCTGCTTGAGCTTATCCCTGTGTGGTCTAAACTGGCCCCCACTCCTCTGCCATGTGCTTGTGTCACCAGGTTTATATGTATTTGTGTGACTGTGTAGTACATGCCTATGTCCTTGAGTCTGGATTTCTGAATACCTGTGTATGTGTGAGAGAATGTCTATTTGCCACGCACATTTACCTTTGTGTGTGATAGTGCGTGTGTCTATATCTGCCATGCACCTTTATCTTTGTGTATGTGTGTGTGTGTGTGTGTGAGACAGAGAAAGAAAGAGAGAAAGTGTGTCTACCATGTACCTTTATTTATGTGTGTGAGTCTGTGTGTGTGAGACAGAGAGAAAATGTGCATCTGTCTGCCATGCACCTTTATGTGTGTGTGAAAGAAAGCGTGTGAGAGAGAATTGTGTGTAAGAGAGAGTCTGTATGAAAGTATGTGAGTGTGCATATGAGAGAGTCTGTGTGTGTGAGTGTGCATGTGAGAGTGTGTGTGAGTGTGTGTGAGAGAGAGTGTGTGTGTGAGTGTGCATGTGAGAGAGAGTGTGTGCATACACTTAGGAATGACGTGATAAATGTTGGATTGCGTCACCGAGTCTGTGTGCCTGTTATATGTCAGCCGTTTATGATCACGTGGACCTCACCGGTGGTTCCTCCAACTTGGAACCACAGACCTTGCCCTAACTTGACAGAAACCACTGTCATATTTTTTGCAGACATCTCTTCTGGTGCATTAGCTGTCTCTTTATGAGGGTGTGTCTGAAGTTCCTCAGACTGCATGTGCTTATTGGAGGCCTAGTTCAGGATTCAAGCCCAGGTCACTTGCTCCTTTTCCTTCTCTGGCTTGAGGAGCCAGTGTAGAAACCCCAAGCTGCCCAGGGCCAGAAAGTGATTGGTCTTTGGAAGTTTGGGACTGAGAAAGAACTTGAGGAACACATTTAATTGAAGCAGTGATGACTCAAGCCACTGTGGGCTTTTGGTCTCCTGGCATCCAACCAGGAACAGGTGCAGCTGCCATTGGCATTGTGGACAGACTGTTTTCAGATTATCTCACACTCAGAGGGGTTTCCAACTTGGGCTGAAAGCGGGCAGAGCCTGACTGTAGGGGGCATGTAGCTTCCTTGTTATGGGTGTACTACATGGACAGCAGAAACAACAGCACCAATAGCTCCAGTCTTTCAAGCAAGCAGGACGTCTTGTCACTGCTTAACCCCTTTTCATCCTAGAGCGACTCCCATCTCGTCCCCACAGAAGGGATCCCTGGGGCCAACAGTAGGGCCATTCCCAATAACCTGGCAAGGTAGTCTGCACCTCGGCATTGACCAGGGTTCTCAGGCCTGAGTTTGGGCTCTCTGAGAAAGGCAGGAAGTCAAAATGATGAAGGGGAAGAGGACCTAGAACCTGTGAGATGTCAGAAATGGGAGTGGAGATGGTTCATGGCCCAGTGGAGCAACTGGAAGGTAGAACTGGAGAAATGTGGAGAATAGGGACATGTCATTGTCGGGGTTCCAGTCACAGTGCTGGACAGAAAGTCTATGGTCAGTGGATGGGATAGGTTTTGGGGATCAGAGACTGACCCCCTCTATCGAGGTGTGTGGGTTGGATCTCCCCACCCACTGATGGATTGAGACAGATCTGTTCTTTTGTATCCCAAATGGGAGCCACCAGTCTAGAAGGAGACACAGGACCAGGGCCTTTCTAGACGAGGACAATCACTTGGGTCTTGCTAAGCCCCAGATGGTGAGCTCAGAGGACCAAAAGACATGGAAGTCAGGGATAGTCTAGTCAGTGACTAGACTTGGTGGTCAGAAGACACTTAGAGAGTAGGAAGGGGAGAGAACCTTAAAGGTCTATTGAAAAGGCCTAGTAAAGAGCGTGGGGAGGAGGTGAGCAGAGCCCTAGAGAAGAGGGGGTGTATATAGTTTTTTTTAATGATATTTTTGTTTTCCTGTTAATATTGTGTGTTGAGGTTGGTGGAGTAGCCCCAAGCTGAGTAATGTACTAAGAGAAAAGGGGCCCTGGGTCTCCTGACTCATGGGCACTAGAGGGTGGATGACTTTTGTCTCCCCCAACAGAAGATTAGGACATAGTAGCACTGAATGACATTTCTGGGGTCTGCTTTCACCAGCCAAACCTGGTGGCCTGTTGGTCTGCTTTTTTAGCCGTTGTGCTGTCTGTTATACTACGTCTCTGTCACTCTCTTTGTCTATCACACACACGCACCCCAAAAATCTGCACATGCACACACTCTTTCTTGCTTACTCACTCACCGGCTTACACACATTCATAACACAATAGTTGCCCCTTTCATTCCAAGACCTAGCCACATGTCAGTCTAAGGTAGTTCAAAAGATATCTATAAAACACTCCAAAAGCATCAAAGGAAAGCCTGTTTAAGTGGCACACCCTGCTTGACCCCATCCAATAGGGATGTGAGGAGAGCAGGAAGCCGAGAACTGGCTGCTCAAAGTCAGCCATTAAGCCACTTTTAAGACCAAAATGGATTTGCCATGTTGGCCAATCCTGAGATCCTTTATCTAGTCACCATTTGGGGGTAACAAAGGATGATTCTTTGGAGCCTAGGGACAGAGATGTTGCCCTGTTGGTTGCTGGGTCCCTCACCCCACCTTCCTGAGGTTGGGGAACAGGGCTCAAGTTGGAATTTAAAAGGTTGTTTTAGAAAGAGGTTGAGTTTTCAGGTCTTATACCTAGTGCCCACTTAACTGTGGTGAGCTTTGTTGATAAGTATGTTGGCCCTAAGTAGAGTCTAGTGACATGAGCAAGATGAAACATTCTTTGACTTTAAAGGCAAGAAATTCATCAAGACAGGAAAAATACCTAATCCAAAACCACCTTTTCATGAGCACTCATGCTGTGCCAGGGAGAAAATACAGCTACATTGAGCCAGCTAGCAGCTGATTTTGTCCATTCTGTGCCATTATGGGACTGCCTTCTGGACCTCCACAACTGCACTGGTCCTGAAGCCAGGCTAGACCTCCCTGCTTAGTAACTACAGCCAGACAGCCAGAGTTCAGGGTAAACCTAGGCTATCCTTGGCAAAGGAAACTGGTCTTAATAACTCTTGGACTAACTGGCATATAAAAACTCAGTATATGCGATTGAGAAGCAGTCAAAGAGGAATACCTTTACTTCTTCTTCCTCCTCCTCCTCCTCCGCCTCCTCCTCCTCCTCCTCCTCCTCCTCCTCCTCCTCCTCCTCCTCCTCCTCCTCCTCCTCCTCTTGCCTTTCCTGTGTTTCTCTGCTTTTCCTTTGTTTCCCTCCCTAGGCCTCTCCTCTCTAGTAAAGCTAGGGTACAGTCATCTTCCCTACACACGTCCACACCCACCTACCCACTCCCCCCCATCCCCAGCTGCAAGAACAGCTGATCTTCTGGGTTAGAATTGAACTTGTCAAATATATCTGTCAATCCTCTTACTAATCTCAAAGCAATGTTGCCTCTGCATGTTCCAAGCCGAGTGTTGCTGAGAGAATGGCCTTTTTCAATCACATTTCCTTGTTCTGTACATAAAAGAATTGATGTGCAGGGGTATTCAAGACAAGCTGTCTCTGAGCTACCCATCTGCACTGGTAACCTGGCAGTGGGGATGGCAGTTGCCTTTTAGACAATGGGTGACATGTCTATATATGTGATAGCATGCCTATAGGGCTGCTATCAAATGAGCCTTTGTCTGGGATGCCTCTGAGAGAGAGCAGGATCTTCTGGTGGGATGTCTAGCACCATAGGACAGTGGGTGGTTGTGGGATATGCCACATGCACAGCACAGATGGGCCTGGTCACTATCTTCGACTCATCCTTGGAGAAACTGACCAGAAACATCTGCCCAAACTGCTGGGCCTCGAGTGGCCCTTGAGGGGACACACCAAATGTTGTATCTTATCTAAGCAAACTGTAAAGACTAGCAAGAGGGAACGAGTGGGTAAAAGTTGCAACTCCAGGGCCTGCCATCCCATGTGGGCCAACACCAACACTGGACACCATAGTCCAGATTTAGATCAACTACTCTAGTGCCCAAAGGAGCAACGCAGCCTGTGAGAGCAAAGGTGTGGAGACTAGAGAAAGGAGTCACTTGGTCTGCCCCCAGCCAAGTGACAGGAGAGGCTGCATTGCATTGTGTACAGTGTTACGGAAAGACAGCTGCAGCAACAAGGAACCAACACAGCCTTCTTTTCTTTTCTTTTTTAAGACATAAAAAGGAATCCTTAGTTTGCATCTTTGCATGAAATAAGACCTTGCTTATCTTTTTCACTAGCTTAACAAGTGTAAAAGATGGGACAGGACACTTAACATTTCTAGCAAAGTCATCCAACATATATACCATTTTGTAAAAAGAAACAAAACGACAAAAAAAAATTTCAGAAAGTCCACAAGTGGCCTTTGGAGCCATTTTGTTTACTCTCCTGAGCCGGCTAGCCGTGCCATCTCCTGTTGGGTGGGGGGTGGGAATTCAGTGGGTGGGTGCTTAGGATAGGAAAAGGAGATAGGCTTCTAAGTTGCAGTGGGCCCCAGCTTGGCCCTGGCCACACTTGGCCTTAAGAATCCTCCACTCGGAAGGATACAGCTGCTACTACGGCCAGCCCACGTGATGCTCACGCTTTCCTTGCTGCCTTTCAATTGACCGCCCTGCGTGGGGGGGGGAGGGGGCCAAGGTCAAAGCCACCCTAAGTTTTAGGGAAGGAGGGACTAGCAAAATTAAACTTGAAAAAGTTTACAGTTTTGTACAAACCATACAAAATAAAACAGAAAGTTTTTCTAAAAAAAAATACCAAAACAATGTAACCTATACGTTCATTTCTTTTTTTTTTTTTGAAAAAAAAAATGGGGGTATAAAAATACAAAAAAAAATCATGTTATTGTTGTTTTAAGCAACTTGTATGTTATATGGCTATAAATGTATGTGAATGTTGCAAATTATTCATTGGTCAGGAGTCTTTCTTTGTGTGTTTTTGGTGGTATTTTTTTCTTGGCCAAATTTTACACACACACACACACACACACACACACACACACACACACACACCCTCCTCCTGTACAGGCAAAGTAGGCTTTCATTTCCCATGACTGGTCCTCATAGGCACAGTGGCCCCACTTCCTCTAGGCCTCACTTCCTATGGCCCAAGGCCCTACACTGACTACAGTCCTCTCCTGGTTTCTGCCCTGTTATTAGCACTGCCACAGCTTGAAATGTGCCAGCAGACTGACTGCCCCTTATTTTCCAACCAAAGTTCCAGGAGTATTTTCCACTATTGTGATTGTTTTCCCTTTCACCTTACTGTGACTTCCCACCTTTATCCCCCAAAGCTGGTCATTTTTAGAACCCCTTAATATAGGAATATTATAGAGGGATTTGACAAGAATTATTGAAAAGTCACAGCATCTTCTAATTCCTAGTTACAAGTGATTTGAACATCTAGGTCCAATTTTTTTAATCCTAGCCAAGATGGCAGCTTCCATATTATCCTGGGCCATATGGTCCCCACAGTACCTTACCTCCCTGATCACCTCTTTCTTTCCTCCTTTGTCCTGTATCTTTCCCTCCCTGTCTCTGAAACTCATGAGAGAGGTGATTCAGGGCTCCCTCTGCTCACAGCTCCCCATACTGCGCCCATAGGTGAAAACTTTTGATTATAACAGCTTTGATCAACATTCCTATAATATACATACGGGCCACCTGAAATACAAAGAACTCCCACCAGAGAAGGAAGAAATACTTAACCTCAGTATAGATGAATGACAAAGAGAAAGGAGATGGGAGTGCCAGTTTTTCCTGGACTCCAAAATACAATAAAGAATTCTGGTGGATTTGGATTGGATTTATCATATTACCCTCTGAGAAATAAGAGTGGTACTTACAGTTTTGAAGAGTTGCCTGGAGGCTTGAATGGCTGAAAGACCTGCCAATGGTCGCACAACTCACAAGGGTCAAAGGTGGAACTTAACCCAGGTGTTTTTGACTCTAAAACCATCCCCCCGGCCATTATGCTAGGCTACCTCTCAAGAAAAGAAAGACATAGATTGAAAAAAAGAGACAAGGCTTAGGAAATCATGATTCTTTCTATATGTTATCTCATTTGATCCTCCCAATTCTGTTATATAATATCTGTGCTATTATACAGATGAGGGAACTGAGGCACAGAATCACAGAGCTAATAAGGGCCTAAGCCAGGATTTGAAATCGACTCTTCCTCACTCTAAGTCCAGTCCTCTATCCACTGCAGCACCCAGCTACCATGTTCAGGCTGTAGCTTCTCCCATCCACTCATAGCCTCAAGAGCCCAGTCCCCAAGAGTTCGAGATCACAGATTTAGAGCTAGAGGGGACCTTAGATGTCATTGAATCCAATCCCCTCTTGTCGTTGTTGAGTCATTTTCAGTCGTGTTCGACTCTCCATGGCCCCATTTGGAGGTTTCTTGGTGTGTGGGGTATAGAGACCCTAATAAATTGATAATAACCCAAATAAATTGATCACTCAAGAGACCTCTCAACGTGAAGTTAGGAAGATTTATTAGAATCTCTTGAGAAGCAGAGGGTCCAGTCACTGGCACAGTGGAGGAGGCCAAGTTACAGAAGCTAAAGCTGGGTTAAATAAGCAAGGGTTACTCACCCCTCTCAAACACTAATCTAAGTATTACTAATGAGGCTCTAATTCTGTTAGATAATATACATAATACATGAGGTCCACTACAAGAGTGCAGTAACAACCTCAGAACACTGACCCTCCCTTAAGTCCAACCTAGATGTGTCCTTATCTGGGCCTCAGTGTCCCAAGGCTGCTGTCTGCTTTCTGATTGGTCAAATCCACCTGCTGCTGCCAACTCCTTTTATCTACATTATTTCATTTTAGTATTATCTAGGAGTTCTCTGGGAACTAGAAACCCCTTCTTCCCAAGGCTACTGCCTCAACTCTTACCAAGGCTACTGTCTGGTACTTTTTATCAGTAGCTTTGTTTCAGCAATTCTTGCAGTTCTATAGAAACTTAACCCTTTGCTACCTGTCAACTAACATTCCTTTCCCCAAACTAAAAACACTTCTAATTTGGTCTCAATAGTTAATCCAATCAATTATATTAATACTCAATAGCTCTTACATTACCTTGAAATATACAATAACTTACACATATATATGGGAAAACAATACTGAGCTTAGTTACAAAATACAAGGAAGTAATAAAATGTATATATGATATTCAGAATGGGGAAACTTCACTGCAAGTCATCCCACACATTGGCAAAGATACTGGAGTGGTTTGCCATTTCCTTCTCCAACTCATTTTACAGATGAGGAAACTGAGGCAAATGGGGTGAAGTAACTTTCCCAGGGTCACCCAGGTAGAAAGTGTCTGAGGCTGTGTTTGAACTCAGGTCCTCCTGACTCTGGGCCCAGTATCCAATCTACTGTGACATTCCCAACCCCTCTGCCACAGTCCCCAGTAACAGAAGAGCTGGATTCCCTCAATTGCTTGGCCATCTGCCTGCCTTTACTGATATCCTACTAATCCAGAGTAAGGCGTCAGCCATGAGAGCGTGCAACAGTAATTCACTGATACCTGTTAAGGTTTTGCAAAGCACTTTCCTATCCACAATTGTGTTCAGTACCTTATGTAAATATGATTACCCTCATTTTACCAGTGAGGATGATGAGGCTCAGGGCAGTGAAGTGACAGGCCCTGGGACACCGGCTCAGTTGCCCTCTCTAGTTACAGCTCTGTCTCCTCCCTGCCCCATAATGCCTTCTGATCAGTTGGAAAAGCCAACTGGGTTGTCGAGCCTTGTGGGGGTCTCAGGGATAAGGGATGGAGGAAGGCGACTGTGGGCGGATGGGAAGAAAGCTTTCTAGCCAAAGAAATCTTTCTTACCAAAGGAGTCCTTCCCCATATTTACCTATATGACCCTCATTACAATGCTGGGGAACAGGAGTGGCCAAAATAGAGAGGTCAGTAACACCCTCACTGGATCAATGAGATCAGGGCCTGGTATTGATGATGGTGGTTGCAGGTGGAATTCCAATCCAGGTCCTTAACTCCCAGTTCACTATGCCACACCATCCTATCACATAGCTATTTTTCAGTTCATCATAAGGAAGCTCTCATTCAGGCCATGTCGCAGGTACATGGTCTAGCCCTTGACCAGTTCCGGCACCAGATCCTCCATGTGGTATTTGACTCCTCCCCTACCCTGCTGCCCAATAGCCAAGCAGGTGAGGCAGTTCAAGTTAGTACTGTCATCATCAAGATCAAGCCATGATCAACTAAAGAGTAGTTTGGATTATGACTGAGAGTCTCCTTGGCAGGATGTGGGGAGCTCTTCCAAGGCCAGGGGACAGTTTTCCATGTGACTTTGTGTCCTTGGTGGACAGGTCTAGCCAAGGTTGGACTGGATGATGTTGCCCCAAATGCTGAAGTCCCCTCTTTTTGACATTCTTATATTCCCCCAACCCACCAAAGTGAAGATCAGAGTCAAAATTCAGTAACATGGTGGAGGAAAACAGAGAGGAGGCATGGAAAGAGCCTCAGTATGGAAGAAAAGACACCTGAGTTCTAGTAGTGGCCCCACCAATGGCTTCCTGAGTCCCAGTGCTTGGGGCCTCAGCTTCTTCTTCTAAAGAATGGAAGAGAAGAGAGTTGGAATAACCTACTTTGAAGCCCCTTCTAGCTCTGATAGTCTTTGTTTCCTATGATTCCATGCTTTTATGAGTGCTAAATGCTCCCCTCCCCAATCCTAGCTCCACCAGAGCCTGAGCAGGGCTTCCTTGTATTTTGGTTGCTTGGTAAGATTCTGGGAGAGCAGTCAACCCACCAGAAGAGCTGGTGGAGGCCTGTCCTGCTGCTCAGCTTCCTTCGGTAGGGAATGCAGTAAAGACCTGGGGAGCAGAGGACTCCCCTGTGCCAGGCTCTGGCTTACCATCAGTGTGGGGACAGCAGACTTGGAAAGGGAACAAAGCTAACCTAGTGGCAGGTGGAAGGAAATGTACCAGGACAGCATGAGTCTGAGGTTTTAGCCCCAGGGCGGCCAGAGCAGCTGCTAGCTGGAGGGACCCAAGCTGTAGCATTTCCAGAATTACCAACACATAGATGCCACTGACAAAATGAGAGGTTAGTTCCCTATGGACTTGGGGATCAGTGTTTGGGAGCCGGTCAGCTTTTTCCTCTGAGGGTGAGAAGCCACTGAGGAGCTGCAGCACAGCCGCCATTTTGCAGCTTCAGTTGCAGCTTCAGCTCCTGGCCTATGAACTGTAGGGGGATCAAGCAATCAGTCTGGGGGGTAGTACCTCTTGCTTTAACCTCCCTGGATCTGGATTTCTGTCTGAAGTGGAGGTCTTGGGGGGTGTGTCCACCTTGCCAGATTGTGTGGGAGCTTCAGGGAGGACACCCAACTAATACCCCCGGCAGTTGAGAAGACCTCAACATTTGGGAAGGAAGCTCCCCTGTCTGGTGGCAGAGTCCAACTATGGCAACAAGCCCAAAAGTCAAGTAATTAAGTGACAACATGCCTAGGCAAAGGAAACAAAATAAACAGAAAAATGCAATATTAGACTCCTATTTGGGGGGCAAAGAGGATCGAAGCAGGGAACAGGAGGAGGACTGTGAGGTCAGAAATCCTGCTCCAAAAGCCCCAAAGGAAAATATGAGCGGGTTACAGGCCATAGAGGACCTTAAGAAGCAGATAAGAGAAGTGGAGGAAAAATTGGGAAGAGAAATGAGAAGGATGCAGTAAAAGTATGAAATGAGAGTCAACAGCCTGACTGAGGAAAATAACACCCTAAAAAATAGACTAGCTCAAATGGCAAAGGAGGCCCAAAAGGGCAATGAGGAGAAGAATGCCTTAAAAAGCCAAATTTGCCAGATGGAAAAAGAATCTCAAAAGCTCACTGAGGAGATTCATTTCTTCAGAGTTAGACTAGAGCAAATGGAAGCTAATGACTTTATGAGAAATCAAGGTGCTGTTAAACAGATCCAAACAAATTAAAGAATAGAAAGCAATGTGAAATATCTCATGGGAAAAACCACTGACCTAGAAAATAGATCCAGGAGAGATAGTTTAAAAATTATTGGACTACCTGAAAGCCATGACCAAAGAAAGAACCTAGAAATCACCCTTCAAGAAATTCTCAAGGAAAATTGCCCTGATGTTTTAGACCCAGAGGGCAAACGAGAGGTTAAAAGAATCCACAAATCACCTACTGAAAAGGATCCCAAAAAGAAAACTCACAGGAATATTATAGCCAGCTTCCAGAATTCCCAGATCAAGGAGAAAATACTATAAGCAGCCAGGAAGAAACAATTCCAGTATTGTGGAAACACAATCAGAATAGCACAGGACCTGGCAGCCTCTACACTGAGGGATCGAAGGGAATGGAATATGATATTTCAGAGGGCAAAAGAGCTGGGACTGAACCCAAGGGTCACCTACCCAGCAAAACTGAGTATTTTGTTTCAGGGGAAAATATGGCCATTCAGTGGAATAGAGGACTTTCAAGCATTCTTGAGGAAAAAAAACCAGAGTTGAATAGAAAATTTGACATCCAGACACAAGAAGCAAGAGGTGCCTGAGAAGGTAATCAGGGAAAAGAAATCAAAAGGAACTTATCAAAGTTGACCTATTTACATTCCTATATGGAAAAACAATAACTGTGACTGATGAAACCTTTCTCACTATGAAAATAATGGAAGAAGAGTATGTGGGCATATGAATACATATGTGAATGTGTGTATATATGTTTACAGGTATACATGGATAGGGGCACAGGTTGAATTTAGTGGGAAGGAATGATATTTAAGGGGTGAAGTTATGAGGTGAGAGAGGAGAGTGGCAAGAGGAGATGGGGAGAGACAGGGTAGGGTAAACTATCTCATGTAGAAGAGGCAAGGGGAAGTGGCTGCAAGGGAGGGGAAGAACAGGAAGGCAAAAAGGCAAAACCTTATTCTCATTGAATCTGGCTCAGGGAGAGAATGACATACATACTAAATGGGATATCTCACCCTGCAGGAGAGTAGGGGAAGGGGGATGAGAGGGGGGATGATGGAGGGGAGGGCATTCTGGGGAGAGGGGAGGTTGGAAGTACCCACTTTTGAAGAGGGACAGGATCAAAGTAAGGAATGGACCAGGTGGTGGGTGGGATGGGTGGGAGAGAAATATAGCCAGCCTTTTACAATATATTTACTATGGTAACATGGGTATGGGCATTCCTGAAAACCAAGCCTCCCACCACAGGCTCTACATGACCACATTCAGCCTATTAGGGGGCAGAGTATATTTTCAAATCAGGGAAGGTTCTCAGAATCACTTAAGCCTATCAAGGGGCCAAGGGGCAGGGAAGATCTTCAGCTTCTCATTCCCATAACACCACCTCTCCTGGCCTAGTACGGGAATGGGAGATTTTAAAAAGTGAATAAACTGAAATGCTCCAAGAGACGCACTATAACACAGAGAAACAAGGGAAAACTTATCTGAACTGACGCAAAGTGAAGAAAGTGAAGTGAGCAGAACCAGGAGCAAGTGATGAGATGACCGTGACAATGTAAGGAAGAACAACTATGAAATACTTCAGAATGCTGATCAATACAACAACCAGTCACTGGTCTTCAGAGACTTCAAAAGACCGAAGTTGAAACATGTCATCTTATTGTAGAAGCACCAATGTGTTTGATTATATTTGTTGGGTATAAGAGAAGGTTTCTATTGGGGGAGGAGGGAAAGGAGCTGGTAAGTAATGATAGTGATGTGGAAAAAGAAAAGAAAGAAAAAAAATATCAATTAAAAAATTAAAAACATGCAGAAAAGAGCAGAGGGAAGTTCAGAAGGGGACATAGACGAGCAAGGCAATTCTGTTGCCACTTTCTAAACTTATATTAAATATAACACCAAACAGAAGATCATGATTTCAAATACAGCCTGGGTTTCTGTTCTTTATATATTGAAAAGTTCATATTTGTTGATTTTTCAGGCCATAGTAAGAAAAAAGATGTTATTAAAAGAAGTGCCCTAGCACCTTGCTCAGCTGGTTCGACTTTGTTGAGATTATCTGCCACTAGATTGTAGGCCTCAGTTTCCCTCTTTTGTTAAATGAAGAAGCCTTGAATGACTTTAAGGGCCCTTCCAGTTTTTACATTCTATTTCCTATGATTATATTCTTTGAGGATAAATATTAACTGTTCAAAGAGCCCCTTACCCCAATTCCAAAGCATGATTTTGACAAACTTTTCATAGTGCCTCAAACTTAAATAATTAGAAATTCATTTCTTTAGCTAAAGATATCAAAGGTCTCAATTACATGTAAATTCTACCTGATGTTGGGAACATACTTTAGTTCATTATTAGCTATTAGTGCCATAAAATTCCTCCTCAGTGAGTTGTTTCATGTAGTTTTGACCCTTCGTTCTCCAGGGCTACTCTGTCAGGTCATAGCAAGATGTAAAGGCTTTGAATAAGGTGCCAGGAATAAACTTGTTCTCCAAGGAACTCATCACCAGGCTGATGGCAGGGCAATGAATGTTTGAGTAACAGTAGGGCTTTCAGATCCAGGACAGAGGAATAGCCCCAAGGCTGCTGCCACAATGGAAGACAAAAGAGAAGAGGGTCAAGTGAAGGCTGGAGCAGAAGTGTGATGTGCCCAAACAGAGGGGTGGCAGAATTCCTTCATGCCCTCAGTCCCCATGGGAAAGAGTCCAAAGACCAGGCCAGCTGTGGCCCCAGCACCATGTGCCCTCCCTCTGTGGATTATTTGCTATTTATCCTGTTTATTGTTTATTCATGCCTAATTGTTTGTATGTTCTCTCCCCCATTAGACTCTGGGATCTAGCCTAGCCTGGGCTCTCCCTAAACACTCATAAATCACCCAGGCATCTGGAACCATCAGCATTTTCTTTCCCTCTCAGAGTCGATGCCAACCATACCAGCTGCTATGTGCTGAGTCCCAGCCTGGTTTCCCAAATTAACCTGTGATGTCCCTCTCTGACCCAGACCACCAGAGGCCCATGGTGGGGGGAAAGAAGGCTGAGAAATGCTGGGGAAGGTATCCCAGGCAAGTCTGGAGGGAGGGAGGGTAGAGCCCCTAGGAACAACCACCCTCCTCCTCCCCCTTTGTGGAAAGAGATTAGTCTCTAGGCTCCAAGGGAAAGGCCAAGGAGAGAAGAGATAATATTGAGCACTGGGAAAAGAGAAGGCATGCCCAAGGTCTTCCATCTAGCTCAATGAAGCCAAAACAGACCAGCTGTTGTTTTTTCAAATTAATTTCTTTAATGGAAAATCCAAAAGCCTTCCTTTTGATTATTACATAAAAATAGTTCCTTACCTCAGTCTACTTTTCGAAGCCTTGTACTATCTATTTACCCATAGAAAAAAATCCGTGGGAGTGTCAAGGGTGAGGGTTGTCCTCTCCTTTTTCAAAAGAGGAAATTGAGGCCCAAAGAAGGGAAATGACTCGCCTGAAGTTATAGGTGGAGAGTTCTGGGCCCCAAACACAGATCACCTGATTCCAACCCAGAGCTCTTGTTCCTAACCTGGACCTCAAATGAATTGGAACAAAAGAGATGGGTTCAGAGAAACCTGAGAAGATTTGTATGACCTGATGCAGAGTGAAGTGAACAGAGAATCAGGAGAACAATTTACACAATAACAACACTGTAACATTGACAAACAACTTGGAAAGACTTGAGGACTCTGATCAAAGCAATGACCAACCAGGACCCCAGAGGATCCACTATGAAACAGACTGTGCACTTACTATCAGAGAGGTGATTATTAGGACATCCTTTTGTGGACAAGACCAGTGTCAGAATTTGTTTTGCTTGACTACATATATCCATTAGAGGGGTTTTCTTAATTTTCGTTTTAAATTAAGGGAAAGGGTGGGAGGGAGAGAAAACAAATGCTTATTAATTGAAAAAATTAAAATTTAAAATAAAGCCAAATGAGTAGGTTGGGGTAAGGGCATTCCATCTTTCAGTGGATACCTCTCTTAGGGTCTTTTATTTTTAATAGATTTTACTACTATTTTTTGGTTATACATAGCCTACATTTCCTTCCATATCCTTCCCCTCTAAGTAGTCTTTCAGTATCCTTTCCAGCCTTCCCTGAACAAAGAATCCTACACAAGCACATCCACTCCCCTTAGGAAGAGTGGGAGGAACTAGACTCAATTCCACAGCATTAATGAAATCAGTGCCCACTAAGTACCAGGCATTAGGCTAGATGCTGGAAGATCTAGAAAAACATGAAAAGGTTCTTGCCCTTGGAGAATTTACTTTGAGGGACAAAGGGAGAGAGAATCATGTATACAATACATCAATCCAAAATGTAGACAAAGTCATTTTCTGAGGGGGGAAGATGGGGGAGTAGTAAACAAGCATGTGCTGGAAAATGCTTAACAGAGAGAGGAAAGGAAAGGAGAGGAAGGGAGAGGAAGAGAGGGGAAGGGAGGAGAGGAGATAGGAGGTGGAGCGAGGGGAGGGGAGGGAGGTGGGAGAGGGAGAGAGGGAGGAAGGAAGGAAGGAAGGAAGGAAGGAAGGAAGGAAGGAAGGAAGGAAGGAAGGAAGGAAGGAAGGAAATCTATTCTGGACATACTTTAAAGTTTAACCTGCATCATTAACATTTTCTCCACCACTTTCTTAAGCCTAGACAACCAAGAGAACAATACATCAAGCCCTTATTTGTAGCATTTGTTGATTTCCCAGATTAAATACTAACACTGAAAATGTTAAGATGAGGAGAGTCTGCACGAGCTGGCTCCAGCACAGCCATGACTAACAACCGGGAGATTCTAAACAGAACTCTTAGGAAGGGGCACTCAAGCTGAGCCTTGAAGGAAGGTAGGCATTCCAAGAGGCAGAGGTGATAAGAGAGGATTCCAGGCATAGGTGACAGCCTATGCAAAGGCAAGGCAGTGGGATGTGGAATGCCATGTACAGGGAATATCAAATGGGACAGTTGGGCGAGAATGTAGAGTGTATGAGGGGGATGAATGTGTAATCACCGTGAAAAGATTGGTTGAAGCCAGATTATGAAAGGCTTTGAATGCCAAACATAGGAGCTTCGAGTTTGTTTGCTTGTTTTTTATCCTAAAGGCAATAGGGAATCACTAGCTTCTGAAGCAGGGGAGTAGCTTTGGAATCTCAATTTGGCAGCCATATTGGGGAATGAACATCCCAAGTACAAATCCCAGTTCTGCCACCTAGTGCCTTTGTGACTTTGGGCAAGTCATGTTCCTTCTCTGGTCCTCAATTATCCCATCAGTAAAATAAGAAGGTTGGTATAGAAGGTTCCTTTCAGCTCTAGATCCTATGTTCCTGCAGGGTATAAGTTCATCATGTTCTCTTCTACCTGGATTCAACTGAGAGGCTTGGTCCCATTCTGTAGCCTGGATTACTGGAGAGTTAGAAGAAAAGAGGGAGTAACAGCCAGCTTATAGCCCCCATGCACCCTGAGAGTCCCACCCAAGATTGAATGCTATCCAATAAACAATAGATGAGCAGGAAGACTTTGGGGGAAACAGAAGCAGTAGAGCTGCTCCTCACCAAACTAGGCCAGTGAGGGAGATTTGAGGCCAGTCGCTGGGAGCCCTGTGCCCCAGAAGAAATGAGACTTCTGGTTGAGAGAGCCTCAGCAATCCCACTCTGACACTGGGATCCCCAACAATCCATTAGGCTGCTGCTGGCCTCTAATGGAGATGAATGGGTAGCCAGTTAAGTAATTGATTCAGTTTACACTTGCTAGCAACAAAGCCTCTGGGAAATGCATTACCTGGTAGGACATGGTTTTTCCTCTAAAGTATTTAATCAAAGCATTCCTTTTCCTGAGGTAAGTGATGGTGACAGTGGTAGGGTTTAGAGAGTGGCAAAAGCTTGGGGTGTGGAAGAGAGAGTCTGAAGACGGGGAGGCTTTAGATTGCAGAACAGACCTAACTTCTAATCCTGGTTCTGCCTTAACTTATACGACCTGTCTGGGCCTCTCTTTCCCCTGTATAATAATAATAGCTGACATTTCAAAATCACTTTAAGGTACTTTGTAAACATCTCTTCGGCTCATAACCCTGTGAGGTGGGGGCTAATAAGGAATCTGAGGCTTAGAGCAGTGAATTTCCCTTAGCCACACAACTAGTCAGTGTCAGAAACCATGTCTGCCCTAGTTCCAATCCCAAGCTCTTTGGCTGTGCCAGTGATGAAGGTGTCAGACCAGATCTTAGGGATCATCAAGTTCAGTCCCTTATTTTATAGATGAGGAGCCTGAGGTTCAGAGAGGGGGGAAGTGACTTGCCAAAGGTCACACAGTGAATGGCAGAGTGAGGATCTGAACCCAGGTCCCCTAAATACAAATCCAGCCCTCTTCCTACCCCTATACCAGATGTTCTCTAATCATCCATGTAGCTCTGGCCTTGTCAACCAATAAGCATTTATTAAGTGCCTACCATAAACTCTCCAGGCACCATGCTACATGATAGGGACACAAAGACAGAAATGAAATGTCCCTGCCCTCAAGGAGCTTACATGCTATCTGGGAGACAACATATACATGATAAGTAATGCAAAGTAAAAACAAGATAAATTTTTGGTGGGGAGGACATAGCAGTTGGAGGAATCAGAAAAGGCTTTGTATAGAAGCTATCACTTGAGTGGTTGTTTGAAGGAAATAAGGGATTCTAAGAGGTAGAGGTGAGGAAGGACCACATTTCAGACATGTGAGACAACCAATGCAAAGACACTGAGGAAAGGGATGGAGTGTCTTGTGTGAGAAACAGCAATAAGCTCAGTTTAGCTGGACTATGGAGTGTAGGAGGGCTTCAGAAGTCAAATAGAGGACTTTATATTGGGTCCTGGATATAATAGGGAGCCACTGGAGTTTTCTGAATACTGTAGTAACACGATCAGCCCTGTGCTTTACCAAAGTCACCTTGGCAGCTGAGTAGAGGACAGATGGGATGGGTAGATACTGGAGGCAAAGAGGCCAATTGTAAGACTATTGCAATAATCCAGGAGTAATGATGAGGGCCCGAGCTAAGATGGAGGCTGTGTGAGTAGTGAGAAGTGGACAGATGCAAAAGATGTTGAGAAGATAGAAACAAGATTGGGCAGCTGGTTAGATAAATGGGAGAGGTGAGAATAAGAAGTTCAGGATGACAACTAGGTTGCAAACCTGAGTAACTGAGAGAAGAGTGCTGCCCTACACAATATTGGAGTTAGGAGGAAAGGAGAATTTAGGAAGAAAGCTTAGGAACTCTGTTTTGTACATGTTGAGTTTGAGATATCTATGATATCCACTTTGAGGTATCTAATAGGCCAATGGAAATTCACGACTGAAGAATAGGAGACTTGGGGTGTGGGAAATGTGGGGGTGAGGAGTATTTTTTTTTAATTTAGGAGAGTTATAAGATTCCTGAGCCCTGGCCATCAGCTGCTGGAGTGCTCTGTCCAGGGTGCTGACCTCGCCTCCCCAATGGTTCTTTGCAAAACCAACAAATTTCCCTTTATAGGGAGGTTGAGAGCCACAGCAGCATAGATCACCTGAGCTTTAGAGTGTAGATGGATGATGGCTCTGGGTGTGGGCAGAGCAGCCTTGCCATGTGGCTGAAAGCATCTGCTAGGCTCAGTGACCTCCACTGGGAAAAGACAGGATGTAGTCTTGGTGTCTGTGTGCTGTGCTATTCACAGAAAATCAGCCTGCTCTCTCCTTAAAACATTCTCATTAGTAAAGATGATGGGTCAGCAAAAGAGATCTCACTTTAGGTACTAATAGTTCATGTTGATAGTCACTGCAGTTCTCAGAAGAGTATTCTGACCTTTTTGCATTAATTTCTTGTTCTAGTTCAGAAAAGAGTGTAAAGGGAAAAATGAGTTGGACAAGATTCCTTACAAGAACCATTCATGTCTTACCAACATATAACCTTGCTGCACACACACACACACACACACACACACACACACACACACACACACACACCAGACTAGACCACCACCTGCAAGATATAGCCCTGTGGGTACCCTCCTCCATGTACATCTCTGTCTATTAGGATCTGCCTCCTTTGGTGGATTTCCACTTCTTGCTTTTGTATCCAGGCAAGGAAGAGTTCAAAGTTGTCATCCACATTGTTCTCTTCTGAGTGACAGATAGCTAATCTAAGAAGCCGTTCTCTGTTCTCATGTTTAGTGGATACAGATGAATAGCTGGCTTTACCCCTCCTATATAATATATCTACATTTTAACCAGGAACTAGGTTATGGAAACAAAAAACACCCTCACCAAATGAGGAGTTAAAATAGTGGAAATTTAAGGTTCTGGGATAGGCCTGTGTGGAAGGAACATTTTGGAAGAGCTTTTGGCACCCCCTTATGTCTCTCCAATGAAATCAAGGTCATGAAAGAAAACCCATTATTTACTATTTAGAAGAGAAGCCAATAAAAGACTACTTTTTTCCATAGTTACAAGCCAAGAGAAAGGAAAGCATCAGTTACCATATAGAGAAGTATCTTCATAGGGCAAGCAGGTTTATGAACCTGAGCCATTTCCTTCAGGTTCTTATAGTATACAGGAAGTGAAGTTACCTAGCTTTACAATCAGTCACTGGCCTTGGAACAGTTTGCTTTGTATCAGAAGAGACAGAGACTTTCTAATCTGCTAAATTGCTGTCAGCCCCAAGGGTCTGAGGCAGGGAAGACTCTCAGATTTTAGAACTGTAAAGATCTTAGAAGCCTTCAAGTCCAACCCTCACATTTAAAGATAAAAAAAACTGAAGCCCAGAACAGTTAAATGGCTTGCTGAGGATCACACAGCTAGTAAGTGTCTGAGGAAGTATTTGTACTCAAGTATTCCTGGCTCCAAGTCTATTGTCCTAGTCATAGTGCCACTTTGGAGGCTTTCAGTTGTCCTTAGATAAGAACTCAAGTAAAGGAAGACATTTATATAGGGTTAGATAAGATTGCTCATTTACAACGAAATAGAGACATTCTAAAATGGCATTACTCATTCCAAGAAAGGGAAGGTGGAGGAACCCCCCCCCCCCAACACTATGCCTACTCTATTAAATTACAGCTCCTAATGTGTCCTGCCACATTATTATCTTTGATCTATGCCTCAGTACAGCAGCTTGCCCAGTGTCAAAATACTGGGGCACCATAGGGCTTGGGAGCAGAAGGGCACCCAGGTACAACCTCATCACTGAAGGAGTAGTTGATTGTGCAGACAAGGAGTAGAAAGGGATCTTAATAATGGTAGAAGAAGAACCCAGAAATTATTTGGGAGTCAGAAATCTTGGCATAGAGGGAGCACAGTGTCAAAAAAGAGGCAGCAGACATTGTACTTATGAGTAGAGACTATTGTATTTGAGGATGCAAGAGGAGACAGTGGGGATGTGGAATTTTGCCTTGGCTGTCCTTGAGTTAAGCAACTCCATAATAACTACTGACCCACTGAGTTATAAATGGGTTGCAATCTCCCATCTGTGGTAGTGAAGAGTTGCCACCCTCAAAGAATTAGAAATTCAGGAGATTCCCATCATTTGGGGAATGGTTGAACAAGTTGTGGTATATGAATGGGATGGAATACTATTGTACCATAAGAAATGATGATAAGGATGCTCTCAGAAAAACCTGGAAAGACTTACATGAACTGATACAAAGTGAAGTGAACAGAGCCAGGAGAACAGCATACACAGTAACAGCAACACTATACAATAATTAACTGTGAATGACTTAGCTATTCTCAGTAATACAATGATCCAAGACAATTCTGAAGGACTTATGATGAGAAATGCTATCCACCTCCAGAGAAAGAACCAGTGGAGTCTGAAAGCAGATAAAAACACACTTTTTACCATATTTTTCTTGAGGTTTTTTGGTCTGTGTTTTCTTTCACAATATGACTAATATGAAAATATGTTTTTCATGACTGTACATGTGTAACCTGTATCACGTTTCTTGTTTTCTCATTGATGGGGTAGGAGAGGGAAGGAAATAATTTGAAATTCAAAAGTTTAAAAAATGTTAAAATTGTTTTTACATATAATTGGGAAAAAATAAAATATTAAATCCTCCAAAAAAAGAGTTACCACCCTGATAAGAGCCCCCTTTGCCATCACTGTGTTGTGTGCAAAGTGCTGATCTTGGCCTGGATTCGTGGTGTGACTGCCCCAGTTTCCTCAACATGAACCCAGAACTGAGCATGATACATCAGATATGGTTTGATCAGTGCACAGGACAGTAGAACTGTATATCTATTAATGCAAGATGAGTTAACTTTTTTGCTGTTCCATAGTACACCTACTATGTTTGCAATCTCTTAAAACCCCCAGGCTGCTTTACACAAGCTATTATCTAGCCATAACTCTAAGGTCCCGTCTAGTTCTATGTCTAAGAGCCTGTGTCTTTCCCAATCTGTATTTAGACGGTTACTTTTTTAACCCAAATATAAGACTTTATATTTATCCCAATTCAATTTCAACTTATAAGAATTGGCCTGGGAAGATCTTTTGGGATCCTGAGTCTGTCGCCCAATATGTTAGCTATCCCTCCCAGATTCATATGATTTGCAAATTAAGTAAGCATGCCAACTTCGCTTTCTTGCAACTCATTGATGAAATTATTAAGCAGAACAGTACCATGGACAGAGCCAGCTATACTCAACCACAAGAGTAAATGCATAGTCTAGAGCTGGTAACTTCTGGGTTGGCCTGAAGTAAGCTGCTCTGTTCTAATCTCCAGTTCCCCCAGGGTCCACAACAAAGGTTTGACCCAGTGGACTATAACTCTCTCCTTTTAATATCAGGGGAAGACTGATTTCAAAGAGCTGCTTACCCAGTGCAGTAACTAGAGTTGTCTAGGCTCTGAGTTTCTTGGACCAAGAATAGTGGCCTTCAACTGGCCTATAGGGTACAAAAAGTAATAGTCATAGTTTTAATTTCTCTACCTTGAACATTCATAGGACCATAGAGTTAGGACTATAAATACTCATTCCCTTCTCCTTCCTTCCCCCATAGGATCCTAGATCTAGAACTGGAAGGGCCTCCAGAGACCATCTTGTCCAGCTCCTCCATTTTTCAAATGAGGAAGCTAAGGGCCAGAGGTTTGTCCAAGGTCACAGTGGTAGTAAGTAGAAGAGTCAGGATTCAAACTCAGGTTCTCTGACTTTAAAATCAGCACATTTTCTACTCCTGAAATGTACTATCCTTGGAGGAAATCGAGAACCAGGACACAGGTCCCTGCCCCCAAGCAGCTTACAAATCTAGAAGGGAGAATAAGATATATGCAAAAATAGCTACAATATAAAACAAGCAGGAAATACATATTTATTTAACATCTACTATGTGTCGGGCACTAAATGCTTTACAAATATTATCTCATTTGATCCTCACAACAACCTTGGGCGGTAAGTACTATTATCATACACATCTTTAAGTTGGGAAAAGTGAGACAGAAAGCAATTAAGTGACGTGCCAAAGGTTACACAGCTAGCAAGTGTCTGAGGTCTGATTGGAACTAAGATCTTCCAAACTCCACACTTAGTGTTCTAGTCACTGTGTCCCCTAGTGAAGGGTGTGATATCTACCATATGAGAGGAGTTATGGGACTTCAGAGGAGGGAGAAGGCCCTTCTATAAGGTAAACAAAGAAGACTTCTTAAAGGGTGTGAATTTGAACTGGGCCTTCAAGGATAGGAAGTCCTTTGACAGGCAGAGATTGATAAAAGCCAGAGGGCATTCCAGGGAGAATTCCAGTCCTGAGACAAGGTGGCAAATTTGGGCCATGGTCAGGTTATGGTGATTGATTTTACTGGGGTATGTATAGGTATATGCAGGTGAATTGGGCAGGTTTTGACTTCTAGAGTTGTCAGCACCAAATTAGAGAGGACCTTGAGTTCCACAGTCTGTGCTCACTGTAAAATTATATCAGCATCCCAAGCATCCACCTCCATGGCATTTCAGGTTTCATAATGTCCTTTAAATGTATCTTCTTATTTGAGCATCACAAGCACCAGGTGAGAGGAGGTGCTATTTCTATCCCTTGAAAGTACAACTGAGGCATCACCTGCTATAGGAGGACTTTGGGGTTTCTGCCTTGCTCCCTACTCAGGTGTTCCTGCTCTTTCCCACCCAAAATTACTTCATACTTAAAAGCAACTCTTTAGTACTGTACATTGTAGAGAAAGTGCCAACTTGCATCACTAGAGGGAGCCTCATGCATTGGGATTGCTCTATATCAATGAAATCACAGATTCCATCCATATATCCCTGTATTTGAAAATGTATATTCACATAAAAGTAGGGAAGAAGGGAGGGATAGAGAGAGAGGAGGGTGGAAACTATGAAGAGAAAGGAAGAGAAGGAGACAAAGGGGGAGGAAGGAAGGAAAGAAGGAAGGAAGGAAGGAAGGAAGGAAGGAAGGAAGGAAGGAAGGAAGGAAGGAAGGAAGGAAAGAAGAGGTACAGAGAGAGGAAGGGAGGAAAGGAGAAAAAGATAGGGTTGGAGAAAGGAATAAGATATAGAAAGAGGGCTGGAGGAAGGAATGGATGAAGTGGGAAGGAAGGTCAAAGGAAAAATGGAGAGAGATTAAGGCAGGAATGGAGAGAGGGAGGGAGAAAAGGACAGGATGGGGAAAGGACAGAGGAAAGAAGGGATTAAGGAGGGACAAAGGAAGGAAGGGAAGAAAGAGAAGGAAGGAAAAGCGGGATAAAGGAAGTAATTAAGAGATGGCAGGACAGAAGAAGGAAAAGAAGGGCTTGAGAGAGAAGGAAAATGGAAGGAAGGGAAAGAGGGGAGGAAAGATGGAGAAAGAAGAAAGAAGGAATGGAGAAGAAGCATGGAAGGGAGGGAGGAATAGGGAGAAAGGAAAGAAGTGAAGGATGGATAGAGACTGAAAAGGAAGGAGGGAGAAATGGGTAGGGAGTGAGGTATAGAGACAGAATGAAGAGAAGAAGGGATGAGGAAAAATAGGAAAATGAAGGGAGGTAGATAAGAAAGGAGGGGCAATCAAAGAAAGAAGGAATAAGAGAGAGGATGTGAAGAGTGATGAAGAGGATGGAATGGATGGGACAAGATGAAGAGGCAGGGAGTTAGAGGGCAAGGCAAGAGAAGCAGAAAGGGGGGTGTTTCTCTTTCGACTATCTCTTGGGGCCAAGGACTTAAACCTGCAATTTACAGGCATTTTCTGAAAAAATAAAGGAGGAAAATGACTTTATCTGCAGGATTTGGTTCCTGGATTCAATGTTCCTTCTTTCTGTGTTTCTGCAATTATGATTAAAGCCTCAAATTCCAACTGAGTAAGCTCTCTGTGGCTTCCCTGGCCCGTGGCATTCGAGGTATAATGAGAACAAAGCAAAACTCAATAAAGAAGTAAGTCCCCAAATAAGATTACACCCCCCAATGCTCCCACAGTGAAGGAGGAGTGAGAGAGTCTTTCCCCCTCCTATTCTCAGCAGGGCTACTGTCTTAGTGCCAGGAGCCCAGGAACTGGGGCCTCTCTTCCCCAACACCCCTCCCACCCTGAATGGAGGGGAGGGAGAGGAGACAGAAATAGTCTTCAGTCAGGAGGCTAACACTAGGGTTCCCTCTCAACTCCACTGCTAACTCCCTATGTGACATTGGGCAAGTCACTTAACCACTTAGAGCCTCAGTATCCTCATCTGCAAAATACAATGATGAACCCTGTCATTCATACCTCAGGAGTGATGTTGGGATGATACCATAAGAGAATGGACAGGGGCAGACTGGGAGAAGTACCTATTTTCTCTCTCTCTCTCTCTCTCTCTCTCTCTCTCTCTCTCTCTCTCTCCTCTCTCTCTCTCTCTCTCACACACACACACACACACACACACACACACATACACCCTGCTCTCAGGCCATTTGGAACTCCAAGCATATGGGTGCTTATTCTTAGACCATGGACAGCACCACAGGATGGGCTGCTTCTGTTGATGATCACTTTTCTGACCTAGTTAAATCATGGAAGGAAAATGGAAACACTAAAGCTCCATTGCCCCCTTCTTCACTATCCTTCGTTTACTCTTTTTCTCTTTCACCTTTCCCTTCTCCCTTCTTTCCTGGAGTGATGTTGGGATGATACCATAAGAGAATGGACAGGGGCAGACTGGGAGAAGTGCCTATTCTCTCTCTCTCTCTCTCTCTCTCTCTCTCTCTCTCTCTCTCTCACACACACACACACACACACACACACACACACACACACACACACACACACACACACACACACATACACCCTGCTCTCAGGCCATTTGGAACTCCAAGCATATGGGTGCTTATTCTTAGACCATGGACAGCGCCACAGGATGGGCTGCTTCTGTTGATGATCACTTTTCTGACCTAGTTAAATCATGGAAGGAAAATGGAAACACTAAAGCTCCATTGCCCCCTTCTTCACTATCCTTCGTTTACTCTTTTTCTCTTTCACCTTTCCCTTCTCCCTTCTTTCCTGCATGCCAGGTTTATTCAGTTCTCCAGACTGCAGTCCAGTGGGATAGGTACTTGGGCTGGGATCTCACAGACCCAGGAGGACCTCCTCCATTTCCAAAAGCCCCTACACTGCCTAATATTTGAAAATGCAACTTTTGTTTTATTTTACTTTGTTTCTAAAGGTGGCTATGAGGTATAATGAAGAGAGTGCTGTGCTGGGAATCACTAAGTCCTTAGTTCAAATCTTGCTACAGATATTTACTAATTTTATGACCCTGAGCAAATCACTTAACCTCCCTCAGCCTCAGTTTTCTTTTCTGCAAAATGGGATAAGAATAGTACCTATGTCACAGAGTTAAGGATCAAATGAGTTGATATATGTAAAGTGCTTTATAAATCTTAAAGTGTTATATAAATGCTGTCATAATTCAGTTTAGAAGTATTTCTTTTATTTCCATCCTACTTCCCCCTTTATTGGAAAAGCAAATCCTTATAACAAATCTGCATAGTCAAGAAGAATAAATTCCCACATTACCTGTGTTCAAAAATGTAAACCTTACTCCGAAACTTGAGTACCTCACCTCTCTGTCAGGAAGTAGGTAGCATGCTTCATCATCATTCCTTTGGAATTGTAGATAGTCATTTCACTGATCAGAGTTCTTAATCTTTAAAAGCTGTCTGTCTTTACAATGTTGTTGTTATTGTTTAAATGTTTCTCTTGGTTCTGCTCACTTCACTCTGCATCAGTTCATACTAGCCTTCTTGGGTTTATCTGAAACCATCCCTCCTATAATTTCTTATGACAAAATAATATTCACTTATATCCATATCCCACAATTTGTTCAGTCATTCCTCAAATGTTGACCTCTCCTTACTTTCCAGTTCTTTCTCTCTGCAAAAAGAGCTGTTATAAATACTTGTGTACATATATCCCATATAAACTCTGGGGATCCTCATTTCGACTCTTATTCCTACTGATGATCTATTAGAGAATGGTTATTGTTCTTATAAATTTAAATCCATTAATTTATACATTGAATCTGATACCTTTATCAGAGAAACTTGCCACCAAGTTTTTTTTCCTAATTACCTATTTCCCTTTTAATTTTGTTATTATGAATATATAGCTGGATTTATTTTCAATTTTTTTCAGTTAACAAGCATTTATTTTCTATCTCTCCCAAACCTCCTTCTATTGAGAAAGAAAAAAGAAAACTTTTGTAATAAATATGCATAATCGGGGCAGCTAGGTGGCGCAGTGAATAGAGCACCAGCCCTGGAATCAGAAGGACCTGAGTTCGGAGCCGGCCTCCGATACTTAATCCATACAAACAAAAACCTAGCCATGTAACCTTGGGCAAGTTACTTAACCCCAATTGCCCTAAAGGGGCGGCTAGGTGGCGCAGTGAGTAAGAGGGACGGCCTCGGAGTTGGGATGACCCGAGATCAGATCCAGCCTCAGAAAATGAGCACCCACGCATAAATAATGACTAGCCGAGTAACCTTGAGCAAGTTACTTAACCCCAATTGCTTTTAAAAATAAATAAATAAATAAATAAATAAATATGCGTTTCCAGAATTACCAACACATAGGTGCCACAGACAAAGTGAGAGGTTAGTGCCCTATGGACTTTGGGGCTCATTAGTTGGGAGAGCGTGTTGGCCTCTTTCCCTGGGGGTGAGAAGAAGCTGAGAAGCTGCAGCACTCCTAAAGACACACACACAGCAGATTTAGTTGCTGCCCTGCTAACTGTAGGGGGATCTCTACACGTGCCCTTGTATGTGACTCTGCCTTAAGACAATTTTAGGTAACATTTACAGAAAACTTGAATGAAGAAAAGATACATCAAAATACAATTTGTGGTTAACATTCCAAAATACTCAAATAAATAAATAACCTTCCCATTCTCTCCTGAAACACTCCCCTGGAGAAATCAATGAGACCTTGTCCTATAAATCATATCTTGATGCTTTCTCAATTAGAAGGACAGGTTCTAGCATCAATTATTTCTGTAGATAAAGAAGAACCAATGTTCTTCTTTAGACAAAAGTATCTTTGGTTATCACCCTTAATACATCTCCCTAAGAAAGCCCCTAGTTTTTGTTCTAAGTACTCTCATGAAGGGGAAAGAGTTTGAGACTGGAGAAAATCTTGGTTCTTAATATTTCTAAAGAAACTAAAAAGTGGGGTTTTAATATTCTTCCACAGATAGCAAAACAAGGAGGAAAAAAACCAGAAATTTCAAATCCTATTATGTACAGAATTTTTTTTCTTGTTAAAAAATAATAAATTTCGGGGTGGCTAGGTGGCGAAGTGAGTAGAGCGTCCGCCCTGGAGTCAGAAGGACCTGAGTTTGGATCCGACCTCAGACACTTAATGCACACACAAACAAAAACCTAGCCGTGTGACCTTGGGCAAGTTACTTAACCCCAATTGCCCTCCAAAAAGCAAAAATAATAATAATAATAATAATAATAATAATAATAAATTTAACCTGGAATGCTCTGCTCCATTACACCTTCAAGTAACTCAAAATCTTGTGGAAATGAATGTTGAAAACTAAAAGTGAATAAATAATTTTTAAAAGACTATACTGTGAGACACCCCATTTCTAGTTCTATTCACTTCAGTCTGTATCAGTTTTCAAAGGTTTTTCCAGCTTCATATAAAATTATCCATATCCAATATGCCATACCCTATGGCACAATAATATTCCATTATATTCATATACCAGAATTTGTTTAGCCATTATCCAATAAGTCTCCAATCTTTGGATATTTCTATGAGAGCTGCTATAAATATTTTTGTATATTTTCCTCTTTCTTTGATTTCTTTGGAGTACAGGCCTAAAATGATAGAGCTCAGTCAAAGGATATGTACAGTTTGATAATATCCTTCTCAGAGATCCAGATTGCATTCCCAACTTCTCTATTTTTTAACCAGTACCAAATACTTTGGATGCCTACTCTTTTGTACTTCCTTTAATATCTGATAATGTGAGGCACCCTTATTTCCCAAGTTTTTTTCATTGTTTCCCTTGAGACTCTGGACTTTTTGCTTCCCTTGATGAATTTCATTATCACTTTTTAGCTTTACAAAATGATCCCTTGTTACTTTGACACAGAACTGAATGAGTAAAGTCATTTAGATAGTATTCTATTTTTATTATATTAGCATGGCCAATCCATGAGCAATGTTATTCCCTCCTTAAGCCAAACTCAATAAGAATAAGGTTGTCCCATTCCATTAAACCTTCCTCCTCTTCTCCTCCATTGTAACAGTTTTCTCTTGCCTCTTTTCTATGAGATAATTTACCCTAATCTACCTCTCCCTTTCTCCTTCTCCCAATTAATTCCTCCTGATGCCTCTCAATGCTGGCTGCTCCCTCTGTTGATTATCTCCAGTTTATTCTGTATGTAGCTTCTCTATACATACATTGTTTGCATGTTGTTTCCCCTATTAAACTTCAAGCTCCTTAACTGTAGGGACTGGCTTTGCCTTTCTTGTGTGTAGAACATAACACAGTAGCTGGCACATAGTAACTGCTTAATAAATGCTTCTTGACTCGACTTAGTTTTCAAAGCATCCTGCCAGTCTTTGCTTCTTTCTGGCTTTCATTCTGTTCTCCTCTCTTCTGATCCTCTTTTTCTTTTTCCTTTTTTTTTGTTATTCTCTTCCTATCCCTCTCCTCCATTCTATGTCCTTTTTAAAAAAAAAGAAAAGAAAAATATAGCATTCATTCACTAATCAGAGTTCCCAAGTCATACAAAGTTATTTTACTTTATGATGTGGTGTAAATTGTTCCCCTGGTTTTGCTCAAAATTCACTTTCCATCAATTCATACAAGTCTTTCCAGGTTTCCCTGAAACTATTCTTTTGTCATTTCTTATAGAACATTCATATACCACAATTTATTCAATCATTCCCCAACTGCTGATAAAGGTCTGGTAGCCTAGGTCAAAAGTATGCATAGTTTAAGTGATTTTGGAGTCATAGTAACAAATTGTTTTCCAAAATGGCTGGAACAAGTCACAGTCCTACCAAAAGTGTATCGATGTTCCTATTTTTCCACAGCCCCTCCAATATCTGCCGTCTTTCTTTTTTGTCATCTTTGCCAATCTGATGGCTGCAAAGTAGAACTTGAAAGCTGTTTTAATTTGTATTTTTTTAATCATTAGGGATTTGGAAATTATTTCAAATACCTATTGATAACTTGGATTTCTTCTTTGAAGACTTCCTAGTCATATCCTTTGGCCCTTTATCAATTGGGGAATGGCTCCTTATATATCTTAGACATGAAACCTTGATCAGAGAAACTTGCTACAAAAAATTTTTTCCATTACCCATTTCTCTTCTAATTTTAATTGTATTGGTTTGTGCAAAAATAGATTAATTTTATATAATCAATATTTTCCATTTTATTTTCTGTGATCTCTATCCCTTATTTGGTCATGAACTTCCCCTATCCATAGATTGTCCTCTAATTTGTTTATGATATGACCTTTTCTATCTAAGTTGCTGTAGTGCCAATGCAATATTTACAGCTCTCATGATCACGATAAAGACCATGACTGTAAGTACTGCATGATATTCAATTACAAAATATACCAAACTCTCCAGATAGAGGAACTGAAGCATGTATTTTTTCCATGCTTTTTAAAAAAAAAATTTTTGGTCTTTATTAATTTGTTTACTTTTAGTTTACAGGATTCAATCCCACAATTCCTTGAGTTTCAAATTTTTCTTCCCCTTCTCCCCACCATGGCAGCATACAAGCAAGTATAGGATCTCCAAATAGTTTCACATTAGACATTAGACAGGTTATAAAGAAGGATTATATTGGATGGAGCGAACAATGGGAAAGAAAAAACAAAATCAAACAAGAAAAAGACAGAGATCAGGTAGTTTGCTTCAATCTACATTCAAATTCTGTTCTTTCTAGTTTTTTCTCTGAATGTAGATATCTCTCTCAATCATGAGTTTTTGGGGTTGACGAACAACCCTGCATTGCTGGGAAGACTCCAGTGTGTCAAAGTTGGTCATCACACATACGTTGTGTCTGTAACTGTGTACAAATTTCTCCTGGTTCTGCTCTTCTCACTCAGCATCAGTTTGTAATAAGCTCTCCAGGTAAATAAGAAGTCCATCTGCTCTTTGTAACTTATAGCACAATAGTATTCCATTACATTCATATACCATAACTTGTTTAGCCATTCCCCAATTGATGGGCATCCCCTTAATTTCCAATGCTTTGCCACCACAAAAAGAGTTGCTATAAATATTTTTGTGCATATGGGTCTTCCTCCCATTTCTATGATCTCTTTGGGATACAACCCTAGAAGTGGTATTGCTGGGTCAAAGGGTGTGCAATTATTTATAGCCCTTTGGGCATAGTGCCAGACTGCTCTCCAGGATGGTTGAACCAGTTGACAACTCCACCTACAATTCATCAGTGTTCCAATTTGTCCACATCCTCTCCAGCACTTGTTATTTTCTTCTTTTGTCATCTTAGCCAATCTGACTGGTGAGATGTGGTACCTCAGAGTTGTTTTGATTTGCATTTCTCTAATCAGAAGCAATTAAGAGCATTTTTTCATATGCTTATACATATCTTTAATTTCTTCCTCTGAAAATTGCCTGTTCATATCCGTTAACTATATCAATTGGGGAATGGCTTGTATTCTTATAGATTTGACTCAATTCTCTGTATATTTAGGAAATGAGTCCTTTATCAGAGACAGTTGTAAAAATTATTTCCCATTTTTCCAATTCCCTGTTAATCTTGATTACATTGGCTTTGTTTGTACAGAAGCTTTTCAATTTCATGTAATCAAAATTATATTGGATTTATAATGCTTTCTAATTCTTGTTTGGTCATAAAGTCTCCCCCTCTCCATACATCTGACAGGTACACAACTGAGAGTAAACTTCAAATTTGAATCCCAATCCTCAAAAGACATCACGTTTAGAGCTGGCCACCCAAAGATACCTAAGTGCAGAATCAGATATATCTTGGGGCAGAGCCCGTTAGTCTCAGAACTCAAACAACATCCTTTTAAATGCAAACTATATCAAAAGAACTCAGGAGCTAACTTGACGAGAATTCGTCGCTTCTCAAAGAGGTCTTTGATATTTGGGTCCACTAATATCAAAGTAATTATCTGAAGTCCTGGCTCAGACCTCTTTGGCTCTCCACATTTCCTCCTTTTTCAAAGAAAAGTTTAAAGGCATGTAATTCAGTACCTAAAGTTTCTGTAACTCCTACTGGGTCAACCCCAGGAATTTCCTTATGTTCAATATGTTAATAATTTGATTGAAAGCTTTTTATTTCCAAGGTGATATTGAAATTAGGCCACAGTCCCAATAATCGGGCTCTGATCCTCTCCCATGTGATACTGGGATGAGAGGAATTATATAAGCTAGTGGTAACACAAATATATGTGTATTTATAACCACATCTGAGTAACAGGTGAGATTTTAATGCTTTAACTCATACCTGAGCATAATATTACTTGTTGTAATAAATTGATCTTATAAAAGAGATCCTTATCTATATCATGTTGTGTCTTAAAGGCTGCAGAAACATTTTTTTGATAATGCATTAACCTATTGTGCACTTTGGATTGGAAACAAAGCAGTTGCGACCATTAACAATGTTAGTACAGTGAATATAGTAACAGGAAATCTGACAAACCTTTCCCCCCCTTTTTAAAGACATCACATATGTATATACCCTTGATGGTTGATATCAAGCATAAGTGAAATTAGTTGAAAAAAGCAAAATAAAGATTGTTCAACAAGATCTCTACTAGATATAAATAGAGCAAAAATAAAATCAATGCAGTTAAAAGTTCGTACATAGATAGGTGTATCCACAATTACATTAGAGAAGGGTCTGGTCTTGAGTTTTCAAAGGCAAAGTAACATTCCTTGTAAATTCATTCACAAATGGAGCAGTTTACATCCCACTTAAAATAGAAGACATTTGCTGACATTAAGAGGGAGGCAATTAGTCCCGTGATTTTAAAAGTCCAAAAGTCAGTTCTTATTAGAAAATCAGATATTTTTTACAGTGCAGGTTCCTCTGAAGTCTGTCATTGTGTAATGTTCTATAAGAAGGCTGTATCATTCCATGAAAAGGTGGGACACCAAGTCATTTCTTCTGGGGTTGTCCTTGTGAGGGATTCTCTGATCCTCTTCTCTTTTTCTGCATCTGGTGGAATGCACCTAGACATTCTGTGTTGGCATCTTCAGTGGTCGTTCAGTATCTAAAATATATATATATATATATATATATATATATATATATATATATATATATGTATGTATATGCACAATCTCACCTTTACATAATTAAGGTGCAAGCCTTTTGCATTATTTATTTGGGAATATGTACTTTTTCAGACTATTATTCTGCTGTGTATACCCATTTTTAATGATGCTTAAAAAAATTTAGCATGTATAAGGCAGTAGCTAGTTGCCCTTGTGATATATAGGTCCAAATCCAAATCACCTTATCATTTTTGTCAATAGGTTTCACAGAAAGATTAAAATAATTTTCCAGGGTAGGCAAGGCATTATAAGTTTTTTTTTTCTTTAGGAGTACCCAAGAATGAAGAATGGAAATGGAGTGAAAAAACAATGCTTCTCTTTACAGAAATATAGCTACAGGAATAGTCGTATAAAATTAAAGGATAATAATTTTGCTCTGTCCATATAATGTAGCCTTATTAAGTTAAATGAATGGGAGATTCCACACTTACAGAAAATGATAAAAATGTTTTTAAGTTTTTGAATGGAAATATAGTTATTGACTATTGCCTTTTCATTTCTCAGGGATGTTACAGGGAGAGGACTCTCCATTATTTAAATGCACAATTACATAGTATCTTATATCAGGGGAAAATATCATTCTAAAAAAGTCCATTCTGGAGGAAATGTCAACAATAAAAATTAAATCAGAGGCTTCTAGCAATACATTGAAAGTTTTCTTTCCCATATCTCATTCACCTTAAATAAGTATGTAAATCATAGTTATGATGAATTGTTTACCTTCAACCTAAAAAGAACTATAATGGTGAAACATGGCTCAAAAAATTGATTTTAAGTTTTAGAGTCAAGAAAACTCAACTTTCATGTTCCAGTAGCTTAGATCACAAATTTAAACTCTGATTGATATTCTTTGTCTCACTCCAAATATCAGTATGTGCAAATTCTTATGAATGTAAATATTTAGCTTTAAACAGCAAAGATTATCCAGCCTCCAAAGTGTCCAAAACAAAAGAGTATCAGAAAAAAGTGTCCACTTGTCACATGGATATATTGTAAATTTCTAAAGAAGTGACATCCTTTTGCCAAAGACTATTGTATTTTAAACTTGTAGGATTAATAGAGGTGGAAGAGGGAGAAGGTATGTGAGGAAGGCATTTTGTGCATGATTTAACTATTTGCCTGGCCTGTTCTCCAGTAAATGTGAAATTACTTACTAACATCCTTGCATTTTGAATGCAGAGATAAAGGACGAAGTGTTGGATAAGTTTGTGTTGTTAAATTATCAGCTAAAGCATTGCCTTGTTGAATGGGCTCAGGCAAAGATGTATGAGAGTAAACATGAAAATTCCAAAAAGGACCTTCTCCACCTTGTTGCAACTGAAAAAAAATTAATTGATATAACTTTTGATTATTGGAATCTCTACTATCCATAAAAACGTTAAGAGGTTGAAATTGTTCCTTAAAAAGACATATAATAAACATTTCATTCTTTTTGGGAAAATGAGGAGGAGAAATAACTTCTGTTAGCTGTGTTTGTTTTAGGCCTCAATAAAAAGCCTGATCTGCTGGTAAGAAAGGAGGAAAAGATGGTATTTTGGAAATGACTCGTTGTTGATTGGAATGTAAAATTGTATTATCCCTAGTTCGAGGGTCTTCTCAGATTAGCATTTCAATTTGTGTTTTAATATAAGGTTACTGCATATGTAAAGGGAGGGAGCCTGAAGTGGTTGTCACACCTAAAATAGCCTTCTACATTATCATAGCTAGTAATTGAGGGTAGGTAACAATGGGTTTTTGGCTTTGATGACAGAGATAAATACACTCTTAATATATTTTGTTGCCTATTTATGGCTCCAAAGGGAATTCAGGTGTCCTCAGTATGCTGATTTCTATAGGGCTATTACTATCTATCCAATAGACTTGCCAGTGCTGAATGGCATTTTCAATAATTTTAACTTGTTCTTCTGCTTATTTTGTAAAAGTTCAAGGAGAATAGAGGTTTGGGGCTCCCCTTAGGGTATTAAATAAGTGAATGAGCTGATGTGTGCCAATCTTTAAATAAGGTCTGATCCAATTGATGTCTACAAGTAGTTTTTGAAAGTCATTGAAAGTTTTCGAATTATCTCTCTTAATTTTTATTTTTTGAGGCTCTATAATTTTATCTCTCATTTTATGTCCTAAATAATTGTATGAGGTTACAACAAAATTTCACCATAAACCAACATGAGTGGCTTGAAATATTTATTGCTAACTTTACACATGGGGTGCAGGACTAGAGTCCTGACTGACAAACAAAAGTATGAGAGAGCTTAAGTACATTCTAAGACCATCCCAATTAAGGGTGGCTGAGTTACACAAATTCATGATCCCTATAATGGTTTAATCGTTGTATGAGAAAGGAATTCTCTTAATGGGATAAATGGCAAATACAATAAAACAAGAAAGATGACAAAGTGTTGATTGAAATTATAGTCCAGAATATGTTTTCTCTATTGTAAACAATCTATACAATGGTACATGCTCAGAAAATCTGAAGATAAGAAAAAGTCCTATTATTCAAGTTAGTACCTGGAATTGAGGGTCTTGTCCTGAAGGGCTATAAAGTAGGCTTTGTTAACATGAGGACAGGTATTCTCAGAGACAAAGCTGGGTCTCTTTGGAAATTATGATCTCTGGATGCCTGTTTTAAATCCTACTGCCAGCCTCATCTGGACGATGGAGTGGCTGACATAGAAAGACCTTTTTTTGTAAAATGAGGCAGAGTAGCCTGTTTGATTAATTCAGAATTTAGCCAAAATAGGATATTAAATGATTATCAGAGATCAGTGAGCATTCTCGATTTTCCTGACTTTTTCATTAACCAAACTAATTTAAGTATCACAAAGTGTTTTAGCCAAAGGAGAAAAGAAAAAAATATATATTAATTGAATCTCAGACAATTAAAAGCTGATCACCTCATTTAAAAAGCTGACGAAAAATTCCTTTAGTCAATGGCACTATCTTAAGGTGATTTTTAAGTAGTCTGCATAATTTTCTGTACTTTTTCTAATCTTAAGTAAAAAATATTAAATTTTCCAATAAGCTAACATAAAAAGAGTTCATATCCTTTACTGGTTACTTACTCTGATCATAGGGATCAGGCCTAAGCAGAAAAAAGTAGAAATATGTGAATATGGTCTTAAATGCTTTTTATCTTAAACAGCAGTTTTTACCAATCACAGCTTAGAGCTGATTACAGTTAATTTTATTCTCATGTAGCTGTAATAAACAATAAATATCTACTAGGTCTTTTAATACATAATCGATATTATTTAACATTTTTCTTTCTCAAATTTAAACATCCTGCTGTAATAGCCAATCCTTATTAATCTTTTACAACTTTTTTAGCAAGTTAAGTTCATTATTCGATAATTGTATTACTTCCTAATCTAGTCTGATGATTTCTCCTATAGAGATAGTTTCGAGGGGTCTTGACATTATTTAAAAATAAGAAGAATTAATGATCTGGAGACGTGAATAAGAAATGACCAGGCCATGTGGGTAGTTCAAGGAACAAAGATGAACTCCATTTATTGATTCTCAGGACAAGGTTTTTATAGAGCAACGAGACAAAGAAAGGGGACTCAAGTATTCTTATCATTACCTTAGACTGTTGTATCCTGGAGGTAACACAGATTTGATAATTTGATAAGGATTTCTTATCTAGGAGCATAAAGTCTTAGAGTAAGACCTTTGATCTAGGCCACAGGTATCTGCTAACAGAGCTGCAGTCCTAAACGGATACAATTGAGAGCAAACTTCAAAGCTGAATCGAAATCCTCAAAAGTCATCACCTTTAGAGCTGGCCACCCAAAGATACCTAAGTGCAGAATCAGATATATCTTGGAGCAGAGTCTGTTGGTCTCAGAACTCAAACAACATCCTTTTAAATGCAACCCATATCAAAAGAACTCAGGAGCTAACCTGATGAAAAGTCGCTTCTCAGAGAGGTCTCTGATATTTGGGTCCACTGATATCAAGGGAATTATCTGATTCCTGGCTCAGGACTCTTTGGCTACACACACACACACACACACACACACACACACACACACACACACACACACACAAAAGCATACATATATATGTCTATATAGGACGCTATATGGGCATATAAATACATAAGTGAATGTGTGTATATATGGGTACAGTTATACATAGAAAGAGAGGACAGGACCAATCTAATAGTAAGAGATGATACTAAAAAGGTGGAATTAAGAAGTGAGAGAGGAATATAATGAGAGGAGATGGGGAGGGACAGAATGGGGTAAACTATCTAATATAGAAGAGGCAAGGGGAAATGGTTACAAAGAAGGGGAAGAACAGGAAGGCAAAAGGGAATGGGTCAACCTTATTCTCATTGAATTTGGCTCAGGGAGGGAATGACACACACCACAGGAGAGTAGAGGGAAGGGGATGAGAGGGGGGATGATGGAAGGGAGGGCAGGCTGTGGGGGATTGAAGTTGGAAGCACCCACTTTCCAAAAGGGACAGAATCAAAGTAGAGAATAGAACTAGTGAGAGTTGGGATAGGAGGGAGGGAAATATAATCAGTCTTTTACAATATATCTACTATGGTAATGTTTTGCGTTAGCTACACATGTACAGCTTATATTGAATTGCTTATCTTCCCAGTAACTGTGGGTGACAAGGGAGGAAGGGAATGAATCTGGAATTCAAAGTTTTAAAACCAAAAGTTTAAAAATATATATACTATTATTAATACAATTTTACATGTAATTGGGAAAGAGGTATACAGGCACTGGGGCATAGAGATCCACCCTGCCCTATTGGAAAAGTAAAAGGGGGTATGGGAGAAGAAAGGAGAGAGAACAGATTAGATGAAGGGTTATCCTATGGGACTGCTATTTTGGGACAGTGGGTAGGGGAAAAATGGGGAGAAAATTTGTAACTCAAAATCTGTCAGAAATGAATGATGTAAACCAGAATATAGCATTTGAAAAAAAAGAAAAGAAATGTTGAAAATAAATGGTCAAAAGATATAAACAGGCAATTTTCAAAAGAAGAAATCTAAGCTATCAACAATCAGATGAAAAAATGCTTCAAAATCACTAATAGAGACATACAAATTAAAGTTCTACCTCACACCCATGATTTAGCAAAGATGTCAAAAGAGGAAAATAATAAATGCTGGAGGGGCTGTGGGAAAACAGACACATTAATATGTTGTTGGTAGAGCTGTAAATTGAACCAGCCTTTCTGAAAAGCCACTACCTGAAGACCTCTGAACAAGGGTTTAAGGAACCAGAGGGATTCTATGACTTCTCTTGGGGGTCGAAGCTAGTCTTGCCACTAAAAGATATAGGAAATCTGTGCTTGTAGATCACTGGTTCACCTTAGCCACATGGGAGATGTTACTTGAATAATATCATCATCCCTGTGCTTTCATACTTCCTTTGCTAATTTATGACTAGGTTTGAGTAGAGGGGCCTGGATGATAGATGAGTTTGGTGAAGAGAAGCAGGATGAGACCAGTCTATGTGGATATGTGCATATACAATATGTTATGGACCAAATAACTGGATAGTTAGACAGGAGACTCTCCCCAACCCCAGGTCAAGTTTATGTGAAATTCCATAGGTGTTCTAGACTGGTCAAAACTGGGAATCACAATTTTAGAAGGGGGATAGGGAATGTACCCTAGTATCTAGTTCACTGCTCAGAGTCTCTCTTTACTGGCCAGATAGCCTCACCTGACCTGCTTCACCACACCTCTACCTCTCCTCAATAGGTTTTTTTCTACTGTCTCTGCTCTATTCATAAAATCATGGGTCTAGAGCTAAAGGTACCTCAGAGACTGCCAAAGCCAACCCTCTCATTGTTATGGGAATCAGAATTTAAGATCTTTCCTGTCCCTAGGCCCTTTGATAGGCTGAAGTGCACCTAGAGCCTGTGGCAGGAGGCTTGGTTTTCAGGAATGCCCATACCCATGTGCTCTCTGATTGGGCAGTGTGTCAAGAGGGTTGTTACATTCTCTGAGCCAGGAGAAGGTTGTATAAACCCTGATGTGAGCCTTTGTTTTGGGGCTCACTTTGAAAAGGGTTGTGTGATTTAACCAGAGGAGGCTCTGGGCAGCCATTGAGCCCCCAGGCTTAGAAAAACCCAGATATTGGTGCTTCCCTCTCTGGTAACTGACTAGGTATGGATGTAATGGTCAGACGGCTGGAAGCCTGTCTGCTGATCTGCTTCTCTGTTTTCTTGTAACTTCTGCTTGTAACTTCTGTATGTATACTCTGAGGTTCAGGGTGCTGACTTTTCCCCCTGAACTAGGTAAATGATATGTTTGATTGATTAAAGAAAGATTGTTCACCCATGTTGAGTTGCTTTTCTTTAGAAAAGCAGATCTAGGAACCTGTGTTGGCAGCCACCCTGGGGATGTTGGGGTGCTTGCTGCTATACTCATTTAACAGATGAGGAAACTCATACCTAGAAAAAGGAAATTACTTCCTCAATGTCTCAAAAGGAGTAAGCATCAGAAGCCAGATTTGAACCCAGGTCCTCTGATTCCAGAGACAATGCTCTTGTCACACAGGTGGAAAGTGACAAAGCTAGGATTTGAACTCACATCCTCTGACTTCTAGTCAAATTCTATTTTTTCAAATACTTCCCTGAAATTCTGGCTGTTGGAAGGCAAACAGAGCATGCCTTCAGTCCAGAAGGTTCATTTTTCAGGCCTGGTCTCTAGTGTCAAAAGCAGGTGGCAGTGACTTCAGGAAGACTATGGTTCCAAGTAGGACTTCACTGCCCTCCTTCTCCATCCTGGTGTGGCCACACAAGCTGACCAGCCTGAACCCAGACCTCATATTTAAAAGTCCAAAGCTTTGTGAGCCCCAGTGCTGGCTCATATTCAGTGACTGGCCAGCTACTGACAGCTCTCCAGGGCCACCAATGCTGTCAATACTGCTCTCCAATAGAACTGGCACTGTCCTCCTCACCACAAGGGAGACAACTTGTGACTGCCAAGCATTGTATGAGTGGCAAATGTTAAATAGTATTGCTAGGGACAAAGAAGGAGCATTAGGAAGGATCATGGAGTCTTTTTCTGATGATCAGAGCTGGGGAGGTCGGGATGGCAGCATGGCCCCTTCCTTCTTTACTCAAAAGGTCAGTGCCCTAGCTCCTGTGTGTCCTCATTGAATCTCTATCACAAGGAGAAACAGGAGGTCATGCCTGCCCTCAGTAGAACCCATTAGCACAAGAAGACTGCTCCCTGACTGGGGTTGCATCCCTACTCCAGAAATCCTTCATCTTCTTGTACATTTATGGTACATCATAGGCTCTGGTATAGGAAAGGGTCACTTTCCTCAGATAAGTAACCAGTGACATCATCTAGTTGGGGTCCTAATTCCTAGTCCTGTCCATTTCTTAGGGCCTAGGCCAATTCCTTCTCAGTCTTCATTTTCCCCAAAAAAAATGTATTCTTTTTCAATTTACAGCATTGATTTTTTTTCTCTCTCCCATTTCCCTTCACCATTGAAAGAAAAACAAAACCCTTGTAACAAATATGCCTAGTCAAGGCATAACTCCCACCTTTGGCTATATCCATTTGGCCATGTCCAAAAAATGTGTCTCATTCTGAATCTTTGGCCCATCACCTCTGTATCTGGAGGCAAATAAAGCTCTTGTCATTCAGTCAGTAAACATTTATTAAGCCCTTACTATGTGCCAGCCACTAAGCCCCATGCATACAAAGACAAATAACAATCACTGCTCTGTCTAATGGGAGAGTCAACATGCAAAGAACTGTACGCAAACTAAACAAGCCCTATAAACAAGAGGTGGTCAACAGGGGGAGCAATTGGCAAAGGTTGCCTGCAGAAGGTGGAACTTTAGCTGATACTTGAAGTAATTTAGGGAAGCCAGGAGGAAGAGATGAGGACAGAGAGCATTCCAGGCTTGGGGGGGGGGGGGCAGCCAGGAAAAAGGCCCAGAGGCAAGAGATGGAGCAAAGGAGGCCATCACTCCTCTATCATAGAGTACAATGTGGTAAGGAATAAGAGGGCTGAGGCAGGCAGTTTATGAAGGCCTCAATGCCAAATAGAGGATTGTAGATTGCACCCTAGAAGTGATAGGAAGCCACTGGAGATGATTGAGTAAGTGTGTGTACTGGTCAGAGCTGAGTTTAGGAAGATCACTTTGACAGCTAAGTGAAGAATAGACCGGAGTAGGGAGATGATAATTTACTTGATGGAGTTGATGTGACCACCAAGCAAGAGTGAATAGAAGGAGAAGAGAAGAAAGCACAGGAGAGAGCCCTGGAGGGATATTGACCATTATAGACCTTATCCTGGATGAAGACACAGCAAAGGAGACTAGTAAGGATCAATCAGATGGGTAGGAGGAGAAACAAGAGAGAGTTTCATCGTGAAAACCTAGAGAGAAGAGGGTGATCAGCAGTGCCAGAGGCTGTGGAGAGGCCAAGAAGGATGTGGACTGAGAAAAGCCCATCGGATTGGGCAATTTAGGGATTGTTAATAACTTTGGAGAGAGCAGTTTCAGTTGAATGATGAAATTGGAAGACAGGTTGTAAAGAGTTAAGAAGCCAGCAAGAGGAAAGTAAGTGGATGCACCTCTTGCAGATGGCCCTCTCAAGGGGTTTAGTCACCAAAGAGAGGGAAGATATGGGACCATAGCTAAGGGGGGAATTCAAACCAGCCACACTATCTTCCTTGTGATTCATCAACTAGGTGAAAACATGTAACAATCAACAAACCAATCAAAAGAGTTTAGACTAAGTGTGAAAAGCCTTTAGAAATCACTGGATGATGGGAAATGACACCATCAAGAGACACCTTCCAAATGACTGGGAAATGTCCTTATGCTCTCTGGGTCCTCTATAAAAGCACTGTTAGCTAGAAAGGAGAGGAATTCCAGAAATGAGAGTATATGGCTTTCCAGCACCTTGGAGAAGCAAAGGTAGGTCTGACCTGTGAAGAAGGAAGGTACCAAGGAAAGTCCTGAGGTCCACAGATTCAGGGCAGAACACCCAGGCTGGGGGAAATCCCAAGCAAAGTTCAGCTCTTTTCTCCACTTCCTCCCTGGTTGGCCATCTATCTGAAGATATTATAATATGCAGACACATTATCCAACCATTTGCAAGAAATTGAATTTTGTCTCAACTGCCAAGAGACCAAGCATTAGTGAGAGAGATATATAAATCTAGTTAGTCAGAAAAAGAAACTATGCCTAAATGTTAACAATGTTCCTAACTGGGATCTCAGTACAACTAAGAAGTCATGACTCTGTCATAGCACACAACCACACACAAATACACACACCATACATACACATGCCACACACACACATATACTCACCACACACACACAAAAACACACCACACACATGCCACACTCACACACACACACAAACACACCAAACACATACATACACAAACACAGACCACACACACAAACACACACAGACACACACACACACACACTGGGGCAAAGTGAGCAACTCTAGAGATGAAGCCACTGTGAGGATCAAATAAGATAACTTTTCACACCTGAAAGAGCTATGTAGCTGTCAGCTATTATCATTGCAATGAAATTGAGGCTCAGTGAAGGAGATTTACTTAGAATAATAGAATATCAAAGATAAAAGGATACTTAGAAGTCACTTTGTCCCATTCGTCTTAACATTGAGGAAACAGAGGCCTGCATCGATTTGAGTGCTGGGCCTGGAGTCTGGAAGAATTGAGTTCAAATCCTGACTCAGATGTTTACTGGCTATGTGACCCTGGACAAGTACTTAACCTCTGTCTGCCTCAGTTTCCTCAACTATAAAATGCGGATCAAAAACAGCATCTATCTGTCAGAGTTCTCATATGGATCAAATGAGACAAAAATTTGTAAACACAGTATTTCCCACATGGTAGGTGATTAATAAATACTTGTTTTCTTCTTTCTTCTTCATAGAATTCTAGACCCTTCTAATCCAACTGCTTTATTTTACAGAAGAAGAAACTGAGGCCAAGAGAGAAGAAGAGACTTGTTGGCCTGGAGTCACAAACCAGCAAATAACAAAGTTGGGATTGGAACCCAGGTCTTCTGATTCCAAATTCCTACTACCATCATGACAGGTGGGCCCAGAAACAATTTTTGAAATATGGTCACAGCTGCAATTAGAAATGGAAATTAAAATTATAATAAACAAGGCCCTTCCCTCTTCCCCGAGATGGCCTTGTGCAGCAGCCAGAGGTTAGGATATCCACCTGTGACTCTTACTCTGTTTAGAGAAAATCTAACAGAACAGATGCCTTTCTCACATGGTGTGTTTCTATACTTCCTCTCCAGCAGTTTCGGTAAACAATTTGCTGTTCTTTGAAGGGCCAGAGCAAAGTGCTAGGATAGAGAAGGAGGGAAGGATGTATAGATATGGGGCATGAGGGTAGATTCTTCCCTCAATGGATAATTTATTTATCTCAAAGATTCCTATTAATTCCCTTAGTTCCCAACTATCTGACAGAGGGGAGGGTCAAGAAAATATTAGATGGAGAGGCATACTAATATATTGTTGGTGGAGTTGAATTGGTCCATTCATTCTTGAAAGCAGCTATACCCAAACACTTATTTAGCTGTACCCAGGATAGACAGAAAATAAGAAAGAGGAAAGGGCCTCAAATGTACAAAACAATTACAGTAACTTTTTTCTCATGGCAAAGAATTGGAAGATGAGGGGATCCCCATTAGTTAGGGCTGAACAAATTGTAGTATATTAATGTAATGGAATATGATTGTGCCATAAGAAATTACAAAAAGGAGAGATTGAAAGAAACATGGGAAGACTTTCATGAACCGATGGAGAGTTAAGTGAGCAGAGCCAGGAGAATAATTTATTCAGGAACCACATTGTAAAGACAAACAACTTAGAAAGACTTGAGAATTCTAATCAACATGGTACAATGGATAGAGCACTGGGCCTGGAGTCAGGAAGATCTGAGACACAACCTATAATATTTGTAAAGCACTTAGCACAGTGCCTGGTACATAGTGCTATATAAATGTTAGCTATTGTTGTTGTTGTGTTACTGTTGTTATTATTATTATAAAGGAGGCCCAATGATAAAGCATTCTGCCCATATCCTGCCAGAGAGGTGGTGGACTGGGGATACAGATTGTGACATACATTTTTGGACATGACCAAGATAGGAATTTGTTTTGATTGATTATGCATGTCTGATGCAAGGTTCTTGTTTTTCATTTTCATTTTCAATGTGGGTAGGATGAAATAGAGAAAAAAATAAATGCTTCCAAATTGAAAAAAAAAATCTTCTTTTGAATTTTTTTTAAAGAAAAGAGCCCCTACTGTGTGGTATAGTTGCTAAATTCATGAGTCAGAATCAGAAGACCTGCATTCAAATCTCAGTCCTGCTACCTGCTGGCTATGGGACCTTGGGCAAGTCACAATCCCTCTCTGGGTCTTGGCTCCCTCATCTGTAAAGGGTATGGGGCTGAACTAAGATGATTTATTTCCAAAGTCCTTCCCAGCTCTAAATCCAATTACTCTCAGAAATGTTCAGGACTAGCCTGCTTCTGCTGGGGGTTGAGAACATGGGCAAGGAGAGAAGCCCCCATTACGTTCAGCAAAGGTCCACCAGAAATGGTCCCTCACTCTTCTCAGGCCCCAAATCTCAAGCACAGCTTGACTGGGCAGACAAATTGCTTCCTCACACACCACCACTACCAGCACGGGAAGGGGGGACAGAATGTCAGTATTTATATAAGTTAGCATTCAAGTCAAGCTGCTCTTTTAACTCCCTCAAACAAGATCCTTAGATCTGAAAAGCTGCAGAAAAGCCCAGACTGACCTCCTAAACCATTGCCTGCCACTTGGGGATTGATTTTATGTGGTAAATTGCTGAGATGCCAGCAGCCTTTCTCTCCTTTTCCCCTAACAGTACCTAGGGGCCTCTCTCCCACCCAAGGAAGGAGGGAAGGGGCAAGAGGTATTATTGCATATAGGAGCTAGCCAGGAAAGATACTTTAGAGACCACCTTCCTTATAGAGACAAGGAAACTGAGACCCAATGGCAGGAAATAACTCACCCAAGGTCACAAGGCAAGTAAAGAGCAGACCAGGGACTGGAACTCAGAACAGACACTGATTTCCAAGCTACTGCTGCCACCTCTAGGAAAGGAGCTGCCTTTCAAACCACTTCCCTCTCCCCCACCCTCAAAACCAACCAACCAACAAAACAATTCAAGTAGAGAGATAGGAGATGCCTCCAGCCAGTTGGGTAAAGAGCCCCTCACAGAGGACTTTTGCCTCCCCTACTCCACCCTTTCCCCTTTCCTCACAGAAGTCCTTAAGCCTAGCTCAGACACTGCAATTGTCCCTCCATGGACTGACTGACTGCCACCCCATTGGCAAAGTTAGAATACCACCTGCTGGCACTGGGAGACAGTTCCTTTCCCAAGAACATCTGCCCTTGGAAGAATCCAGAACTAAGGAACTTGGATCCAGAAAGGAACTTTAGAGGCTTTCTAATCCAGACCTTCATGCTACAGATGAGGAGACTGAGGAAGTGATTGAGCCAAGGTGAACAAGTGAAAAGCAGAGCTAGAAGAAGGGTCCTTTGCTTCCTTCCTTTCTTTTTTCTGAATTTGTATTAAGGATGTATTCAGCAACTATTGGATTTAAGATACCTTGCTAGACACTGAGGATCCTAACATAAGCAACGCAATGACAATTCTTAGGCTATAGAAGAGCATTCAGACCATCGCCTCATCTTTTCCCCTCACCATGTGATCAGCCTTTTTTCCCCCTAACGTTTGTTTCCCTGCTCATATTCTTTAAGTCCCTTCTTTGCCAGTTTCTCTTTGGTTATATATTCCCGATATTCTTCATGAACCTCTATACTACCTTCTATGTGATTTGCAATTTTTAAATAATATTTCATTTTTCTCCAATTACATGTAAAAACAATTTTTAACATTGATTTTTTTTCTAATTTTTGAGTTCCAAATTCCATCCATCTCTTCCTCCCCTTCCCACCTGTCCAGTAAGCAATCTGATCTGAACTATACATGTGCAACAATGTACAATATTTCCATATTAGTCATTTTACCTTTTTTGGAGGGGCGAAGGCAGGACAATTGAGGTTAAGTGACTTGCCCAAAGTCACACAGCTAGTAAGTGTTAAGTGTCTTCGGCTGGATTTGAACTCAGGTCCTCCTGACTCCAGGGCTGGTTCTCTATTCACTGCACCACCTAGCTGCCCCCATGTTAGTCATTTGGTGGAAGAAAAAGAAAGAAGGAAAGAAAGAAAGGAAGGAAGGAAGAAAGAAAGAAAGACAGGAAGGAAGAAAGAAAGAAAGAAAGAAAGAAAGAAAGAAAGAAAGAAAGAAAGAAAGAAAGAAAGAAGAAAAGAAAGAAGGAAGGAAGGAAGGAAGGAAAAAAGGAAGAAAGGAAGGAAAGAAAGAAGGGAGGGAGCAGAAGCAGAAAGAAAGAATTGTAGGGGCGGAGCCAAGATGGCGGAGTAGAAACAGCTCGTCCAAGCCACTCTGCCCCCAGATTCCCCCCAAACTATGTAAAAGGGGACTCTGAACAACTTCTGGAGCCCCAGCACCCACCCAGAATGACACAGAGAAGCTAACCTCCCGCTGAGGACAGCCCAGCAGCCCTGCAGGAAGGACCAGCGCAGTGGTCTGGGACCTGACAGCGTGCAGCGCTCAGAGCGCAGGAGCTGAGCCGAGCCCAGGTCTGCATGAGCCGAGGTTTTAGCCCCAGGGCGGCAGGGCCAGCAGCCAGCTGGAGGAACCCCAGAACACCAGGAGCTGTGGCGACTCCAGAATTATCAACATAGAATTGCCTAGGACAAAGTAAGAGGTTAGTGTCCTATGGACTTTGGGACTGGTATTAGGGAATGCGTCGGCTCCCTCCCCTGGGGGCTAGAAGCCGCTGAGGACAAACGCCATTTTGTAGTTTTCAGAGGCAGCTCCCGCTCCCAGCCTGCAAATTTGTAGGGAGATCCAGTCATCAGTCTTGGGGGGGGGAGGTAATCACTCTTGCTTTAACCTCCCTGGATCTGGATTGTGATCTAGAGTGGAAGTCGTGGGTGGGTTTACAGCTTGCCAGAAACGGAAGTTGCCCCCCACACGTTTGGGATGAAAATTCCTCTATCTGGCCTTAAAGCCATAGTGTGGCAACAAGCCCAAAAGTCAAGTAATTAAGCGGCAACATGCCAAGGCAAAGGAAACAGAAAAATGAAACCCTAGACTCCTATTTTGGGGGCATAGAGCGGGAAAAGGACTGTGAAGTCAGAAGTCCTGCTCCAAAAGCCCCAGGGGAAAACATGAGCAGGTTGCAGGCCATAGAGGACCTTAAGAAGGACTTTAAAAATCAAATAAGAGAAGTGGAGGAAAAATTGGAAAGAGAAATAGAAGGATGCAGGAAAAGTATGAAATGAGGGTCAACAGCCTGACTGAGGAAAACAACACCTTAAAAAATAGACTAACTCAAATGGCAAAGGAGGCCCAAAAGGGCAATGAGGAGAAGAATGCCTTAAAAAGTCGAATTTGCCAGATGGAAAAAGAATCTCAAAAGCTCACTGAGGAGATTTATTCCTTCAGAGTTAGACTGGAGCAAATGGAAGCTAATGACTTTATGAGAAATCAAGATGCTGTTAAGCAGATCCAAACAAACGAAAGATTAGAAGGCAATGTGAAATATCTCATGGGAAAAACCACTGACCTGGAAAATAGATCCAGGAGAGACAATTTAAAAATTATTGGACTACCTGAAAGCCATGATCAAAGAAAGAACCTAGAAATCACCCTTCAAGAAATTCTCAAGGAAAATTGCCCTGATGATTTAGACCCAGAGGGCAAAATAGAGGTTGAAAGAATCCACAGATCACCTCCTGAAAAAGATCCCAAAAAGAAAACTCCCAGGAATATTATAGCCAGGTTCCAGAATCCCCAGATCAAGGAGAAAATACTACAAGCAGCCAGGAAGAAACAATTTCAATATTGTGGAAACACAATCAGAATAGCCCAGGACCTGGCAGCTTCTACACTGAGGGATCGAAGGGCATGGAATATGATATTCCAGAGGGCAAAAGAACGGGTCACCTACCCAGCAAAACTGAGTGTTTTGTTTCAGGGGAAAATATGGTCATTCAGTGGAATAGAGGACTTTCAAGCATTCTTGGGGAAAAAACCAGAATTGAATAGAAAATTTGACACCCAGACACAAGAAGGAAGAGATGCCTGAGAAGGTAATCAGGGAAAAGAAATCAAAAGGAACTTATCAAAGTTGAACTATTTACATTCCTATATGGAAAAGCAATAACTGTGACTGATGATATCTCTCTCACTATGAAAATAATGGAAGAAGGGGGTGTGGTCATATGAATACATATGTGAATGTGTGTCTATATGGTTACAGTTATATATGGATAGAGGGCATAAGTTGAATTTGTTGGGAAGGGAGAATACGAAAGGGATGAAATTATGAGGTGAGAGAGGAAAGTGGCAAGAGGAGATGGGGAGAGACAGGGTAGTGTAAACTATCCCATGCAGAAGAAGCAAGGGGAAGTGGTTGCAAAAGAAGGGAAGAATAAGGAAGGCTAAAAAGGCAAAACCACATTCACATTGAATTTGGTTCAGGGAGAAAATGACATACATACTAAATGGGATATCTCAACCTGTAGCAGGATAGGGGGAAGGGGGATGGGAGGAGGGATGATGGATGGGAGGGCATCCTTGGGGGGAGGGGAGGTTGGAAGTACCCACTATAGAAGAGGGACAGGATCATGTAGGGAATGGACCAGGGTGGGGGTGGGATGAGTGGGAGGGAATTATAAGCAGCCTTGTACAATATATCTACTATGATAATGTTTTGCATAGCTAGACATGTACAACATATACTGAATTACTTATCTCCCAAGAGGGAATGGGCAACAAGGGAGGAAGGAAATGGATCTGTAATTTGAGGTCGTAACATTAAATGTTTCAAATATATATAAATACTATTAAAAAAAGAAGAAAAAAAAGAAAGAAGTGTAGGAAAGGAAAGAAAGAGGGAGGGAGAGAAAGAGAGAGAGAGAGAGAAGCAAAGGAAAAATCTTATGCTTTGTTGTAAGGATCCCACCTTACCAGGCTGATGCCAAACTTCCCTCCCAAGCCGCGTCTACGACTCTCCAATCGCCTTCACGATTCTGGTCACCCCACTATGACCCCTTGGAGAGTCGCCCCACTACAACCTCTGGTTCACCCCCACGAACCCCTCACCGGAGGGAAGTGCTCCCCTGTTAGCAGCACATGCTCAATACCCCCGAATCCTTGAACCTGTGTTGGTTCAAGTGGGACTGAAACAAACACACAGGTGCCTCCAAGACCCAACCTGAGTAGCACTGCCATCCTGAGTTCTCTGTGAGTACTCAGAGTTCAGGTGAAGTCTTTAAAGGGCTCTAACACTTTATCTGTGAGTACTCAGAGTTCGGGTGAAGTCTTAAAGGGCTCTAACACTTTATCAGGGCTCTTTTCTCTACATAGTAATACCTCCATGGTGACAACGATAGAATTTGGAGTTGGATAGACCTTCAAGGTCATTCTGGCTCAATCTCCTGATTTCACAGGTGAGGCAACCAAGTTGCACAATGGATAAAATGTGGGACTTGGAGTCAGGGAGACACAAGTTCAAAGTCTGTCTCAGACACTGATGATCCTGGGCAAGTCACTTAGCTTCTCAGTGCTTCCAGTCCTCATCTGTAAAAAGAAGAGGTTGAATCTGAAGATATCTAAGAACGCTTCTGGCTCAAAATCTATGATCTTATGAAACTGAGTCCCAAAAAGGTGAAGCAAGTAATACAAAGTCATATAGTCTCCTTGAGATGGGAAGGATGGAAGGAAATGGAGGAAAATTGAACCCACAAACTTCATCAGGGAGGATCATGGGAAGATAGAGATATGTCAGGACCTAGACAAGTCCATATCCCCCACAAACAACCCAGTAAAGCTCTACAAATGCACTAACTCAAGAAAACCAGAGAGAATCAGCTATAAACTCCTCCATCCAGTCTAGGACTGTACAAAAAGGCTGCTAGAATATAGCAGAAGACCTCAGCAAAGACAAGCCAGGATAGATGGAAAGCCCTCCTGCAAAAGCAGCCTAGTCCCGCTCATAAGGCAGTAATGGAGACCTAACAGGAGAAAGGCCCTGAGTAGTGACCCTGGAGCCCCATGGCAGTAGAAGAAAATCCCTAAGAAATATGTAGGCATATTTATCCTGACTCAACATCTAGTTATACCAAATAATTCTGAAGGAAAATAAGACCCAGTCTTTGCCAATTCACTTAGCACCAATCAGGGCTTGCCTATAACATTGAGACAAGAATTATAATTTTATATCAATTGATATGTTTACCAAATAAACCAATAATTTCATTTTCTCAAGAGGTGCCTTTCTCCCGTGGGAGTCAGAGTTCACAAACTCCTTAAACCAATCAATCAAAACTCTAACAATGCTCAGAATCACTGAACCTTAAGTGAATCGAACCAAAGATGGTAGAACCTGTTCCCATCATCGAACTCTGGTTCTATACCCCAGGGTCACGACTCCCAAACACTTGACTCCAGAATTGTTGTGTTGTGGGATTTGTGGATTTCTTGTGGGAAACCACTAATGACTGTAATCCACCTTCCCCACTTGTGGTTTAATTATGTAACCTGCGCTTTTACTTCAGCTAGGAGAACATTCCTGACTCTGAAATTCATTAATTAAAGTACTTGATTACTGGCAATCCCAGCTCAAGGCCTGCTTTGTACACCTCTGAGCTTTCTCCAGAGACTGACTTAGTAAAAAAAATCCTGTTGATAGAATCAGGTATAAAGAACAAAGTAGAAATTCTGAAAAATCAAAGAAAAGACTAGGAAAATCAAATAAATATCCATGAAAAACCAATTTCAAATTTCAAAAAATATCAACATTAAATCGATAAAAACAATAGGTTCATAAAACTAGAAGGTGTTGGGGGGGTTAACAATAAAAAACCAAAAAGCTAATCTGATTAAAATAGAGCTTTGTTATATTGAATGGCTCCCTGGGAGAGAAAAAAGAAGGAATAAAGACATAACTTTAGGTGATAGAGCAAAAAGAATATCAATAAAATTTTGTTAGAGAGGATTAATAGAAGAAACTCACACTGTACAAAAAATGAAAAAGAAGAATTAAAAACAACTATAGAGGGGATTAAAGGAAACTCTCAGAAACTCTTTTAGAGAATTATATGCCAATAAAACTGATAATTTAAGAGAAATAGATGAATACCTACAGAAACATATACTATCCAGATTAACAAAAACAGAAATGGATTATTTCAATAATTCAGTATCAGAAAAAGAAACTGAACCAGTGATAAATGAACATTCAGAGAAAAGCATTCCTGGAGGAGTTGGATTTACAAATGAATTCTATGAACATTCAAAGAATATTTCATTCTAGTATTATAAAATGTTTACAGAAATAGACAAAGAAGGAACCATACAAAACTCTTTCTATGATACAAATATGGTCCTGATACCTAATCCAGGGAAGGACAAAAGAGAGAAAGAAAACTATATGTCAATATCCCTAACGAACATTGACACAAAAAAAGTGAAGAAGATATTAACAAATATATTACAATATATTAGATTAAACATGTGACCAGGCTAGCTTTATGCCAGGAATGTGGGGTTTGTTCAATAAAAGGAAGACTAACAGATTAAATCATATTAATAACAAAAAATACTAAACAGTACGTGATTATATCAATAGATGCTTTAAAAAAAAAGACTTGTAGTGAAATCCAACACCTGTCTCTACTCAAAACCCTAGAAAGCAGAAGAATAAATTGACTTTGAATAAGTAGTATTTATCTAAGACCAAGATCAAGGAATTCATATAAGATGGGGAAAAGTTAGGGCACTTTCAATTAAGGTAACTGGGCATTCATATCCACCTGTTTCCAACCAACTGCCACCTGCAGGGAAAGCAAGCCAGCCTAGATGAAGTAATTAAGGCATCCTGAAGGAGAGCCAGGAGGCAGCACCAAGTCAAATCACCATAGTCTTGACCATCATCACCCAGACCCCAAGGGCAATACCCCAAGAGTCGGGAATTCCAACCCTTCCAGCCCAGTTCTTTCTCTGGATGTGGATATCATTTTCCATCATAAGACTTTTGGAATTATCTTGGAGCATTGTATTGTTGAGAAGAGTTAATCATATACATATTTCAAAGAAAAATAATAATAATACTGCAATGTCTCTGTGTTTTAGGTACAAGTCTACCAGAAACAATTTTGTTTAACTCAACATGTCTAATATCTAAGCACTTCTAGTTTGGAGATGTCGAAACTGGCATAATCTCCTATGCCCTTTTATGTGACTCTCTGCCTTAAGACAATTTTAGGTAACATATATAGAAAACTTGAATGGGGAACAGATATATCAAAATACAATTTGGGGTTAATATTCCAAAATACTCACATAACGAAATAACCTTCCCGTTCTCTCCTGAACCACTCCCCTGGAAAAATCAATGAGACCTTGTCCCTTAAATCATATCTTGATGCTTTCTCAATCAGGACAGGTCCTCGCATCAGTTATTTCTAGGGATAAAGAAGAAACCACGGTCTTCTTTAGACAAAAGTATCTTTGGTTATCACCCTTAACCCATCTCCCTAAGAAAGCGATTAGTTTTTGTTCTATGTATTTTCCTAAAGGGGAAAGAGTTTGAGGATGGAGAAAATCTTGTTTCTTAATATTTCTAAAGAAACTAAAAGAGGGGATATTAATATGCTTCCACAGATAGCAAAACAAGGAGGGAAAAAACAGATATTGAAAATCCTATTATGGACAGCTTGTATTTCTTGTTAAAGAAATAATAAATTTAACCTGGATTTCTCTCCCCTATAACCGCTCTTGGTTTCCTTCAAGTAACTCAAAATCTTGTGGAAATGAATGCTGAAAACTAAAAATAAATAAATAAATTTTGGTAAAAGACTGTACTGTGAGACACCCCATTTCCAGTTCTGTTCACTTCAGAGTGCATTAGTTTTTAAAGGTTTTTCCAACTTTATATAAAATTGTCCGTTTCATCATACCCACAATAATATTCCATTATATTCGTATACCAGAATTTGTTTAGCCATTATCCAATAAGTCTCCAATCTTTGGTTACTACAATGAGAGCTGCTATAAATATTTTTGTATATTTTCCTCTTTCTTTGATTTCTTTGGAGTATAAGGCCTAAAATGATAGATCTGAGTCAAAGGATATGTACAATTTTATAACATCCTTTGCAGAGATCCAGATTGCCTTCCCAACTTCTCCATTTTTTAACCAGTACCAAATCTTTGGATGACTACTGTTTTGTACTTGCCTTAATGTCTGATAATGTGAGGCACCCTTCTTTCCCACTTTTTTTCATTATTTCCCTTGAGACTCTCGACTTTTTGCTTTTCTTGATGAATTTCATTATTTTTAGCTCTACAAAATGATCCTTTGTTAGTTTGACAGAGAACTGAATGAGGAAAGTCATTTAGATAGTATTTTATTTTTATTATATTAGCATGGCCAATCCATGAGTAATGTTATTCCCTCCTTATGCCAAATTCTATGTGAATAAGGTTGTCCCATTCCCTTTCACCTTCCTCCTCTTCTCCTCCATTGTAACTGTTTTCTCTTGCCTGTTTTATATGAGATAATTTACCTTAATCTACCTCTCACTTTCTCCTTCTCCCAATTAATTCCTCCTGATCCCCCTCAATGCTGGCTGCTCCCTCTGTTGATTATCTCCAGTTTATTCTGTATGTAGCTTGTCTACACATACATTGCTTGCATGTTGTCTCCCCTATTAAACTTCAAGCTCTTCAACTGTAGGGACTGGCTTTGCCTTTCTTGTATCTCCAGCACATGACACAGTGGCTGGCACATAGTAACTGCTTAATAAATGCTTCGTGACTCGACTTAGTTTTCAAAGCATCCTGCCAGTCTATGCTTCTTTCTGGCTTTCATTCTGTTCTCCTCTCTTCACTTTTTAGAGAAATACCTCAATGATCCACTTTTTCTTTTTCCTTTTTTTCCCCATTATCTTTCTAACACTCTCCTCCATTCTATGTCCCTTTAAAAAAAGAAAACAAAAATATAGCATTCATTCACTAATCAGAGTTCCCAAGTCATACAAAGTTGTTTTACTTTATGATGTGGTGTAAATTGTTCCTCTGGTTCTGCTCAAAATTCACTTTCCATCAATTCATACAAGTCTTTCCAGGTTTCCCTGAAACTATTCTTTTGTCATTTCTTATAGAACATTCATATACCACAATTTAATCATTCCCCAACTGCTGATAAAGCTCTAGTAGCCTGGGTCAAAAGTATGCATAGTTTAAGTGATTTTGGAGTCATAGTAACAAATTGTTTTCGAAAATGGCTGGAACAAGTCACAGTTCTACCAAAAGTGTATCGATGATCCTATTTTTCCACAGCCCCTCTAACATCTGCCGTCTTTCTTTTTTGTCATCTTTGCTAATCTGATGGCTGCAAAGTAGTACTTGAAAGCTGTTTTAATTTGTATTTTTCTAATTACGAGGGATTTGGAAATTATTTCAAATACCTATTGATAACTTGGATTTCTTCTTTGAAGACTTCATAGTCATATCCTTTGGCCCTTTATCAATTGGGGAATGGCTTCTTATATATCTTAGACATGAAAACTTGATCAAAGAAACTTGCTGCAAAAATTTTTTTTCCATTACCCGTTTCTCTTCTAATTTTAATTGTATTGGTTTGTGCAAAAATGATTAATTTTATATAATCAATATTTTCCATTTTATTTTCTGTGATCTCTATCCCTTATTTGGTCATGAACTTCCCCTATCCATAGATTGTCCTCTAATTTGTTTATGATATGACCTTTTCTATCTAAGTTGCTGTAGTGCCAATGCAATATTTACAGCTCTCATGATCACGATAAAGACCATGACTGTAAGTACTGCATGACATTCAATTACAAAATATAACAAACTCTCCAGATAGGGGAACTAAAGCATTTATTTTTTCCGTACTTTTCTTTAAAAATTTTTGGTCCTTATTCATTTGTTTACTTTTAGTTTACAGGATTCAATCCCACAATTCCTTGAGTTTCACATTTTTCTTCCTTTCCCTCCCCTCCTCCCCCCCACCCATGGCAGCATACAATCAAGTATAGGATCTGCAAATAGTTTCACATTACACTTTAGTTAGGTTATAAAGAAGGATTATACTGGATGGAGTGAACAATGGGAAAGAAAAAAAAACAAAATCAAACAAGAAAAAGACAGAGAGCAGGGACTTTGCTTCAATCTGCATTCAAACTCTGTTCTTTCTAGTATTTTCTCTGAATGTAGATATCTCTCTCCATCATGAGTCTTTTGGAGTTGACTTACAACCCTGCATTGCTGGGAAGTGTCCAGTCTATCAAAGTTAATTGTCATACATACGTTGTGTCTGTCATTGTGTACAAATTTCTCCTGGTTCTGCTCTTCTCACTCAGCATCAGTTTGTAATAAGCTCTCCAGGTAAATAAGAAGTCCATCTGCTCTTTGTACCTTATAGCACAATAGTATTTCATTACATGCATATACCATAAATTGTTTAGCCATTCCCCAATTGATGGGCATCCCTTTAATTTCAAATTCTTTGCCACCACAAAAAGAGTTACTATAAATATTTTTGTACATATGGGTCTTCCTCCCATTTCTATGATCTCTTTGGGATACAAACCTAGAAGTGGTATTGCTGGGTCCAAGAGTATGCAATTACTTATAGCCCTTTGGGCATAGGTCCAGATTGCTCTCCAGAATGGTTGAACCAGTTCACAACTCCACCAACAATGTATTAGTGTTCCAATTTGTCCACATCCACTCCAGCATTTGTCATTTTCTTCTTTGGTCATCTTAGACAATCTGACTGGGGAGAAGTGGTACCTCAGAGTTGTTTTGATTTGCATTTCTCTAATCAGTAATAAATTAGAGCATTTTTCATAGGCTTATAAATATCTTTAATTTCTTCCTCTGAAAACTACCTGTTCATATCCTTTGACTATTTGTCAGTTGGGGAATGGCTTGTATTCTTATAGATTCGACTCAATTCTCTGTATATTTTAGAAATGAGGCCTTTATCAGAGACACTAGTTGTAAAAATTCTTTCCCAATTTTCTACTTCCCTGTTAATCTTGGTTACATTGGCTTTGTTTGTACAGAAGCTTTTCAATTTCATGTAATCAGAAGTACTTTGGATTTTATAATGCTTTCTACTTCTTGTTTGGTCATAAAGGTTCCCCCTCTCCATACATCTGACAGGTAAACAATTGAGAGCAAACTTCCAAGCTGAAGCCCAATCCTCAAAAGACATCACGTTTAGAGCTGGCCACCCAAAGATACCTAAGTGCAGAATCAGATATATCTTGGGGCAGATCCCCTTGGCCTCAGAACTCAAACAACAACCTTTTAAATGCAACCCATATCAAAAGAACTCAGGAGCTAACTTGATGAAAATTAGATTCTCAGAGAGGTCTCTGATATTTGGGTCCACTGATATCAAGGTAATTATCTGAAGTCCTGGTTCAGGCCCCTTTGGCTCCCCATATTTCCCCCTTTTTCAAGGAGAAGATTAAAGGCATGTAATTCAGTGCCTAAAGTTTCAATGTTGTGAGTTATAATGCAAGGTCCAAATATACAACAGACTATTATAATGATCAATATGGGAAATAGATACATAGAGATTTTTTCAATGTATCAATACTTGTTTTTGTAACCACTACTGGGTCAATCCCAGGAATCTCATTATGTTCAAAATCTTAATAATTTGATTGAAACCTTTTTATTTCCAAGGTGATATTGAAATTATGCCATGCTCCCAGTGAGCTAGCTCTGATCCTATCCCATGTCATACTGGGCTGAGAGGAATTATATAAGCTAGTGGTAACACAAATGTATGTGTATTTATAATCACATCTGAGTAACAGTTGAGTTTTTACTGCTTTTAACTCATACCTAAGCATAATATTAATTGTTGTAATAAATTGATCTTATACAATAGATCCTTATCTATATCATGTTGTTTCTTGAAGACTGCAGAAACATTTTTTGATAATTCATTAACCTATTGTGCACTTTGGATTGCAAACACAGCAGTTGAACCATTAACAATATTAGCACAGTGAATATAGGAACAGGAAATCTGACACACCTTTCCCTCCTTTTTTAAAGACATCACATATGTATATACCCTTGATGTTTGATATCAAGCAAAGTGAAATCAGTTGAAAAAAGCAAAATAAAGATTGTTCAAAAAGATCTCTACTAGATATACATAGAGCAAAAATAAAATCAATGGAATTAAAAGTTCGTACATAGATAACTGTATTCACAATTACATTACAGAAGGGTATGGTCTTGAGTTTTTAAAGGCAAGGTAACATTCCTTGTAAATTCATTCACAAATGGAGCAGTTTTTATACCACTTAAAATAGAAGACACAGTTGCTGACATTAAGAAGGAAGCAATTAGTCCTGTGATTTAAAAAGTCCAAAAGTCAGTTCTTATTAGAAAATCAGATATTTCTTGAAGCGCAGGCTCCTCTGAAGTCTGTCATTGTCTAATGTTCCATTAGAAAGCTGTATCATTCCATGAAAAGGTGGGACACCAAGTCATTTCTTCTGGGATTGTCCTTGTGAGGGATCCTCTGATCCTCTTCTCTGTTTCTGCGTCTGGTGGAATGCACCTGGACATTCTGGGCTGACATCTTCAGTGGTCATTCAGTATCTAAAAAAATATAAGCACAACCTTTCGTCCACATAATTAAGAGGCAAGTCTTTTCCATTACTTTATTTGGGAATATGTACTTTTTCAAAGTGTTATTCTGCTGTTGTATACCCATTTTTAATGATGCTTTAAAAATTTTTTAGGGTATATAAGGCAGTAACTAATTGCCTTTGTAGCATGTAGGTCCAAATCACCTTATCATTTTTAGCAATAGGTTTCACAGAAAGATTGAAATGATTTTCCGGGGTAGGCAAGGCATTACCAGTTTTTGTTTCTTTAGGAGTACCCAAGAATGAAGAACAATGGAAATGGAGTGAAAAACAATGCTTCTCCTTACAGAAATATAGCTACAGGAATAATCGTATAAAATTAAAGGACAATAATTTTGCTCTGTCCATATGATGTAGCCTTATTAAGTTAAATGAATGGGATATTCCACACTTACAGAAAATGATAAAAATGTTTTTAAGTTTTTAAGTTTTTGAATGGAAATATAGTCATTGACTGTTGCCTTTTCATTTCTCAGGGATGTTACGGTGAGAGGACTCTCCATTATTTAAATGTACTATTGCATAGTATCTTATATCAGGGAAAATATTCTAAAAAAGTCAATTCTTGAAGAAATGGCTACAATAAAAATTAAATCAGAGGCTTCTAGTAATACACTGAAAGTTTTCTTTCCCATATCGCATTCACCTTAAATAGGTATGTAAATCAGTTATGATGAATTGTTAATCTTCAACCTAAAAAGAACTATAATGCTGACATATGGCTCAAAAAATTAAATTTAAGTTTTAGAGTCAAGAATACTCAACTTTCGTGTTCCATTTGCTTAGATCACAAATTTAAACTGTGCCTGATATTATTAGTCTCACTCCAAATATCAGTATGGGCAAATTCTTATGAAAGTAAATATTTAGCTTTAAACGGCAAAGATTATCCAAGCTTCAAAGTGACCAAAACAAAAGTGCATGAGAAAAAAGTGTTCACTTGTCTCATGGATATATTGTAAGTTTCTAAAGAAGTGACATTCTTTTGCCAAAGACTATTGTATTTTAAACTTGTAGGATTAATAGAGGTGGAAGAGGGAGACGGTATGTGAGGAAGGCATTTGGTGCATGATTTAACTATTTGCCTGGCCTGTTCTCCAGTAAAAGTGAAATTACTTACTAACATCCTTACATTTTGAATGCAGAGATAAAGGATGAAGTGTTGGGTAAATTTGTATTGTTAATTTATCAGCTAAAGCATTGCCTTGTTGAATGGGCTCAGGCAAAGATGTATGAGAGTAAACATGAGAAATCCAAAAAGGACCTTCTCTACCTCTAACCACTTGTTGCAACTGAAAAAAAATAATTGATATAACTTTTGATTATTGAAATCTGTACTATCCATAAAAACGTTAAGAGGTTGAAATTGTTCCATAAAAAGACATATAATAAATATTTCATTCTTTTTGGGTAAATGAGGAGGAGAAATAACTTCTGTTAGCTGTGTTTGTTTCAGGCCTCAGTAAAAAGCCTGATCTGCTGGTAAGAGAGGAGGAAAAGATGGTATTTTGGAAATGACTCATTGTTGATTGGAATGTAAAATCGTATTATCCCTAGTTCCAGGGTCTTCTCAGATTAGCATTTCAATTTGTGTTTTAATATAGGGTTTCTGAATATGTACAGGGAGGGAGCCTGAAGTGGTTGTCACACCTAGAATAGCCTTCTACATTATCATAGCTAGTAATTGAGGGTAGGTAACAATGGTTTTCTGGATTTGATGAGGGAAATTTGATGAGGTATTGTGTTGCCAATGTATGGCTCCAAAGGCAATTCAGGTGTCCTCAGTATGCTGATTTCTATAGGGCTATTACTATCTATCCAATAGACTAGGCAGTGCTGAATAGAATTTTCAATAATTTTAAGTTGTTCTGCTTATTTTGTAAAAGTTCAAGGACAATAGAGATTTGGGGCTCCCCTTAGGTTATTAAATAAGTGAGTAAGCTGATGTGTACCAATCTTTAAATAAGGTCTGACCCAATTGATGTCTACAAGTAGTTTTTGAAAGTCATTGAAATTTTTCGAATTATCTCTCTTAATTTTCATTTTTTGAGGCTCTATAATTTTCTCTCATTTTATGTCCTAAATAATTGTAAGGGGTTACAACTAAATTTTACCATAAAATAAACTGAGTGGCTTGAAATATTTATTGCTAGCTTTACTGCTTGTAACTGAAGTGCAGGACTAGAATCCTGACTGACAAACAAAAGTATGAGAGAGCTTAAGTACATTCTAAGACAATCCCAAATAAGGGTGGCTGAGTTACACAAATTCATGATCCCTATAACGGTTTAATCACTGTATAAGAAAGGAATTCTCTTAATGGGATAAATGGCAAATACAATAAAACAAGAAAGATGACAAAGTGTTGATTGAAATTATGATCCAGAATATGTTCTCTTTATGATTAACAATCTGTAACATGATATATGCTCAGAAAATCTGAAGATAAGAAAAAGTCCTATTACTCAAGTTAGTACCTGGAATTGAGGGTCTTGTCCTGAAGGGCTATAAAGTAGGCTTTCATAACACGAGGACAGGTATTCTCCGAGACAAAGCTGGGTCTCTTTGGAAATTATGATCTCTGGATGCTTGTTTTAAATCCTACTCCCAGCCTTATCTGGACTCTGAAGTGGCTGACATAGAGCCTTTTTTTGTAAAATGAAGCAGAGTAGCCTGTTTGATTATTTCAGATTTTAGCCAAAATAGGATATTAAATGATTATCAGAGGTCAGTGAGCATTCTCGATTTTCCTGACTTTTTCGTTAACCAAATTAATTTAAGTATCACAAAGTGTTTTAGCCAAAGGAGAAAAGAAAAAATATATATTAATTGAATCTGAAACAATTAAAAGCTGATCACCTCATTTAAAAAGCTATTATAGGCAAAATTCCTTTAGTCAATGGCACTATCTTAAGGTGATTTTTAAGTAGTCTGCATAATTTTCTGTACAATTCCTAATCTTAAGTAAAAATATTAAATTTTCCAATAAGCTAACATAAAAAGAGTTCATATCCTTTACCGATTACTTAGTCTGATCACAGGAATCAGGCCTAAGCAGAAAAACAATAGAAATATGTGAATATGATCTTAAATGCTTTTTATCTTAACCAGCAGTTTTTAACAATCACAGCTTAGAGCTAATTACAGTTAATTTTATTCTCATGTAGCTGTAATAAACAATAAATATCTACTAGGCCTTTAATACATAATCTATATTATTTAACATTTTTATTTCTCAAATTTAAACATCCTGGTGTTATAGCCAATCCTTATTAATCTTTTGCAACTTTTTGTCAAGTTAAGTTCATTATTTAAGAATTGTTTTACTAAAACAAGTTCCTAACCTAGTCTGAGGTTTTTCCTATAGAGAGAGTTTCGAGGGGTCTTAACATTATTAAAAAATAAGAAGAATCAGGGGCGGATAGGTGGCGCAGTGAGTAAGAGCTCCGGCCTCGGAGTTGGGATGACCCGAGATCAGATCCGGCCTCAGAAAATGAGCACCCACGCATAAATCAAATGACTAGCCTTGTAACCTTGAGCAAGTTACTTAACCCCAATTGCTTATTAAAAAAAAAAAAAGAAGAAGAAGAATTATAGACCAGGGGCTTTACGTGGTGCTCCTGCTTTGCTAAATCTCATACATTCTGGAGGAATGTAATATAGTTTTTACATAGTTTCCTCTTTTCACATACAGTAATCAATTAACAATTCTAGGTTTTAGCATTGACACACTAAAATGATCGGTTTTACAAGTTCCATAAGTGACAGCCAAATTATTTTAGTTGTAGCAAAAACATTAAACTTCAGATGTAGTTGTCTTATCATTGATAGAAAGGATGGATTAGGGGGCGGCTAGGTGGCGCAGTGAGTAGAGCGTAGGCCCTGGAGTCAGAAGGACCTGAGTTCAGATCCAGCCATAGACACTTAATGCACACAAACAAAAACCTAGCTGTGTAACCTTGGGCAAGTTACTTAACCCCAATTGCCCTGCAAAACAAAAAAAAAAGGATGGATTGTCTTATCCAGTACAGACAACTAATGGTTTCTTATCAGTGGCAGGGCTCAGAACTTTTAACAGCCAAGCCTCCAAGGTAGCTTCTCCGTTCCTTTCCCCTCTTTCCTTTGCTCAGTGGGGGAAGGTAAGTTTGCAAGTGTGGGGGGAAGGTGGAACTCTCTTTTCCCAGTCTGATCTAGGATGAAAGAAGCTAATACAATTGTACTGAGGTACCCTCTAGACTGCAGGGGCGAGGAACTAACCTCCTTTGGTAACTAGAGGTAAATTTGTAACTACCTGGTTTTCTATATGGCAGATATAAACATTGCAAGACAGGGTTTAGCAGAACTGATAAAGTAACATGACTGTTTCTACACAGATTTCTTTCCTCTGTCTTTTTAGTTTCAACAAAAATCAGATAAAATTTTGTTTTTATCTAACACTACTTCTGGATAACAACAATTATCCAATCTTTACTATATAATAGAATTGTACCACAACTCAGGAAGACCACAATAACACAATGATGTTATGATATTAGTGGAATTTTCAAATCATCAAATACAAAATTTATTGATAAAGAATTAAGGCGTTTTACTCCTCTTTTCACAGTTGCAAAGTCTGAATTGTGGATTCAGCTTGCCAAATAAGTGTGGGGCAGCATGCTGTGCCCCAGGGCTGTTGTTTGTAGAGCCCTATATCATACATCTTCCCTTTATCTAGACTGAGGACAGTGATTTAAAATCCTTCAGCACTCTCTCCTCTAGAGACTTTTAAAGAAAGTTTTCATCTAATTTAACCTATACTGTCAACATCAGTGATGTCTAATTTTTTATGAAAGCAAAAGGCTTTTAATGTCCAGATACAGTATGGAGAAGCTGGACAGAGTCCAGTGGTGCCAATTTCTCCGGACTATACTAGCCAGAGTTAAAACCCTTTACTCCAAAAGTTTTTCAGATCTTTACATGTTCTAATTTTGCCTTAGTGCCAAATGAAATTGACCTTCGGTTACATCCTGATAGGAGAATGGTTAAATGCTTTCTAGTCTGCCTCTTTAATCTGAGGGGAAATAAATTCCCTTTTTACTTTTTATTATTATGATTATTATTATTTTTAACAGCCTTTACGACAATCAAACTTGGCCAGAGTTGGATTGGAGGAAAGGAGGCCCTTAAACGTTAAAACTTCTGTCCAAATTTTTCATGCAAGTAATCTATTTTTTCTAATTTTTATCCTGATATTTTTTATACTTTTTTAACTTCCTATAAATACTGTGGAAAGATAGCTGCATTACACCTAATTGTTTGTGCCACCTTTGGCACTTTCCTACCTGATGTTAAACATATCTCTAATGTATTCCATAGAAAAAAAGCAGAAATTTGAAATGCTGGTTTTCATCTTTTCCTAGTTTCTCAGTTTTCTGTTTCCCATTCTATTACACCACCCTTTGGAACCTCAGGCCAACAATGTTCTAAACACAATAAATACAATTCCTCTAACTGTTCCTCCATAGTAACAAACCCTCTTTCTTTCACTGCTTTGTTAAATACTTTAAAATATTGTTCCTGATCTTTCAACTGTACCCTATGCATTTGACCCATGGTGACAGAAAGCTTGAAAATCCCTGTAATAGCCTGGTGGGATAGAATCACTAAGGATTGATTGAAAAAATTCCCTTGCCCTGTGACTTGTGATTTTTGGAGCTCCTTCTGCTTGTAAGGGCCATCTCTGCTGTGTACCCTCCTTGCAGGTTCCTATGTGTCCTGTGTGGGCGCCATTAGCGTTGGGCTGCTCAGTGTCCAGCACTTGGCATGATCTGGAGATGTGAATAAGAAATGACCTGGCCATGTGGGTAGTTCAAGGAAGAAAGAGGAACTCCATTTATTGATTCTCAGGACAAAGTTTTTATAGAGCAATGAGACAAAGGAAAGGGACTCAAGTATTCTTATCATTATCTTAGCCTGTTGTATGCTGGAGGTAACACAGAATAGATAATTTGATAAGGATTTGTTATCCACAAGACTTAAGTCTTAGAGCAATACCTTTAATCTAGGCCTCAGGTACCTGCTAATGCAGCTGCAATCATAAACGAAAAGAATTGAGAGCAGACTTCAAAGCTGAAGCTCAATCCTCAAAAGACATCAAGTTTAGAGCTGTCCACCCAAAGATACCTGAGTGCAGAATCAGATATATCTTGGGGCAGAGCCTGTTGGTCTCAGAACTCAAACAACATCCTTTTAAATGCAACCCATATCAAAATAACTCAGGAGCTAAATTGACAAAAACTTGCTTCTCAAAGAGGTCTTTGACATATATAATATAAATATAAATATATAAATACACACACACACACACACACACACACACACACATACACATATAGGAGAGTATATTGGCATATGAATACATACTTGAATGTCTGTATATATCTGTACAGGAATACATAGAAAGAAGGCACAGGACCAATCTAATAGTAAGAGATGATACTAAAAAAGTGAAATTAAGAAGTGAGAGAGGAATATAATGAGATGAGATGAGGAGAGACAGAATGCACTAAACTATCCCATATATAAGAGGCAAAGGAAAATGGTTACAAGGGAGGGGAAGAACAGGAAGGCAAAAGGGAATGGGTCAACCTTATTCTCATTGAATTTGGCTCAGGGAGGGAATGACATACACACTAAATAGGGTATCTCACCCCACAGGAGTATAGGGTGGAAGGGAATAAGAGGAGGGATGATGGAAGAAAGGGAAGGATGTGGGGGAGGAAGTTGGAAGCACCCACTTTTGAAAAGGGACAAGATTGGGGGAGCAGAGCCAAGATGGCATAGTAGAAACAGCTCTTCCAAGGTGCTCTGACCCACACCACTTCCAAACATTGTAAAAGGGGACTCAGAACAACTTCTGGAACCCCAGCACCCACAAAACAACACAGACAAGCTAACCTCCCACTGAGGACAGCCCAGCAGCCCTGCAGGAGGGCCAGCTCAGCACTCTGGGAGTCGACAGCCCAGCCCAGGGAGAGCTGAGGCCAGGTCCACATGGGCCTCGTTTTAGCCCCAGGGCAGCCTGGCCAGCAGCCAGCTAGAAGAACCCCAGAACACCAGCAGCTGTGGCGATTCCAGAATTATCAACACAGACATGCCTAGGACAAAGTAAGAGGTTAGAGCCCTATGGACTTCGGGACCAATATTTGGGAAACGCTTCAGCTTCTTACCCTGGGGGATAGAAGCCCCTCACGAGACAAGGAAAACTCGACATTTTGCAGCTCCAGTGGCAGCATCAGCTCCTGGCCTGCAAACTCTAGGGAGATCCAGTGATCAGTCTTGGAGGTTAATCATTCTTGCTTTAACCTGCTTGGATCTAGATTGTGATCTGGGGAGAGGTCTCAGGTGGGCATCCAACTTGCCAGAACCAGAAGTTGTGAAGACCCCAACATTCAGGACAGAAGATCCCCTGTCAGGTGGCAGATTCCTATTGTGGCAACAAGCCCAAAATTCAAGTAATTAAGTGGCAACATGCCGAGGCAAAGGAAACAAAATAAACAGAAAAATGCAACATTAGACTCCTATTTGAGGAGCAAAGAAGATCAAAGCAGGGAACAGGAGGAGGACTGTGAGGTCAGAAATCCTGCTCCAAAAGCCCCAAAGGAAAATATGAAAGGGTTACAGGCCATAGAGGACCTTAAGAAGCAGATAAGAGAAGTGGAGGAAAAATTGGGAAGAGAAATGAGAAGGATGCAGGAAAAGTATGAAATGAGAGTGAGCAGCCTAACTGAGGATAATAACAACAAAAAAAATAGACTAACTCAAATGACAAAGGAGGCCCAAAAGGGCAATGAGGAGAAGAATGCCTTAAAAAGCCAAATTTGCCAGATGGAAAAAGAATCTCAAAAGCTCACTGAGGACATTCATTCCTTCAGAGTTAGACTAGAGCAAATGGAAGCTAATAACTTTATGAGAAATCAAGATGCTGTTAAACAGATCCAAACAAATGAAAGAATAGAAATCAATGTGAAATATCACCTGGGAAAAACCACTGACCTGGAAAACAGATCCAGGAGAGATAATTTAAAAATTATTGGACTACCTGAAAGCCATGATCAAAGAAAGAACCTAGAAATCATCCTTCAAGAAATTCTCAAGGAAAATTGCCCTGATATTTTAGACCTAGGGGTAAAATAGAGGATGAAAGAATCCACAGATCACCTCCTGAAAAAGATCCCAAAAAGAAAACTCCCAGGAATATTATAGCCAGGTTCCAGAATTCCCAGATCAAGGAGAAAATACAACAAGCAGCCAGGAAGAAACAATTTCAATATTGTGGAAACACAATCAGAATAGCACAGTACCTGGCAGCTTCTACACTGAGGGATAGAAGGGCATGGAATATGATATCCCAGAGGGCAAAAGACTGGAATTGAAGCCACGGGTCACCTACCCAGCAAAACTGAGTATTTTGTTTCAGGGGAAAATATGGTCATTCAGTGGAATAGAGGAATTTCAAGCACTCTTGAGGAAGAAACCAGAGTTGACAGAAAATTTGACATCCAAACACAAGAGGCAAGGGACGCCTGAGAAGGTGATCAGGCAAAAGAAATCAAAAGGAACTTATCAAAGTTGAACTATTTACATTCCTACATGGAAAAACAATAACTTTAACTGATGAAACCTTTCTATGATCATATCATATCAATCATTTGATTGCATAAATGTTTAACATTCATACATTGATATGAATTAAATGATGAGGGAAAAACAGGAGATGGCAGACAGAGGAACTCATCATGAAAGAAGCAAGGAAAGGGCAGGCAGGAGAGATGAGAAAATCAAACCACACTCATAATCCTGCCAGGAAGATGACAGGGTATCACACCATAAGGAGGACCACAGGGGGGATGATGGAGGGGAGGGCATTCTGGGGGGAGGGGACTTTGGAAGTACCCGCTATGGAAGAGGGACAGGATCAAAGTGGGGAATGGACCAGGTGATGGGTGGGATCGGTGGGAGGGAATTATAAGCAGCCTTTTACACTATATCTACTATGGTAATGTTTTACATAGCTATACATGTACAACACATACTGAACTGCTTATCTTCCCAGAGGGAATGGGTGACAAGGGAGGAAGGGAATGGATCTGAAATTCGAAGTTTCAAAATTAAATGTTTCAAATATATATAAATACTATTATTCATACTACTTTGCATGTAATTGGGAGATAAGATGTTCAGGCATTGGGGCACAGAGACTCACCTCGCCCTAATGGTAAAGTCAAAGGGGGTATGGGAGAAGATATGGCAGAGAGTAGGTTGGATGATCGGATATCTTCTGGGACTGCTATTCTGGGGGGGTGGGAAGGGGAAAAAATGGGGGAAAAAGTGTAATTCAAAATCTGTCGGAAATGAATGATGTAAACCAGAAATTAATAAAGCATTTGTTAAAAGAAAACATACAAACAAACAAAAAACTATTAAAATTTTTAAAAGATTTGATTTTGTTCTAAAAAAAGAAAAGGGACAGGATTGAAGTAGGGAATAGACCAAGTGACAGGTGGGATAGGAGGGAGAGAAATATAGTCTTTCACAATATGTCTCCTATGGTAATGTTTTGCATTAGCTACACATATACAACCTATATTGAATTGCTTATCTTCCTAATAAGGGTGGGTGACAAGTGAGGAAGGGAATGAATCTGGCATTCAAAGTTTTACAACCAAATGTTTAAACATATACATACTATCATTAATATGACTTTACATGTAATTGGGAAATAAGATATACAGGCACTGGGGCATAGAGATCCACCATGCCCTACTGGAAAACTCAAAGGGGGTATGGGAGAAGATAGGGGAGAGAGCAGATTGGAGGAGGGGCTATCCTGTGGGACTGCTATTTTGGTGCAGTGGGTAAGGGAAAAATGGGGAGAAAATTTTTAACTCAAAATCTGGCAGAAATGAATGATGTAAACCAGAATATAGCATTTAATGGGAAAAAAGGAAAATAAATGTTGAAAATAAATGGTCAAAAGATATAAACAGGCAATTTTCTTTTTTATAATTTTTTATTCATTTGTTTATTTTTGGTTAACAAGATTCAATTCCATTGTCCCTTAAGTTTCATATTTCCCTTCCCTCCCTCCCCCCACGCCCCACGAAGACATATAGTCCAGTATAGGATATGCAAATACTTTCACAACAGACATTAGTCAAGTTACACAGGGGAATTGTACTAGATGGGATGAAAAATGGTAAAGAAGAAATAAAACCAAACAATGAAAAGAAAAAGATCAATTAGTTTTCTTCCATCAGGATTCAAGCTCAGTTCTTTCTAGTTATTTCTCTGGATGTCTCATCTCTCTCCTTCATGAGTCTTTCGGGATTGACTTATATCGCTGCATTGCTGAGAAGACTCCAGTCTGTCATAGCTGGTCATCACACATATGTTGTGTCTGTGATTGTATACAAATTTCTCCTGGTTCTACTCTTCTCACTCAGCATCAGTGTGTATAAGCCTCTCCAGGTAAATATGAAAACCGTCTCATCCTCATTTCTTATGGCACAATAATATTCCATTACATGCATACACCACAACTTGTTTAGCCATTCCCCAATTGATGCCCACCCCTTTAATTTCCAATTCTTTGCAACCACGAAAAGAGCTGCTATAAATATTTTTGTACATATGGGTCTTCCTCCCTCTTCTGTGATCTCTTTGGGATATAACCCTAGAAGTGCTATTGCTGGGTCAAAGGGGATGAAATTAGTTATAGCCCTTTGGACATAATTCCAGATTGCTCTCCAGAATGGTTGGTTAAGTTCACAACTCCACTAGCAATGCATTAGTGTTCCAATTTGCCCACATCCTCTTCAGAATTGGTCATTTCCCTGTTTCGTCATCTTAGCCAATCTGACTGGAGAGATGTGGTACCGCAGAGTTGTTTTGATTTGCATTTCTCTAATCAATAGTGATTTAGAGCATTTCTTCATATGCTTATAGATATCTTTAATTTCTTTCTCTGAAAACCGCCTTAAGCAGGTAGTTTTCAAAAGAAAAAATCTAAGCTATCAACAATCAGATGAAAAAATGCCCTAAAACCACTAATACAGACACACAAACTAAAGTTCTACCTCACACTCATGATTTGGCCAAGATATCAAAAGAGGAAAATAATAAATGCTGGAGAGGCTATAGGAAAACAGACACATTAATATGTTGTTGGTAGAGCTGTGAATTGAACCAGCCTTTCTGAAAAGCCTCTACCTGAAGACCTCTGAACAAGGGCTCAAGGGACCAGAGGGATTCTATGTCTTCTCTTGGGGGGTGAAGGGAGTCTTGCCACTCAAAGGTATAGGAAATCTGTACTTGTAGACCACTGGTTCACCTTAGCCACATGGGAAATATTACTTGAACAATATCATCATCCCTGTGCTTTCATCCTTCCTTTGCTAATTTATGACTAGGTTTGAGTAGAAGGGCCTGGGTGATAGGTGAGTTTGGTGAAGAGAAGCAGGATGAGACCACTCTATGTGGATATATACATATACAGTATGTTATGGGCAAAATAACTGGATAGTTAGACAGGAGACTCTTTCTCCCCAACCCCAGGTCAAGTTCATTTGAATTTCCATAGGTGTTCTAGACTGGTCAAGGTAGGGAATCACAATTTTAGAAGGGGGACATGGAACGTTCCCTAGTATTTAGTTTACTGCCCAAAGCCTCTCTTTACTGGCCAGATAGCCTCACCTGACCTGCTTCACCACACCTCTACCTCTCCTCAAAAGGTTTTTCTCTACTGTCTCTGCTCTATTCATAAAATCATGGGTCTAGAGCTAAAGGTACCTCAGAGACTCACTAAGACAACCCCCTCATTGTTATGGGAATGAGAATTTAAGATCTTCCCTGCCCATAGGCCCTTTTGATAGGCTTAAGTGCACCTAGAGCCTGTGGCAGGAGGCTTGGTTTTCAGGAAGGTCCACACCTTGGTGCTCTGTGATTGGGCAGTGGGTCAAGAGGGTTGTTACATTCTCTGAGCCAGCAGAAGGCTATATAAATCCTGATGTGAGGCTTTGTTTTGGGGCCCACTTTGAAAAGGGTTGTGTGATTTGACCAGAAGAGACTCTGGGCTGCCACTGAACCCCCAGGCTTAGAAAAACCCCGATGTTGGAACTTCCCTCTCTGGTAACTGACTAGGTATAAATTTGTAAACACAGTACTTCCCACATGGTAGGTGCTTAATAAATACTTGCTTTCTTCTTTCTTCTTCATAGAATGCTAGGCCCTTCTAATCCAACTGCTTTATTTTACAGAAGAAGAAACTGAGGCCAAGAGAGAAGAAGAGACTTGCTGGCCTGGAGTCACAAACCAGCAAATAACAAAGTTGGGATTTGGAACCCAGGTCTTCTGATTCCAAATTCCTACTACCATCATGACAGGCCGTCCAGCATCCCAGAAACCCCGGGGCCTAGGAAGGGATGTGGGAAGGAGGGAGAGCCAAGCTTAGGAATCCCGCTCCTTCTTCACTCTGATGTCTCCTGCCAGGATGGTGGCAATCTCCCCCTGCATGAAGGTCCAGGGCACGCTGGACCCCACTAGTGGGCACTTGTCCCCACTGGGACAGTAGACCTCACCAGCAGGGCCCATTGCCTTGATAAACTCCCTCGAACAGGGGAAGCAAAATTTGTGGCCTGGCACGGAAGGGCACTGGACAAAGTGGGTGTCCTCTAGCCTTTCCCGACACAGAGTGCAGCACAGGGGAGACCCAGCCCCACTGGTCCCACCACCCGCCCCAGCCACTCCATCGCTCCCAGACTCTCCCTCTGCCTCACCACTACGGGCCACCAGCCTCTGAGGAGCAGCTGGGGACAAGCCTGCTGGGCTGGCTCCTCCTGCCCTCCCAGGGCCCCCACCACCTCCCTCCTTGGGCGACTGCCCCAGCCCTTCAGCCACTGTCTTCAGGGCTGCAATGGGGGAAGGGGCCCCGGCTGCCGCTACTGTGGGCTCACCCGCATAGGGGGCTGCTCCCCAAAGGCGCTGCTGCTGCTGCTGCTGCTGCTGCTGCTGCTGATGCTGCTGCTGCTGCTGCTGCTGCTCCTCACTGGTCAGCTTCGCAGCTGCCTCCCCCTCTGGCTCTGGCGAGGCTTTGCGCCCCCTGAGGACCGGGCCGGGGGTCCGTGATGGGCGAGAGGAGGCACCATCAGGGCACTGCAGTGGCAGGGCCTCGGCAGGGGCGGGCTCCCGAAAGGTGCGCACCCCCTCGGTGAGGAGCTCGGTCAGATGCCTCCACTCTCCAGAGCCATGCCGTTTCTCATACTCCAGGTACCTGTAGGGAGAGGTGGCCAGAACTCTGCCCGGCTCCTGGAAGGCATCGTGGAACATCTGGCGGGCCACCGCCAGGCAACCGGCATAGACGTTCCCAGAGCCACAGGGGTACTCTGTAAAGAACTTTAGCTCGAACTCATAGGCTGGGGGGCGCGTAATAGCATCAAAGGCAAACACTCGCCCCACCAGCCCATGGTGCTTCATGAAGCGCACGTTGAAGGGGGTACAGGCTGAAAGCGCCAGCAGCTGGTCCCGCACGGCCTTGGGCCGCCCCTGCCATTCCTCTGCTCTGCCACGCATGGCCTCGTTCAGCTCTGCCAGGCAGTCTGTCGCCCTCGGGGTCTGGCTGCCCGAAACGACCCCGGCACCAAACCCGGCCACTGCCTTCTCCTTCTCAAAATCGAAGCCCCGCGCCCCCAGGGCCAGCCCCCGGCCGCCCAGCCCGGACGAGGCAGCTGTTAGCAGCCCAGGTGACATCAGGCCAGGCATGGCCCCCAGCAGAGCCCTCCGGGCCCCATCTGCTTCCCCATTGGCCAGCCGGGCCGCCAAACCAAAGTCCAGGGTGGTCGGGGCCAGGGACATGCGGGAGGTCTGGCCTGAGACTGCAGCGGTGGGGATGGAAGACGAGGACGAGGACAACGAGGAGGACGACGCCCGGTCATAGCGGTCCGGGAGTTGGACCCCCATGGCCTCCTTGCCGGCAGTGGCGGGGTGCTTGAGCGCGGGGGGCCCCGGGGAACGGCCCTCGGGCAGAGAGTGGCTCCGCTTGAGCTGTCTGGCCGCCTCAATGAACAGCTCGATGCGGTCGGCGCCCTCGAAGTTCGCGCACCCCCGGCACACCGCCTCACTGAAGTCCCACACCATGGCCCACGGCATCTTGGGCAGGTCGCACAGGTAGCACCACTGTCGCCGCGACGCTTGCACGGACGCCATGGCGCTCGGGGCTCAAGCCGAAGGCTGGCGGGGCCTGGACGCCGGGGGCTGGGCTCCGGCCCTCCTGCTGCCGGCCGCTCCGCGGTCCCGCCTTCCCTCCCTCGCACAGAGCTGCGCAGCTCCGAGGATGGGGCGCTCCGGGCTCGACGTCCGGCCGAAGGGCACGCCCCGCCCCGCCGCGCTCCGCTTCCCTCCGCGGTCGGGCTCGGCGACTCGGGGCCGCGCTGGCGTGGGCCCCGCGCACGCAGCTTCCCGTGCCCGGCTCGGGCCTCGCCGCGGCACCGCCCCTGCCCGCCGTGGCACCGCCCCTGCCCGCCGTGGCCGTTGCAGTCCGCTCTCTCCGCTGCCGCAGCCGCCCGCCCTCCTCTGGCCCAGCAGCCCCCTCGCAGGGCGGTTCTTAATATTTCCAAGGAAACTAAAAAGCGAGATTTTAATATGCTTCCACAGATAGCAAAAAAAGGGAGGAAAAAAAAGAAATTGCAAATCCTATTGTGTACAGATGGTTTTTCTTGTTAAAGAAATAATACCTTTAACCTGGAATTCGCTCCTCTATCACCCCTCTTGGTTTCCTTCGAGTAACTCAAAATCTTGTGGAAATGAATGTTGAAAACTAAAAATAAATAAATAAATTTGGGGGGGGGGGGGAACTGTACCGTGAGACACCCCATTTCCAGTTCAGGTCACTTCAGTCTGCATCAGTTTTCAAAGGTTTTTCCAGCTTTATATAAAATTATCCACTTCATCATACCCTATGGCACAATAACATTCCATTATATTCATATACCAGAATTTGTTTAGCCATTATCCAATGAGTCTCCAGTCTCTGGTTACAACTATGAAAGCCGCTATAAGTATTTTTGTATATTTTCCTCTTTCTTTGATTTCTTTGGAGTACAGGCCTAAAATGATAGATCTGAGCCAAAGGATATGTACAGTTTGTTTTTATAATGCTTTCTAATTCTTATTTGCTCATAAAGTCTCCCCCTCTCCATACATCTGACAGGTAAACAATTGAGAGCAGACTTCAAAGCCAAAGCTGCAATCCTCAAAAGACGTCACGTTTAGAGCTGGTCACCCAAAGATACGTAAGTGCAGAATCAGATATATCTTGGGAGCCTGTTGGTCTCAGAACTTAAACAACATCCTTTTAAATGAAACCCAAATCAAAAGAACTCAGGAGCTAACTTGAGACATAAAAGAACTCAGGAGCTAACTAACTGGACGAAAAGTGTCCCAAGAAACAATGGTTTTTTGGCTTTAATGACAGAGATAAATACACTCAAGATACTGTGTTGCCTATGTATGGCTCCAAAGGGAATTCAGGTGTCCTCAGTATGCTGATTTCTATAGGGCTATTACTATCTATCCTATAGACTTGGCAGTGCTGAATAGCATTTTCAATAATTTTAAGTTGTTCTGCTTATTTTGTAAAAGTTCAAGGAGAATAGAGATTTGGTTCTCCCCTTAAGGTATTAAATAAGTGAATGAGCTGATGTGTACCAATCTTTAAATAAGGTCTGACCCAATTGATGTCTCAAAGTAGTTTTTGAAAATCATTGAAAATTTTTGAATTATCTCTTTTAATTTTTATTTTTTGGGCTCGATAATTTTATGCCTCATTTTATGTCCTAAAATAATTGTATGGGGTGACAACTAAATTTTACCATGAAATAACCTGAGTGGCTTGAAATATTTATTGCTAGCTTTACTACTTGTACCTGAAGTGCAGGACTAGAGTCCTGACTGACAAACAAAAGTATGAGAGAGCTTAAGTACAATCTAAGACCATTCCAGTTAAGGGTGGCTGAGTTACACAAATTTATGATCCCTATAATGGTTTAATCATTGTATGAGAAAGGAATTCTCTTAATGGGATAAATGGCAAATACAATAAAACAAGAAAGATGACAAAGTATTGATTGAAATAATGATCCAGAATATGTTTTCTCTATCATTAACAAACTCAGAAAATCTGAAGATAAGAAAAAGTCCTATTACTCAAGTTAGTACCTGGAATTGAGGGTCTTGTCCTTAAGGGCTATAAAGTAGGCTTTCTTAACACGAGGACAGGTATTCTCAGAGACAAAGCTGGGTCTCTTTGGAAATTATGATCTCTGGATGCCTGTTTTAAATTCTACTGCCAGCCTCATCTGGGCTCTGGGGTGGCTGACATAGAAAGACCTTTTTTTGTAAAATGAGGCAGAGTAGTCTGTTTGATTAATTCAGATTTTATCGAAAATAGGATATTAAATGATTGTCAGAGGTCAGTGAGCATTCTCGATTTTCCTGACTTTTTCATTAACCAAACGAATTTAAGTATCACAAAGTGTTTTAGCCAAAGGAGAAAAGAAAAAATATATATTACTTGAAACTCAAACAATTAAAAGCTGATCACCTTATTTTAAAAAGCTATTAGACGCAAAATTCCTTTAGCCAATGGCACTATCTTAAGGGGATTTTTAAGTAGTCTGCATAATTTTCTGTACTATTTCTAATCTTAAGTAAAAAATATTAAATTTTCCAATAAGGTAACATAAAAAGAGTTCATATCCTTTACTGATTACTTACTCTGATCATAGGAATCAGGCCTAAGCAGAAAAAATGTGGAAATGTGTGAATATGGTCTTAAATGATTTTTATCTTAAACAGAAGTTTTTCCCAATCACAACTTAGAGCTAATTATAGTTAATTTTATTCCTATGTAGCTGTAATAAACTATAAAGATGTACTAGGTCTTTTAATACAGAAGGGATACTATTTAACATTTTTCTTTCTCAGATTTAAACATCCTGGTGTAATAGCCAATCCTTACTAATCTTTTGCAACTTTTTAGCAAGTTAAGTTCATTATTTAAGAATTGTATTACTAAAACAAGTTCCTAACCTAGTCTGATGATTCTTCCTATAGAGATAGTGATGGAGTGCTTGGGATATATATATATTTGTAACATCAGTCTGTAATATCAGTTTGTAACATCATTTTATAAATGGGGTGCTTTTGGATCTATGTCTGTAAAATAAATTTGTAAAAGCAGTCTGTAAAATCATACTTCGCCCCTCCCCACTCTCAAAGCATTAACACTACCCCTTCCCCCTGCCAGCACCCTGCCCAGCAACAATTCATGAACTGTTTATCTCTGCTTGAAACTATAACAAGCTACCTACGAATCCTTCACTAAACTATCTATAAACATTTTAGCTTAGGCAAATGTTATCTCCCTTAGTAGAGTGTCCAGCTGGGCCATGAATCCTTCAATACCCTATCTATAGGGTAACTCCTTAGCCAATTATACCCATACTGAGTCTCCTTTAGCCTTGGTTCCCAACATCCATCTTGTCAAGCTTGACATTGATGGGTGGCAGACTGGGCACTCCTCAGTGGCCGTGACTGATGGCTGACTTTAGTGAGGTGCCAGGCCTAACACCAAACCTCCAGGTAGCCCCCCCCACCCCCTTGGGCTATTTCCCAGTGAATTATGGGCAATAGGAATGCACAGTTGATATAAAAAGTGCATGTTCCTTTAAGCACTGACCACTCCTTAAGTCCTCCCTGATCTCACCCTTACTCACCTAGGTAGCATAATTGACACCTAATGTACTGTCTTGACTCCTTAAAACTATACCTGTGATTTCTGTAAGGTTGCAGGTTCCATAAGAACCCTTGTCCACTGTGCTGTACAGTGCAACAATAAACTTTTACAATCTCGGCTTCAAAGCTTGCTTGAGCCTGGTGAATTCTTTCCAGACTGAATTGCAGGGTTTCTGGTCACTGATAGTGATCAGGGTCCCTGGTAGAACCTATTACCCTTCCAAAATCAATAGTTTCCAGGCGTCTTGACATTATTAAAAAATAAGAACTGATATAGACCATGGACTTTAAGTGGTGCTCCTGCTTTGCTAAATCTCATACATTCAGGAGGAATGTAATAAAGTTTTTACCTAGTTTTTACCTAGTTTCCTCTTTTCACATACAGTAATCAATTAACAATTCTAGGCTTTAGCACTGAGACACTAAAATGATCAATTTTACAAGTTCCATAAGTGACAGCCAAATTATTTTAGTTGTAGCAAAATCATTAAACTTCAGATGAAGTTAGTTGTCTTCCTAGATCATATAAAAAACCTTTCTGTACCTCTCTTGTCACCCCCTGTGACCCTTCAGCCTGGAAACAGCCCCTGTAAGAGCTACAGCCACAGCTACTGAAGACCCAAATAAATGCCTTTTCATTCATTCATGGTGTTACTCAATGCAAAGCAAGGTTAGTGAATCAACCTCTGGAATCCTACAGAGCTGTAGGAAGCAAATATCAAGAATATCAAAATATCAAGTTGGGAGATCACATATCAAGCCTAGCTATGCTAATTCATTGTCTGGTGGAACTGGGAGTTGGCACAAAAATTCGGGAAAATAATTTGTAATTACGTGAGAAAAGTAACTAGGGTGTTCAAATCTTTTTGACCCAGCAATGTCACTGCTGGGAGTATACTCCAAGGAAGTCAAAGACAGAAAGACCCCACAAACAGCAAAATCCTCAATAAAGCACTTTTGTGGCAACAGAACACTGAAAACAAAATGAGTGTCCATCAGTTGGGTTATGGCCAAACAAACTGTGGGGTTTACAATTTTATTTTTATCCTGAACTTCACCAACACCAAATAAAATGGGCATTCACATATCTATCTATATCTATATATGTTTCTATTGTGAGCATATGTATATGTATATAATAGTATTTTGTTTCTTCCAATTACATGTGAAGATAGTTTTCAACATTCACTTTTTCTATGATTTTGAGTTCCCAATTTTTCCTACTCTCTCCTCCTCCCTCCCCAGGACGGCAAGCAATCTCGTATAAGTTATTCATGTGCAATCATGTTAAACATATTTCCTCATTACTCATGTTGTGAAAGAAGAATCAGAATAAAAGGGAAAAACTACAAGAAAGAAAACAAAACAAAACAAAACAAAAATTAAAATAGCATGCTTCAATCTGCATTCAGACTCCATATAGTTCTTTCTCTGGATGTGGATATCATTTTCCATCATAAATCTTTTGGAATTATCTTGGAGGATTTTATTCTTGAGAAGAGCTAATCATATATATATATATATATATATATATATATATATATATTTCAAAGAAAAATAATAATAATACTGCACTGTCTCTGTGTTTTAGGTACAAGTCTACCAGAAATAATTTTATTTAACTTAACATTACTCTAATATCTAAGCACTTCTAGTTTGGAGATGTCCAAACTGGCATAATCTCCAATGCCCTTTCCATGTGACTCTCTGCCTTAAGACAATTTTAGGTAACATTTACAGAAAACTTGAACGAGGAAAAGATATAACAAAATGCAACTTGGGGCTAACATTTCAAAATACTCACATAACTAAATAACCTTCCCATTCTCTCCTGAATCACTCTCCTGGAGAAATCCATGGGACCTTGTCCCTTAAATCATATCTTGATTCTTTCTCAATTAGAAGGACAGGTCCTAGCATCAGTTATTTCTGGGGATAAAGAAGAAACAATGATATTTTCCCAATTAGTTAGATCTGATTTTATTTGTGTGAGAAGTGTTTTGTATATTTTGAATATTATTGTGCTATAAGAAACGAGGAGGAGGGGGCGGAGCCAAGATGGCGGAGTAGAAACAGCAAGTCCAAGCCATTCTGCCCCCGGATTTCCTCCAAACTATGTAAAAGGGGACTCTGAACAACTTCTGGAGCCCCAGCACCCACAGAACGCCACAGAGAAGCTAACCTCCCGCTGAGGACAGCCCAGCAGCCCTGCAGGAAGGACCAGCACATCGGTCTGGGAGTCGGCAGCGCAGCTCGAAGAAGGTAACATGCAGAGCATGGGGAGCCGAGCACGGCCCAGAGCCTGAGCCTGAAACCTGATGGAAAAAAACTAATTGATCTTTTTCTTTTCATTGTTTGGTTTTATTTCTTCTTTACCATTTTTCATCCCACCTAGTACAATACACCTTTGTAATTGGACTAATGTCTAATATGAATGTATTTGCAGATCCTATACTGGACTATATGCTGTCGTGGGGGGTGGGGAGAGGGAGGTAAAGGAAATTTGAGATTCAAGGAACTATGGAATTGAATCTTGTTAACTGAAACTAAACTAATAAATTAATTTAAAAAAAAGAAGAAACAATGCTCTTCTTTAGACAAAAGTATCTTTGGTTATCACCCTTAATCCATCTTCCTAAGAAAGCCCTTAGTTTCTGTTCTACGTACTTTCCTAAGGGGAAAGTGTTTGAGGCTGGAGAAAATCTTGGTTCTTAATATTTCTAAAGAAACTAAAAAGGGGGATTTTAATATGCTTCCACAGATAGCAAAGCAAGGAGGAAAAAAAAACCAGCAATTGCAAATCCTATGATGTACAGCTTGTTTTTCTTGTTAAAGAAATAGTAAATTTAACCTGGATTTCTCTCCTCTTGGTTTCCTTCAAGTAACTCAAAATCTTGTGGAAAAGAATGTTGAAAACTAAAATTAATAAATAATTTTTTTGTAAAAGATTATACTGTGAGACACACCATTTCTAGTTCTGTTCACTTCAGTCTACAGAAGTTTTCAAAGGTTTTTCCAGCTCCATATAGAATTATCCATTTCATCATAACCTACGGCACAATAATATTACATTATATTCATATACCAGAATTTGTTTAGCCATTATCCAATAAGTCTCCAGTCTTTGGTTACAACTATGAAAGCCACTATAAATATTTTTGTATATTTTCCTCTTTCTTTGATTTCTGTGGAGTACAGGCCTAAAATGGTAGATCTGAGTCAAAGGATATGTACAATTTGATAACATCCTTGGCAGAGATCCAGATTGCTTTCCCAATTTCTCCATTTTTTAACCAGTACCAAATCCTTTGGATGCCTACTGTTTTGTACTTGCCTTAATATCTGATAATGTGAGGCACCCTTCTTTCCCACTTTTTTTCATTATTTTCCTTGAGACTCTGGACTTTTTGCTTTTCTCAATGAATTTCATTATCATTTTTAGCTCTATAAAATGATCCTTTGTTAGTTTGACACAGAACTGAATGAGTAAAGTCTTTTAGATAGTATTTTTTTAATTATATTAGCCTGGCCAATCCACAGAATGTTATTCCCTCCTTAAGCCAAATTCAATGAGAATAAGGTTGTCCCATTTCACCTTCCTCCTCTTCTCCTCCATTGTAACAGTTTTCTCTTGCCTCTTTTCTATGAGATAATTTACCCTAATCTAGCTCTCTCTTTCTCCTTCTCCCCATAATTCCTCCTGATGCCCCTCAATGCTGGCTGCTCCCTCTGTTGATTATCTCCAGTTTATTCTGTATGTAGCTTGTCTATACATACATTGTTTGCATGTTGTCTATCCTATTAAACTTCAAGCTCCTCAACTGTAGGGACTGGCTTTCCCTTTCTTGTATCTCCAGCACATGACACAGTGGCTGGCACATAGTAACTGCTTAATAAATGCTTCTTGACTCGACTTAGTTTTCAAAGCATCCTGCCAGTCTATGCTTCTTTCTGGCTTTCATTCTGTTCTCCTCTCTTCACTTTTTAGAGAAATACTTCAATGATCCACTTTTTCTTTTTCCTTTTTTCCCCCATTATCTTTCTATCCCTCTCCTCCATTCTATGTCCCTTTAAAAAAAGAAAACGAAAATATAGCATTCATTCACTAATCAGAGTTCCCAAGTCATACAAAGTTGTTTTACTTTATGATGTGGTGTAAATTGTTCCTCTGGTTCTGCTCAAAATTCACTTTCCATCAATTCATACAAGTCTTTCCAGGTTTCCCTGAATCTATTCTTTTGTTATTTCTTATAGAGCTTTCATATACCACAATTTATTCAATCATTCCCCAACTGCTGATAAAGCTCTAGTAGCCTGGGTCAAAAGTATGCATAGTTTAAGTGATTTTGGAGTCATAGTAACAAATTGTTTTCCAAAATGGCTGGAACAAGTCACAGTGCTACCAAAAGTGTATCGATGTTCCAATTTTTTCACAGCCCCTCTAATATCTGCCGTCTTTCTTTTTTGTCATCTTTGCCAATCTGATGGCTGCAAAGTAGAACTTGAAAGCTGTTTTAATTTGTATTTTTTTAATCATTAGGGATTTGGAAATTATTTCATATATTTATTGATAACTTGGATTTCTTCTTTGAAGACTTCCTGTTCATATCCTTTGACCGTTTATCAATTGGGGAATGGTTCCTTATATATCTTAGACATGAAACCTTTATCAGAGAAACTTGCTGCAAAATTTTTTTTCTGTTACCCATTTTTCTTCTAATTTTAACTGTATTGGTTTGTGTAAAAAATAGATTAATTGTATATAATCAACATTTTCTATTTAATTTTCTGTGATCTCTACCCCTTGTTTGGTCATGAACCTCCCCTACCCACAGATTGTCCTCTAATTTGTTTATAAGATGACCTTTTCTATCTAAGTTGCTGTAGCGCCAATGCAATATTTACAGCACATATGAACAAGATAAAGACCATGACTATAAGTATCGCATGACATTCAATCGAAAAATATACCAAACTCTCCAGATAGAGGACAGAACTGAAACATTTATTTTTTTCGATACTTTAAAAAAAAACATTTTTGGTCTTTATTAATTTGTTTCCTTTTAGTTTATAGGATTCAATCCCACAATTCCTTGAGTTTCAAATTTTTCTCCCCCTGTCCCCCCTGTCCCCTCCTCCCCCCCAATGATGGCATATAATCAAGTATAGAATCTGCAAATAGTTTCCTCGAATTTCAAATTTTCTCTCCCTCCCTCCTCTCCCCCTCACATGACCGCATACAATCAAGTATAGGATCTGCAAATACTTTCACATTAGACATTAGTCAGGTTACAAAGGTGGATTGTACTAGATAGAATGAAAAATGGGAAAGAGGAAACAAAATCAAATTTAAAAAACACAGAGAGCAGGTAGTTTGCTTCAATCTGCATTCAAACTCTGTTCTTTCTAGTTCTTTCTCTGAATGTAGACATCTCTCTCAATCATGCATCTTTTGGAGTTGACTTATTACTCTGCATTGCTGAGAAGACTCCAGTCTATCAAAGTTGGTCGTCACACATACATTGTGTCTGTAATTGTGTACAAATTTCTCCTGGTTCTGCTCTTCTCACTCAACATCAGTTTGTATAAGCCTCTCCAGGTAAATAAGAAGTCCATCTGCTCCTCATTTTTTATAGCACAATAGTATTCCATTATATTCATATACCACAACTTGTCTGGCCATTCCCCAATTGATAGGCATTCCCTTAATTTCCAATTCTTTGCCACCACAAAAAGAGCTGCTATAAATATTTTTGTAAGTGTGGGTCTTCCTCACATTTCTATGATCTCTTTGGGATACAAACCTAGAAGTGGTATTGCTGGGTCTAAGAGTATGCAATTACGTATATCCCTTTGGGCATAGCTCCAGATTGTTCTCCAGAATGGTTGAACCAGTTCACAACTCCACCAATAATGCATTAGTGTTCCAATTTGTCCACATCCTCTCCAGCATTTGTCATTTTCTTCTTTTGTCATCTTAGCCAATCTGACTAGTGAGATGTGGTACTTCAGAGTTGTTTTGATTTGCATTTCTCTAATCAGTAATTTAGAGCATTTTTTCGTATGCTTATAGATATCTTTAATTTCTTTCTCTGAAAACTGCCTGTTCATATCCTTTGATCATTTATCAATTGGGGAATGGCTTGAATTCTTATAGATTTGACTCATTTCTCTGTATATTTTATAAATGAGGCCTTTATCAGAGACATTAGTTGTAAAAATTCTTTCCCAGTTTTCCACTTCCCTCTTAATCTTGGTAACATTGGCTTTATTTTTACAGAAGCTTTTCAATTTCATGTGATCAAAATTATCCATTTTGCATTTTATAATGCTTTCTGATTCTTAGTTCGTCATAAAGTCTTCCCCTCTCCACAAATCTGACAGGTAAACTATACCTTGCTTTCCCAGATTGCTTATAGTATCAGACTTTATACCTAGATCATGCACCCATTTAGACTTGATTTTGGTATATGGTGTTAGATAATGGTCTATGCCCAGTTTCTGCCATACTATATTCCAGTTTTCCCAGCAGTTTTTGTCAAATAGAGAGTTCTTATCCCCAAAACTGGGTCTTTGGGTTTATCAAACAGTAGATTATTATAGTCATTGACTGCTAAGTGTTGTGTTCCCAGTCTATTCCATTGATCCGCTGCTCTGTTCCTCAGCCAGTACCAAGTAGTTTTGATGACTGCTGCTTTATAATACAGATTAAAATCTGGTATAGCTAGGCCACCTTCCTTAGCATTTCTTTTCATTAATTCCATTGATATTCTAGACCTTTTATTCTTCCAAATGAATGTTCTTACTATTTTTTCTTGTTCTATAAAGTAATTTTTTGGCAAATTGATTGGTATGGCATTAAATATGTAATTTAATTTAGGTAAAATTGTCATTTTTATTATATTAGCTCGACCCAGTCATGAGCAATTGATGTTTTTCCAATTAGTTAGATCTGACTTTATTTGTGTGAAAAGTGTTTTGTAGTTGTGTTCACATAGGTCCTGAGTTGAAGCATTTATTTAGACACCAAAAATCTGAATCCCCAAACCAGTAAACTAATTCCATCATAGTACCAAAGATATCCAGAAGTCATAATAACACCAAGAGCCATAGCATCCTTCAGCCTTCCCGCAAACCAATACAAGATCAGTATTTACTCACAAGCCTATCTCCTTGCCTCAACCTCCTCTCTCTCTCCCACCATGTCTCTATCTCTGACTACCAGCTTTCTGTGGGCTCTGCTTCCCTTCAGCAAACTCCTCCCACCACAGGCTCCATGTGATTGCATTCAGCCTATTAGAGGGAAGAGTTTACTTTCAAAGCATGGGAGGTCTTCAAACTCCCCCCTAGGTGTGTTAAGGTGTAGGGAAGATCTTCAAATTACCATTCCCATTACAGTTGCATACTTATCCATTTAGAGAATATCTCAGTATAAAGCATGAACTGTTGGTCCATACCCAATTTCTGCCACCCTGCTTTTGCCTTTTTCCAACAGTTTTTGCCAAATAGTGAGTCCTTATACTAATATCCAGGGTCTTTGGGTTTATCAAGCACTAAGTTATTGTGTTTGCTTCTGTAGATGGAGAAGGAAATGGCAAACCACTCCAGTATCTCTGCCAAGAAAACCCCAAATGGAGTCACAGAGACTCAGATGTGACTGAAATAACTAAATAACAACTTACTTCTGTAGATTGTGCACCTAATCTCTTCCAATCAAGTAACAAGGATTTTTAAAATTAATTTGTCCCTCCTGCTACTCCAACTGACCACAGCCCCATTGAGCAAACTTAAAAAGAAAAAAATCCTTCAGTACATATCTACATAATCCAGCAAAACAAACTCCTACACTAGCCATATCTTAAAATGTATTTCTCAGGGTATCAAGGTGGCAAAGTGAATAGAGTACTGGCCCTGGAGTCAAGAGGACCTGAGTTCCAATCTGGCCTCAAACACTTAACACAAAAGTAATCATGTGATCTTGGGCAAGTCACTTAACCCCAATTTCCCTACATTCTCCCCCTCTAAAAAGCAAAAGAAAAAATGTTTTTCTCTTTTCAAATGATCAGTTCATCACCTCTCTGTTAGGAGGTGAGAGGCATGTTTCATCTTCATTGTTTTGGACTCATGGTTTATCATGGCATTGATCAGAGGTCTGAAGTCTTTCAGAGTTGCTTTTTCTCTATAATGTTGTTATCATTATATAGGGTATCACAAAAGTTTCAGTGCAGTTTGAAGCTATGAAAGATTATTAAAGCTTAAAACTGTACTGTGAAGGCCAAGATGGCAGAGTAGAAGCACAAACCTGGCATGAGCTCTCCCTCCAATCACTTCCAATACATGTAAAAAAAATTACTCTAAACAAACTTTAGAGCTACAGAACGCAAAAAGAGACAGAGAGAAACAAATCTCCATTGAAGGCAGCCTGGCAGGCCAACAGGAAAGGTCTATCACAGTGTACTGGGAGATGAGAGCAGTCCTGCAGGAATCATGGTTCCAGCCCCAGGGTGGCCCAGACCAGCAGCAGCTGGAGCAGACTTCAGGAGAGTGAATCACCAGCAGCCTTGGTGGTTTCCAGATTTCTCAACCCATAAACGCCAAGGGCAAAGTAAAAGGTCAGTGTGGATCTATGTTGGAATGGGGGCGGGGTTAGTCTGGCCCCTGCCCCTGAGGCAAGAAGCTGTGGACGTGTGGCAGCTGTGCAGCCCTACCACATGGCTGCCTCAGGAGCTCCTGGACTGCAAATATAGGGGGACCAAGCAACCAGTCAGAGGGTAATCACTCTTGCTTTCACCTGCTTGGGTCTAGATTACCATCTAGGGTGGAGGTCCTGGGGTGTGTGGCCAGTGTGCCAGAGTTTGTGGGGGCTGTAGAGAGGGCACCCTCCTCATAGCTCTGACAACAACTTTGAAAATCTCAGCAATTTGGGACACTGCTCTCTCCACTCTGGAAGCAGAGTTCTACCATAGCAAAGAGCTCAAAAGTCAAGTAATTGGCTGGCAAGATGAGCAAACAGAGGAAGCACAAACAGACCATAGAATATTTTGGGGGGACAAAAAGGATCAAGGCATGGAGCAGGAGGAAGACAATAAAGTTTGAACTCCTTCATCAAAAGCCTCCAAGAAAAATATGAAGTGGTTATAGGCCATGGAGGAGCTCAAGAAGGATTTTGAAAATCAAGTAAGAGAAGTAGAGGAAATATTGGGAAGAGAAATGAGAATGATGCAAGAAAATCATGAAAAGTGAGTTAACAGCCTGCTAAAGGAGACCCAAGAATACTGAAGAAAATGACACCTTAAAAAATAGACATTTGAGTTAAAATGGCAAAAGAGGCCCAAAAAGCTAGTGAGGAGAAGAATGTCTTAAAAAGTCGAATTTTCTAGTTGGAAAAGGAATTTCAAAAATTCACTGAAAAGAATAAATCCTTCGAAATTAGATTGGACCAATTGGAAGCTAATGATTTTATGAGAAATCAAGACACTATAAAACAGATCCAAACAAATGAAAAATAGAAGGCAATGTGAAACATCTCATTGGAAAAACCACTGACCTGGAAGGGTGGGGGGTTTGGTGGAGTCAAGATGGCTGAGTAGAAATAAGATTTCCTCCTGGGCTACAGCTCTCACCTCCTCCAATTCATGTAAAAGGTGACTCTGAAGAAACTTTGGAGCTACAGAACCCACAAAATGACACAGAGAAGCAAATCTCCCTCTGAGGACAGCCCAGCAGGATGGCAGCAAGCAGCCAGCACACTCTGGGAGACGACGCCACCTTGTGCGAGCCAGAGATTTTAGCCCCATGGCCTGACCAGCTACCAGCTGGAGGGCTTCAGATCACCAGCACCTATGGTGGCTTCCAGAATTATCAACCCATAGATGCTAAGGACACAGTGAGAAGTCAGTGCAGTGTGGACTTTGGGATCCAGTAGTTGGGAGTGAGTTGACTTTTGCCCCCAGGGTGAGAAAAGGAAGGCAAAAGGGAATGGGTCAACCTTATTCTTATTGAATTTGGCTTAGGGAGGGAATGACATACACACTAAATAGGGTATCTTACCCTACAGGAAAGTAGGGGGAAGGGGATGAGAGGGGGGGATGTTGGAAAGGAGGGCAGGCTGGGTGGGAGGGGAGTTGGAAGCACCCACTTTTGAAAAGGGACAGGATCAAAGCAGAGAATAGAACAAGTGGGAGGTGGGATAGGAGGGAGCAAAATATAATCAGTCTTCTACAATATATCTACTATGGTAATGTTTTGCATTAGCTACACATGTACAACCTATATTGAATTGCTTATCTTCCCAGTAAGGATGGGTGACAAGGGAGGAAGGAAGGGAATGAATTTGGAATTCAAAGTTTTAAAATCAAATGTTTAAATGTATATATATATATATATATGTATATATATATATTTAAACATTTGATTTTATTTTCTATATATATATTCACTGTTATTTTATTTTACATGTAATTGGGAAATAAGATATTAAGGCACTGGGGCATAGAGATCCACCATGCCCTACTGGAAAGTTGGAGGGGGTATGGGAGAAGATATGGGAGAGAGCAGATTGGAGGAGGGGACATCCAGTGGGATCACTATTTTGGAGAAAATTTGTAACTCAAAATCTTGCAGAAGTGAATGATGTAAAATAGAAGTTAATAAAGCATTTGATTTAAAAAAAACACTGACCTGGAAAATAGATCCAGGAGAGATAATTTAACAATTATTGGACTACCTGAAACCCATGATCAAAAAAAGAGCCTAGACACCATCTTCCAAGAAATTATCAAGCAAAATTGCTCTGATATTCTATACCAGAGGGCAAAATAGAAATTGAAAGAATTCACTGATCACCTCTTGAAAAAGATCCCAAAAAGAAAATGCTTAGGAATATTATAGCCAAATTCCAGAGTTCCCAGGTCAAGGAGAAAATACTGCAAATAGTCAGGAAGAAAAAATTTGAGTATTGTAGAAACACAATCAGGATAACACATGACCTAGAAGCTTCTACATTAAGGGATTGAAAGGCATAGAATATGATATTCTGGAGGTCAAAGGAGGCAGGACTAAAATCAAGAATCACCTACCCAGCTAAACTGAGTACAATGCTTCAGGTGAAAATATGGTCATTCCATGAAATAGAGAAGTTTCAAGCATTCTTGATGAAAAAACCAGAGCTGAACAGAAAATTTGACTTTCAAATACAAGAAGCAAGAGAAGAATGAAAAGGAAAACAGGAAAAAAGAAATCATAAGGAACTTCTTAAAGTTTAACTATTTACATTCCTACATGGAAAACTGATAATCGTAACTTATAAGACTTTTCTCAGTGTAATGATAGTTGAAGGGAATATATATGTATATATGTATACCTACATACATATGTATGTATAGGAGGGTATATGTGTATATAAATATATATGTGAGTGTGGGCATATGCCATACATAGACAGAGGGCACAGGATGAGTTGAATATGAAGGGATGATAACTAAAAAATAAAATAAAGAGGTGAGAGAAGAATTAATTGGGAGAAGGAGAAAGGGAGAGATAGATTAGGGTAAATTATCTCATATAAAAGAGGCAAGAGAAAACTGTTACAATGGAGGGGAAGAGGAAGAAGGTGAAAAGGAATGGGACAACCTTATTGTCATTGAATTTGGCTTAAGGAGGGAATAACATACACACTCAACTGGTTATTCTACCCCACAAGAAAATAGGGGGAAGGGGATAAGAGTGGGGATAATAAAAGGGAGGGCAGAATGGGGGGGGTAGTTAGAAGCAAACATTTTTGAAAAGGGATAGGGTCAAAGGAGAAAATAGAATAAGTGGGGGTGGGATAGGATGGAGGGAAATATAGTTAGTCTTTCACAATATAACTATTATGGAAATGATTTGGGTAACTAAACATGTACAAACTATATTGAATTGCTTATCTTCCCAGTGGGTGTGGGTGAGGAGGGAAGAAGGGGAAAAATATGGAACTCAAAGTTTTAAAAACAAATGTTTTTACATGCAATTGGGAAACAAGATGTACAGGCACTGAGGTATAGAGGTCCATCTTGCCCTGCTAGAAAGTTAGAGGGGTGATGGGGGAGGATATAAGGGAGAAAGGATTGAGGGAAGGGGCTTGCTATTTTGGGGTGGGAGCAGGAGAAGGATGGGGAGAAAAACTTGTAACTCAAAATCTTGTGGAAATGAATGTTGAGAACTAAAAATAAATAAATAAAAAAATTTTAAAAGACTGTAATAAATAAATAACAATAAAAAACAAATAAATAAATTGGGGGGGGAAACTGTACCGTGAGACACCCCATTTCCAGTTCTGTTCACTTCAGTCTGCATCACTTTTCAAATGTTTTTCCAGCTTCATATAAAATTGTCCATTTCATCATACCTTATAGCACAATAATATTCCATTATATTCATATACCAGAATTTGTTTAGCCATTATCCAATAAGTCTCCAATCTTTGGTTACTACTATGAGAGCTGCTATAAATGTTTTTGTATATTTTCCTCTTTCTTTGATTTCTTTGGAGTACAGACCTAAAATGATAGAGCTCAGTTAAAGGATATGTACAGTTTGATAACATCCTTGGCAGAGATCCAGATTTCTTTCCCAACTTTTCCATTTTTTAACCAGTACCAAATCCTTTGGATGCCTACTGTTTTGTACTTGCCTTAATATCTGATAATGTGAGGCACCCTTATTTCCCACTTTTTTTTTCATTATTTCCCTTGAGACTCTGGACTTTTTGCTTCCCTTGATGAATTTCATTATCATTTTTTAGCTCTACAAAATTATCCTTTGTTAGTTTGACACAGAACTGAATAAGTAAAGTAATTTAGATAGTATTTTCATTTTTATTATATTAGCATGGCCAATCCATGAGCAATTAATATTCTCCATCTATTTAGGTCTGTCAAATCAACATATTGGCAATCATTCATTAAGCACCTAATATGAGCCAGGCATTGTGCTAAGTATTGGGGTTTCAAAGAAAGGTTAAATAAGTCCCTCTTTCAAGGAACTCCAGTTTAGTAGTCTGTTTTTTATTTCTATAGAGTGCTTGGTAGTTGAATTTGTATGATTCACATGAGTGTCTTGATAGATAAGTTCCTCAAGTATTTTCTATCTTCTGTATTTATTTTAGATAGAATAACAATTTCTATTCTTCTTTCTGGGCTTTGCTACCTTGTTAGTAATGCACAGAAATGTTACTGATTTATGCAGCTTTATTTTCTATCCTATGACCTTGATGAATTTATTGTTTCATTATTTTAGTTGACTCTGGAATTCAGAGTTCTCTAGTTAGAACATCATATCATCTTCAAAAAGTGATAATTTTGTTTTCTTTTTGCATTTTTTACTTAATTTCTCTTTTTGTCTTATTGTTACAGTTACTATCTCTAACACTATGTTAAATAGTAGTGGTAATAATGAGCATTCTTATTATATCCCTGATTCTATTGGAAATACCTTCAACCTTTATTATATATATTTGCTCTTGGTTTTAAATAGATATCATTTGCCATAGTAAGGAAAATTTCATTCATTTCTATGTCTTTTAGTGTTTCTTAACCAAAAATGAGTGTTAGATTTTGTCAAAAGCCTTTTCGGCATTTATTGTTATGTCTTATTATTTGTTGGGAATGTGCTTTATCATGTTTATAGTATCGTCAATATCAAGAAATTTACCATCTTGAAAGACCGCCTCAACCTTGCTCCTCACACCTCATCAGTAGCCTCTGCCTCTCTGATTTGAAGGCTGGAGGGTGGAGCAAAGAGCTCCTTCCAACGCTTGCATTTAAAGAGGGATCCCAGTTTAGCCATCTCTAAATCCCCAAAGCTGCATTCATTGGACTGAACTGTCTCTGAAAAGAGTATCTTCCCCCTGACTTATCGCCACCTCTGGTTTTCAGCTTCCTTTAGTGTGTTTTCTTCCACTGGATTATAAATTCCTTGAGAGCAAGGACTGTCTTTCTTTTATGTATTTGTACACCCAGGGTCTAGCACAGTGCCTGGAACATAGTGGGCACTTAATAAAGGTTTATTGATTGACTGTATGATTCACATTTCCCTGATATAACAGTTTAGAATACTTTCAGAAAAGGAAATGAAGTTAGCCTGGCATGAAAGTTAGTCTGTTCTTAATGAAGTTAGATTGGTTCTTTGGAATCATTGCTGATTTTTCTAAATATTTGTTAACCATTCCTTTAATAATATAGAACTCCACTAGGAATTGCAGCTTGCAGATTCCATTCTTTTCTCTTTTGTGAAAATCAGAACATTTGCCTTTCTCCTGCCCTGACATGTTTCTTGTTCTCCAAAAGCACAATCAGAGAATTTTAGAAATGGGACCTCATGACTACTTGGTCCATGCTATTTGTTGCTGTTCAGTCATGTCCAACTCTTTGTGACCCCATGGACCATAGAATGTTGGGTCCTTCTGTCCACTATCTCCTGAAGTCTGTTTGAGCTCATGTTCATTATTTCCATGACACTATCCATCCATCTCCCCCTCTGCCATCCCCTTTTCCTTTTGCCTTCAATCTTTCCCAACATCAAGGTCTTTTCCAGTGAGTCCCATCTTTTCATTAGGTGGTCAAAGTATTTAAATTTCAGTGTCAGAATTTTCTTTAAGTATTCATTGATTTGATCTCCTTGCTTTCCAAGGGATTCTCAAAAGTCTTTTTCCAGCACTACAATTTAAGAACATTGATTCTATGGTGTTCAACTTTCCTTATAGTCCATCTCTCACAGCCATACATTGCTAGTGGAAAAACCATAGGTTTGACTAGATGGACCTTTGTCAGCAAGGTGACATCTCTGCTTTTTAGTATGCTGTCCAGATTTGCTTTGGTTTTCCTTCCAAGGAGCAATCATCTTCTAATTTCATGGCTGCAGTCACTGTCTGCAGTGATCTTGGAGCCCAGCACTCCATCTATCCACTGCAGGGCCACCTAGCTCACTAAAGAAAGACTTGAGAAAGAAGACAACCTGTAGAGGAACCAGCACCTTGAGCATGAAACTGATGTCTGGCTTGTCACACTAGACACTTAGGAATTTCCCCCTGAATGTGATTAGGGACTCTTTCTTGGTTGGGTTGAAATGCTTACTCTCAGTGGAAGAGCTCATTCACTCTGTGTATTATCTGTATATCCTAATCTGTATAACTTTTCTGATTTCCCTGTTGTTGACTTGGAAAAGTAGTTTTATTTGCTATTCCAAATTTATGGTGGTTTTGTGCAACCAGCATTTGGTGGGAAGGGAGTCAAGCTTTCAGATACAGCTCAGGGTATTCATTCCCTATTAAGAAATAGAGATTAGGAAAACTGCATGAACCCTGAATTCACTTCCCCTAGACCAGGGTGGAGAACCTGCAGTCTCAAGGCCACATGTGGCCTTCTAGGTCCTTGGGTGTGGCCTTTTGACTGAGTTCAAGATTTACAGAACAAATCATTCTATTAAGGGGCACACCCAAGGACCTAGAGGGCCTTGAGGCCACAGGTTCCCCATCCCTGCTCTAGACTAACTCTATTTAGGGAGACAGATAAATGTAATTCTAGTCCTGCATCCCCTCTCAGCAGAGAATATAATGGACCAGCCTCATAGCTTTATCTACTGTTCCCCTTCAGGCAGAGTTCAATCCTCTTTCCATTGCTGCCTCCCTATGTAAGCATTATCTAAGAAAGTTTGTACAGGGCGGCTAGGTGGCACAGTGAGTAAGAGCACTGGCCTCGGAGTTGGGATGACCTGGGATCGAATCCGGCCTCAGACCTCAGAAAATGAGCACCCACACATAAATAATGACTAGCCGTGTAACCTTGAGCAAGTTAACCCCAATTGCTTAAAAAAAAAAAAGAAAGTTTGTACAGAAATGAAGCCAGGTGCATCTATTCTAGTGCCATGCCCTCAGAATTTGACTATCACAGGCCTTCTTCAGGGCAAGACAGGGGCATGGTAGTCTCCCTGGGGACAGAGCCAGACCTGCAGGCCAACAGTTAGCTCACCAAAAAAGGAACATTTCTAGGCCCTGGGTGGGATGTCCATCATTTCAGCTTTTCTCTCAAGGATTCCATGCACATCCTAACAACTTGAATTGTTTTTCTATTCTGCAAGTGGTGGAATCTTTGTCAAATTCAGCCCAGCCGAATGCTTTGAGCTATCAGTAATCTACCCCACTCCTCCATTTTCCTCAGAAGAGATGAAATAATAAAACGGAGGTAGTTCAGTATAGTGGCAAAGATGCTAGATTGCAATACAGAAGACTTGGGTTGGAATCCTACTGTGTAACCTTGGCCAGGTCATTCAACCTTTCTGAGCCTTAGTTTCCTCCTCTATAAAATGAGGGCTTGGACTTGATGGCCTCTGAGGGCCCTTCTAACTCTAGATCTGTGATGCTGTGCTTGTTTTCCAAAATCAAGAAAGGGACACTGCTTTCCACCCCAGGGACCACCTCCTTCATCATTCCCTAAGAGTAAGGGGACCTGGGTTTGGGTCAGTCAGTCAGTGAACTAGCATTCATTAAGCCAGGCACTGGTTCTGCCACTTACTAGCTTGTTTTTGCTTCTTTTATTTGCCACTATCCAGCTGTGTGTTGAGCCAGTCTCTTCCCCTCTCTGAGCCCCCATATCCACCTCTTCAAAATGACAGGTAGATGATCTAGAAGGTTGAGCAAGTTCCGAGATCACAGGACAAAATAGTATTGGACCAGTTCTCCAGCTGGGAAGGACCTCTGAGGTCACCTACAGAGGAGGAGACATCCGTGGAGAGGACTCTCTTGAGACCTCAATTTTCTCACCGGTCAAATAATAATGATAACCCCTGCCCTTCCTCTATTGCAGAGCTGCTGGGTAGATAAATGAGATGCCACATGTGAAGTCCTTCCCAAACTGTCAAGTACCGTGCAGGATTGTTATTTTCATTATCAAAGCCTGTTGGAAGTAAAATATTTCTACAAATTAGCAGCTTCTACAAGAAAGAAGTAAAAAAAATCCTCTTGGATCAGCAAAACAAGCTATGATGGAACACACACACACACACACACACACACACACACACACACACACACACCTGCCAGCTGGAATTTAATTTCAAATAAAGAATTAAATAAATGACCATTTCTTTCTGTGAAACTTTAATTCTGCTGGGGGACGGAAATAAAACAAATTGCTCTCCATTGAGCTTAACCAAGGGCCATCTGGTTCAGGTTAAAACGAAGAAGAAGAAGAAATCTAGTCCCTTTTCTTTCCTTCCACCTAGCCTCAATGTCCATCAGCGTCCCACCTAGGAGCTTGGGAGGCTTAATGTGGCTTCTAGAAAAACCATCTGCAGAGGCAACTGAGGTCAACCTCAAAGCCCCTTCATGCCTCATCACCCCCCACACCTTGGCGCTAACTGCATGGGAGATCTTGGGCTAGTCTTTGCTTCTCTGCATCATGGGCACCTCCTTTCTATAATGAAGGCCTGAACAGGAAAGGGAGCCAGATGGCCCTGGCAGCCTTTGATTCCAGGAGGGGCGTGATATCAGCTCAGTGACAAGTAAAGGAGCCCAAGTCATGTGACTCCCTTTCCCAATCAAGTAGGAAAGGCTCTGCTAGACTCATGGGCCCTGAGGATTACAAGGGCAGTGATGGCAGAGGCAGGTTGGGGGATGGAGAAAGTGAAGGGTTAGAGTTGGGACAGCCTGAAATCAAATCCCGTCTCTGATCTTTATTGGCTATGTGGCCACAAACAATCATCTCCAGGTCTCAATTTCCTCATTTGTAAGACAGAAGCGATAGGACCTCCAAGTGTCTCCTCCATCATTTGTTGTAGGTAAGGTATTTTGCCAACTTTAGAGCCCCTATAGAAAGAGCAACTATTATTAATGTCTCTTCATTAACTGGGAGCTGTGGTGGGGAGGGTGTTTTGTTAAGGAGGTTCAGAATTTGCATAAACAGAATGCTCATCACTCCAAGCAAGTTTCTATGATCAGAGCAAGTAGTCAGTAAAAGATATGACCTCTTGGGGCGGCTAGGTGGCGCAGTGAATAGAGCGCCGGCCCTGGAATCAGAAGGCCCTGAGTTCGGAGCCGGCCTCAGACACTTAATCCGCACAAACAAAAACCTAGCCGTGTAACCTTGGGCAAGTTACTTAACCCCAATTGCCCTAAAGGGGCGGCTAGGTGGCGCAGTGAGTAAGAGCGCCGGCCTCGGAGTTTGGATGACCCGAGATCAGACCCGGCCTCAGAAAATGAGCACCCACGCATAAATCAAATGACTAGCCGTGTAACCTTGAGCAAGTTACTTAACCCCAATTGCTTTTAAAAAAAAAAAAAAAAAAAAAAAAAAGATATGACCTCTTTTTGTGTTAGCTTATTGGAAAATCTAATATTATTTTTTCATCCAGAATTAAAACATGTGCAGAAAGTTATCCAAACTGCTTAAGACTAAATTTTGTGATATCTAGGAATTGTGCAAGTATCTAGGAATTTAAATTGTAATAAATACTTTGGGAATTTATGTTACTCAAGGACACTAACTTAATTTAATGAATTCCAATTTTAAAGGTTTGTTTTTGCTTAAAGGAAAAAGAAAGATATCATTTAAAACTTTCCAGTTACTTTTTCTTATATAAAGGTTTAGTGATTATTCCTCTCAACACTAGGATAAATTCAAACTGGTTTTTTAAGAAAGGAAATACTTTTAAGAAGACATGTTTTGGAAGGTTCTTGTGTGTTACACTTTTGAAGGTTTGGTAAATTTCAAATTAATGCAATAAGTTGTAATGCAGAAGAGATCTTGCTGTTTCAATCTAAATTTGTAGTCACTCCATTATCTAAGCAAAATTAACATTTGTAACTGAATGTATATGTAAAAGATTCAATTTCTGAAGTCTCTTTCTTCCAGTGTGAATATAATCAAAGGATAAACAAGCTTTGTGAAACCAGGATGTATGTCTACTATTCAGTTGTGAGGTTCAAGTCAGGAACTTCTTTAGTTTAAGGCAGTGCAGTTATGTTAGTAAAAGAATAATAACTTATGAGGTATCTTGTCTATGGGAAAATGAAAAGGAAAGTAAAATAGGCTGAGTAATGTTTTATACTAGCCCATACTCACCCTACTTCTAGTTAATTTCCTCCTACTTCTTTTTGGTACTTGTTTGTTTAACCTCTTTGCCAGATTTGTTTCTTTTTGGCTCAGCACCCTTCACTTGCAGATGACATCTCAGGCTGAGTACCAACCACTGTCCAAGAACATGACCCATCACCCCTGGACCTGGCATCTACCAAATTCTGGACACTAGCTACAGACCCAGCCCCTTGAATGGTGGGACCATATGAAACATAGACAGCTCTTCGCCCCTCCCCAGCAAGAAGCAGTTTGGGAAGCTGAGACCATCGCCCCTTGTCCCCAAATGACTCTAGGTCCTATCTGTTTAAGGGGGGAATGATGGGGTGCTGAGGTGCTTGTGCTTGAACCATAGTTTGTAAAATCACCTTAGTTTGCAAAATTACATTTCTCCCTAGCTCAAGGGCAGCATGCCCTAACAAAATACTTATCTCTTTCCCTGTTACAGTGGTCAGTTGCACCAATAGAATTTTGTAGTTCAACCCAACTGTGTACTGACTGAGGCAGTTGTGTATAGGTAATAATGGTGTGGTTTGTGGAATGGTCACTAGGTGGTTGAAGCCCTGTCTACTGAACCATTCCTCCAACCTGTGTGATTTGACTCTGTAACTGCTTTCTAACTTCTCTATGCTGTATGAAGTGGATACTCAATGCATATGTATAGTGTCTAATGACCAGATTGATTTGATTTGTGTAGCCTACTTGCTCCTTATTAAGGATGATGTGATTGTTGTTGTTTGAAAAATATTTGTTTTCTCCACTGATAGGGTGATCCGTGGGACACAGTGGATGATGTGATTGTTTCCTGGGTACCCAAACTTTTACCTCTTTCATACACCTCTTTGTCTTTAGGCCCCCCTGATTGGACTCCTAAATCAATCAACACAGCTTCTGCAACTATTGGAGAAAAATCAACAAGCGTTCAATGAACATCGAATACAAACCCATAGAGTTGCTAATAAACTATTAGAGGCCTCTCATTTAATCACTTCAGATACTAATCACCACTAGTATGATCTGTTATTTAGCATGTTGTTAAATCTTTTATTTTTGTGTAACATCTATATATACTTTAGGATAAGGAAAATATACCAATCCATGACCCCACTTGCAGGGACGGCCTATGTTTTGTATAATCTAGAGGTCAAATGTAGGGGCAAGGTAAGTCCCTCTGTGAGGAATAAGATTATACAAACCAAGGCCCCAACTCAATATGACCTTTCCATTACCCTGAGTTGTTTGGGAACAGGGATCCTGAGAACTTGAGGGCTGCTCCTCTCCTGGGACCCTGGCCAAGTCCTTGAGAAGAGATATGATAACTGCCCAACTCCTGGAACTAGCCCCTCCAAGGAAACATGGCTCTTGGGGGGGCCTTGGAGGGACTGGCCTCCCTCCCCAGCCTCACACAAGATACTGATGCTTGCTAAAAAAACACCTGGCAGTATGCCTTCTTTGTTCTCAGCACTACTTAAACTGTAAGATTCAGACCCCAAATTGGAATCTCACCCATAGAGAGGACGCTCTGCCTGGGACCCTCCCGTGCGGAACCCTGATGGCTGGACACGGGATTCCCCAGCTTGTGTGGTCAGGTGTTGGTGCTTCCCCGCAATGGTGATGCTTGTAAATATTCTAAAGAAATTGCTTTGGGACTTTCTTGGAGTGCTGAGCATTCTGTTTATGTGAATTCTGAACCTCCTTAACAAAACAGAGGGGTAGAAAGGGCACACAACAATCTGCCATCCCAGGGCCTGGGATTGAATCCTGCCTCTGCCACTTGCTACCTGTTTGACCTTGAGCAAATAAACTCCCCTCTTTTGGCCTCACATTCCTCCCTTGTAAAATGAGGCAGTTGGACAAGTTGGAGGCAGTTGGAATAGGATCAGAATTGAAAGGGAGGGACAGCTAGGTGTCACAGTGAATAGAGAGCATTGACCTGGGAATCAGGAGGACCTAAGTTCAAATCCAGCCTCAGACGCCTAACACTTACTAGCCTGTGACCTTGGGCAAGTCACTTAACCCCCCCCCCAATTGCCCTGTCTTCCCCATTCCAAAAAGCAAAAAAAAAAAGATTTCAACAAATAAAGAACAATTAACATTAAAAAAAAAAAAACAACTGAAAGAGATCCAGGAGATCCCCAAGTTCAATTCTCTTGGTTACCAACAAAAAAAAAAGTTGTACAGGGAAAAAGTGGCCAAAGATGCTCCCCTCCCCACTGTCATATTGCCAAAAGGTCCCTATCAACTAGACAATCTATGACCCTGAAAGTCTACAGATGAGTGCCACAGGACTCTGTCTGTGATCCTATTCTGAGCAGCTTTTTCATCAGTTAGTTAGGTGGCACGTTCCTCATGTTTGCATTGGAGCTAGGGCACTGGAAGTGTTGCTGGTTGACAGAATCAAAATGTCACAGCAGACTAGAACAATGTGCAGGATTGAGCTCAAGAAATCAGCAGAATGAGTACAAGATTCAATATATGTGGCAAGACAACAGTTTATGTTTAAATAAAAACAGACTTGGAGGTCATAGGGACGTAAATCCCAACAGACAGGAAGGAAGGAAGGAAGGAAGGAAGCATAGGAGGGAGGGAGGGAGCGAGGGGGGAGGGAGGAAGGGAGTGAGAGAAGAAGAAGGGGAAGGGGCTAAGCATCTACATAGCACCCACTGTATGCCAGACACTGTGTTAAGCACTTTATAAATATCTCATCTGATCCTCATAACAACACTGGGAGGTAAGTGACATTATTATTCCCATTTTATAATTATGGAAATTGAAGTTAAATGACTTGCCCAGGGTCACACAGCTAGGAAGTGTCTGAATCTGGATTTGAAGTCAGGTCTTTCTGACCCCAGGCCTAGTGCTCTATCCACTGTGCCACCTAGTTGCCAAAAAAAATGGAAACTTTGGTTACATTCATAGCAATATGATTTCTGGAATATTCTGTTCTGTTCTAGGTATCACAATTTAGGTAGGATGGTGATAAATGAGAGAGTGCCCTGAGAAGAATAGCCGGGATGACTACAAATGGGAATCATGCCATATCAAGGTCACCTGAAGGAAGTGGCAATGTTTAGCCTGAAGAAGTATAAACTTAAGAGGGACTTGACAGCTGCCTTCAAGTATCTGAAGAGCTATAAACAATGATGGCAAAAGATGAGCTAGTTTCTCTGTTTGTAAAGACACCAGGGATCTATAGGCAAGGAAATAAGCCTCACTATCTATACAGGAAAAACTAAGTGGATGAAAAATGCCTATCATCCAGAGCATGATGTGTGACTGAATGGACAACCCATAGAGCTTATCCCTCATTATACATATCTTGGACAGACATTGTAAATTAATAATGAATTAAGCCAAGAATTGAAGTATTAGAGATCAGGCTAGATTGCCTTTAGAAAATTCTGAAGTTATTTAAATGACGCTAAACTTCTTCTTGAAACAAAAATTCATCTTTCTAAGATTGCAATAGTCTGGCTGCAAGTCATGAAACACCTCAGTCTCTGAAGAACTGAATTTAAGGATCTACCAAGGTTAATGGAGAAGTGCATGGTGGGCATGAGCAGGTTGCAACGCAGTCCCAAAAGGGAATGATGGAGAAGTCACATGACAAGGGGGGGAGGCAAGAGATGGCCTGATCATGTGATGAAAGCAACACCAGCTAACTGATGGATGCCCAGATATTCCACTGGGATCCTTGCAAAGTCAAGAGAAATTGAGGAAGGCCCCCAGCACAGGCGTGGACATCTTTGCAGGGAATGCCCACATTAGCGAGATCCTCGATGCATACAAGCATTGTAGTATTTGAGCAAGGAAAAAGTCCTGGTCTGGTAACTCCCTTGCTAGAAGTGTGAGTTCTTCAGAAAAATAAATAAATAAATACCAACCCTCTAAGCATGGTCCAGACCAGTGTAGGGTACCTACGACTTCCCAGAATACAATTTGGTTACAGATTTGTGTGGGTTTCTCTACAACAGAGGTTTCTTTTTTTTTCCATCTCCCCCCACCCAAGCAGTGGTTGAAACACAGCTGGCCCAAACTCAGCCAAGCTGTTCCACTCTCCTGAGTTAGCTCTCCTGCACTGTAAAAGCCCCATTGTCAGTCAGTGCCTTGACACATGACTCAAATCAAAACATGCCTACAAGCCCAGATGACAGCCACTCACGAACTCATGGGGAGTGAAGCCCCCAGTGTGGCTGAAGACAATGGTGTCAGAACCAAACATCACGTTCCGACTTTTACAAGTGGATTTTTTAAGTAGTTAAGCTTTGCTTGCTACTCTGCAATTAAAAAAAGAACATTAGTAAATGGGAAGGAACTCCATTTTGTTATTGTTGTTGTAGACCTATACATTAGGACTGACTTCAAGGGTGGGTCATCATGCCACCACCTCCACAAGCACAGGTCACAACCCTTTTGTGACTCTGTCCCTCACTAGTTATGTGGCCTCTGACAAGTCTCTTAGCCTTTCCAGGCTTTGGTATCCTCTATCCTCACATGTCAAAAGAGAGGGCTGCACTGGATCCCTAAGGCCCTCTCCAGCTCAAAATCCCAAAATCTGAGACGTTAAAACAGGTATAGAAGAAGCAGTGGGGAGTGTCTGGTGTGGGGCAGCGGGGGACAGGGTAGGGAGTCTGCAAACCACATAGCTTGGGATTTTTAAGGTTAAAAAGGAAGGCCATGATTGCTCTAATTAGCTAGCCAAAAAGACTGTCATGTTGAAGGATATAGATGTAAACATTCCAGGTGACACCAGAGGGCAGAGTTGAGTAAGAGTTATGCATGGAAGCTGTTGGTTTATGTCATTTAAATTTTTCTTTTAAGGCCCATTTATAAGCCATGAAAAGAAATCCATCTTGTTATTTTCCACTCACATCTTGATTTTGGCCCAAAATGGGAGATGGTCTTTGAGGGCACCCCTCCCACCAATATGGTGCTTTTCCCCTCTGCATTTACAGTAATGAGATGGAGCCCACCCCATCAGTCAGGAGGTCTGGACTGACACCATTCCAGCTTGGTTAGGCCCATCAGAGCTTGGGGTAACTTCTACATGTCACACGTTACCCCCAGCCACCCCAGGGACATGTGTCTGCTTTCTGTTTCTCATACACAACACTCCACCTCCCATCTCGGGGCTTTTGCACTGGCTGTCCAGGTCCAGAATGCCCTCTCTCCCCACTTTGGCCTCCTAGTTTCACTGGATTCCTTCACCCAATTCAAATCCCTCCAGTTTGCGTTAACTTTATATCTATGTTATGAAGATTTCTATATGTACTTGTCTCCCCCATTAGGACGCTCATTGAGAGGGTCTGTTTCATTCTTTGGACTTGTATCCTCAGGGCTTAGCAGGGTGCCTGGAACATAGTAGGCACTTAATAAAAACTTGCTGATGAATTGAGGGACTTCTCCAAAATCCTCAGTGGCTTCCTATGGCCTCCAGGATGAAACAGAAATTCCTCAGCCTGGCACAATCTGGCTGCCACCTAGTTTTCTGGAAAATTTTCACACAATTTCCCTTTTTTCCCCACTACTTGCTGTTCCCTAAACTAGGTATTCAGCCTCCAGACTCACCCAGCCTTTGCCCAGGCTGTCCCTATAAGCCTGGAATACACGCCTCTCTTCCCCCCACCACCTCTTGGAATCATTAACTTTCTACAAAGCCCCACTCAAGTCCCATTTCTTCTCCACAGTTCTCCCTTTTATTCCAAGGGACTTTGGGGGTTTTGCCATTCTAACCCTGGCACTCTCACAGTGTCCTCCATAGAGTGGGCACTGGACAGAATTGTAGGCTCATAGATGTAAAGCTAGCAAAGGCCTTTGCAGTCACATCATCCAATTCTCCCATTTTACAGATGAGGAAACAGAGGTCTGGAGAGGGAAAGGAAGTTGCCCATGGTCACAAAGGGAATAATAAGCAACAGAGCCAGGATTCAAACCCAGGTCCTCTGACTCCAAATCTACCCCCCTTTCGGTAGTACAATTCTCCCTTCAAAAAAGAAATGCTTCTTGAATTGAAGTGACAGCAAGGTTAAAAATGGTTAGTTAAGCTTAGGTTCCCTTATCAGGGACATCATAAAGGAGATTGCTGTTTGTTCAAAAGTCCTACTTTGGTAATCCCAAATCACAGGGCTATGGGATTCAGACCTAGAAGAAACCTTAGAGATGATGTAGCCCAGCCCTTCATTTTATGGACAACACAACCTTGGCCCAGAGAAGGGATGTGACTTGCCCAAAGTCACACAACTAGTAAGAAGCAAAGACAAGATTCCACTCTAGGTCCTCTGAGTCCATTTCTCATACTCTTTCCACCACACTATACTACCCTCCTTTTCTCCTATTTGGTCCAATGTGAGACTCTCTCAAAAAGGCTGCACACTGACTTTGTGGCCTTTATCACCCTAGTCACCTCACTAAGAGGACCAGGAGCAAACATGGGCAGAGTCAAATCCCTCCAGAGAGAGGATGTTCTCTGGGTATTATTACTATGTGCCAGGAATTGTATAAGATGCTGAGAGTGCAAGTACAAAGAATGAAACAATCACTATTCTTTCTAACGAAGGAGACAACACATACATACAAAAATATATGCAACATAAATATTAAATGAATACACATACAGAAATACGTGCATATGTATATATAGTAGTGTGTGTGTGTGTGTGTGTGTGTGTGTGTGTGTGTGTGTTAAGTCTAGGTGGGGAATGGTAGGACCTAAACTAAGGTGTGACCTCCGCAGGTGGAAAGAAAGGGTCGTATGTGAGTGATATTCTGAAGGGAGAAATGGCAAGATTTGGCAACTGATTGGATGTGTGGATGAGAGAGAGGGAGGAGTCAAAGAGAATGCCAAGTTTACAGACCTTGGACAATGGAAAGATAGTGGTGCCTTTGACAGAAACAGAAAAGTTTGGAAGAGGGAAGAGTTTAGGAGGGGAAATAATGAGTCTAGATTTATGCAGGTTGACTTTAATATTTCCAGGACACACAGTTTGAATTAACTAATAGACATTTGGTGATGTGAGACCAAAGCTTAGGGGGGGAGAGTGAGGCTGGATGTGTAAATCTGGGAGTCATCTGCATAAAGGTGATAGTTAAACCCATGGGAACCAAATGGAAGCTAATGTCTCGATGAGGCAACAAGAAATAGTAAAATAAAGTCAAAAGGCTAAAAATTTAAAAGAAAATGTAAGGTATCTCATAGCAAAAACAACTGACCTAGAAAACCAAACAAAGAGAGAAAACTTAAGAAACATTAGACTATCTGAATACCATGACTAAGAGCCTAGAACACCATATTTCAAGAAATATTAAAAAAAAACTGTCCAGATCTCTTAGAAACAGAGGACAGAGTAGAAATAGAATCTACTGGTTACCTCTTGGAAGAACCCCAAAATGAAAACCCCCAGGAACATCACAGCCAAAATTTCAGAGTTTCTAGATCAAAGAAAAATTACTGCAAGCAGCCAAAAAGAAAGCCAAAATTCATGTACTGAGGAGCCACAGTCAGGATCACACATGATTTAGCAGCCAACACTATAAAGAAGCAGAAAACTTGGAATATGGTTTTCTAGAAGGCAAAGGATGTAGGCTTATAGCCAAAAATAACTTACCCAGAAAAAACTGAATATAATACAACAGTGGAAAATAACTAATCTTTAACAAAATAGAGAACATCCAAATATTCCTGAAGAAAAGACCAGAGCTGTAAAAGAACTCTGAAATTTAAACACAAGAGTTAAGAGAAACGTAAAATGGTACACATGAATGAACAACAATAACTGAGTAAACAAGGATAAACATTCTAACTTAGGGAGATGATACATGTCACCTCAGAACCTTATCGTCATTAGGGGTCACAAAGGTAGTTTGATTAAATAAGGCTTGAGAGTGTTTCTGTTACGTCTTGATGATCTTAAGAAGAGGATGGAGAGGTGAAGAGGAATACGCTAGGCGGGGGAAGGGTGAGAGAAATGTTAGGAAAAATGATCTCACATTATATGGGTGCACAAAATAGACATCTGTACAAACAAGGGGGGAGCAGCTAACACTTCAACCTCACTTTCATCTGAACTAGTTAATGGAATGCATGCATGCATGGGTTGAGCACATAAATACATTTCATTCAATAGGGAAATAGAAGGGAAAGGGAGGAAGGGGAGCTAGAGGAAAGGTAGATTAAGGGAGGTATTATTGCCAAAAGAAACAAACTCTAAATATGTACAAATGTATTTGTAGATCTTTTTGAGGTGTTAAAGAATGGGAATCTGAGGGAGTGCCCATAAATTGGGGAATGGTTGAACAAGTTATGGTATCTAAATGTGATGAAATACTATTTTATTGTAAGAAATGATGGAGAGGGTTACAGAGAAACCTGGGAAGACTTGTATGAACTGATTTAGAGTGAAGTGAACAGAACCAGGAGAACAATTTATATAATAACAACAAATACAATAAAAACAAACAACTTAGAAAAAATTAGGAATTCTCATCAATGTAATGATCAACCATTACACAAGAGGACTAATGACGGGGCGGCTAGGTGGCGCAGTGAATAGAGCACTGTGGCCCTGGAGTCAGAAGGACCTGAGTTCGGATCCGGCCTCAGACACTTATCACACACAAAACAAAAACCTAGCCGTGTGACCTTGGGCAAGTTACTTAACCCCAAATGCCCTCCAAAAAGCAAAAAAAAAAAAAATAATAAAGAGGACTAATGATGAAACATGCTACCTCCCTCCTAATAGAGCGGTGAAGGACTCAGAGTGCAAGATGAAATAAAATTTTTTTGGACATGGCCAATGTAGAAATTTGTTTCAACCAACTATACGTGTTCATAATGAGGTTTGTCTTTCTTTAGTTCCCAAGAGGGTATGGATGAGGAGAAGGCAGATTTTTGCTGATTGAAAAAAAGTTTTAAAAATATTTTTAAAAGAAAGCAATAGAGAAAATGTCAATAATGGAGATTAAACTTTTTTTAAAAAGAAAACTTTGAAAATTTTAGAAAACTGGTCAATGTAAGGATAAACCACAAGTCAAAAAGAATGGAAATGAAACATAACATTCACCTCCTGACAGAGAAGTAATGAACTTAAAATTTAGAAAGAAATGCATTTTTGGACATGGTTAATGTGAAGATTTATTTCATCAGACTATGTAGATATGTATTGAAAGATTTGCTTTTTATCATTTTGAAAGATTTTGTTTTTTTTCTCAATTGAAGGGGAGGTAGAGGAGAGAGGTTAGTGCAAAGGACAGATTAATTTTTTAATTTGTTAATTAAAAAGTAAACAAAAAAAGTTTAAATTTTAAACAGAGAGAAAAGAGAATCCTTTTCCAGAAGGAGAGGGAAGTCAACAGTGTCAAATGCAGCAGATAGGTCAAGGAAGATTTTGGACTTGGAACTGGAACTCTAAGACAATGGAGATAAACTACAAACTTAACCCCTTTCCCTCCCCAGAGCCTGAGGTGGTACAAGGGCCTCTCACTTACTGGGGATAGATTTGTATGTTTGTGATTATATCTTGAAGTAAATACTTCTGTGTAAAAGCTAACAACAACAATAATAAAGAACACAAGGATATAAGAGTGAAAAATAAAATCAAATAGAAGTGATAATGGAGGCCTGAAACATCATAGACTAAACCTCTGCCTACATTTTTTGGTGATGTTTTTTGTGATACTGAACTACAGGATGGTAAGACCCATAAAGGGGAGAGGGAAAAAATATATAGAGAAGAATACATGATATAGTCCTCTAGTCAAGTCAAAAGTTAACAATGAAAGGAAAATAACTCCTATAATCTTAGGAAAAGGAGAATGGGTGAGGTGGCAAAGGAAGCATGGAAATGGGGAAAGAAAGGGACACTTCTTAATTCATTGGTTGGAGAGGGTCCCACTGAAGAATGCTCTTATGGGGAGAGAAACATTCTATAATGGGAGATGAAGAGCTTACAATGGGACTAATCTGCAGGGATTTGGTGCTTAGCAAGGCCACTACCTCTGAGAAACTTCTGCCTCCATGGATATTATCCTGTCTCAGGAGAAGGGGATCAGAGTTCCTGGGAGCAAGTGATATCCAGAAGAGTAGAAGAACATGGACCCAGAAAGGACATTTCATGACAAATGGAGGGAAAATGATTGTGAGGACAAGATGTAGTAATAAACTGCATAATCAAGACACTGGAAAATGTATAACATGTGCAATACACCTATCTTCTATCTCCTAAAGGAACTAGCATTTCTAAGGTTGAGGCATTACTGGACAAAAGAGGAGGGAGGGGGCGGCTAGGTGGCGCAGTGAATAGAGCACCAGCTCTGGAGTCAGGAGGACCTGAGTTCAAATCTGGCCTCAGACACTTACCACTTACCTGCCATGTGATCTTGGGCAAGTCACTTAACCCCAACTTCCCCTCATAAAAAAAGCAAAAAAAAAAAAAAAAAGAGGAGGGAGGCTATAAGATCTAAAAGACAATAACATCAAAACCATTTAGAAGAGGAAACTCAAAGTAGGAGCCTTAGAAATTTTAATTCCATGAAAAAAGCAGAAACTAAAGAAGGAACAAAAAAGCATAAGGATCATGAATTAAATAACAAAATTCTAGAAGATACAGAAAGAGAAGGGAAATAAGGAAAACAATGAGGGAAAGAAATCCTTTTTTAAAAAAGGCATAGAAAGTGAAATTTAAAACTAACAAAATCAATTAAAGGGGAAAGGAAGGGGGATTTTACTTTAATAATAATAACAATAGCTAACACTTATTTAGTTCTTACTATGTACCACTTACACTGTGCTAAGTGTTTTATAATTATTATTTCATGTGCTCTTTACAACATCCCTGGAAGGTAGGTATTATTATCCCCATTTTACAGTTGAAGATACTGAGGCAGACAGAAGTTCAGTAACTTGCCCAGGTCACACAGCTAGTAAGCATTTGAGGCCACACTTGAACTCAAGTCTTCTTGACTCCAGGCCCAGATTTAGGAATTAATAAATAAGTTTAACAAAACTCTAAAACTATGGCAAGTGATAAAAAAAAGGAGGAGAGGAGAAGAAAACCAGTGGAAATAAAGTTGCCTTAAAGTAGATTAAACAAAAATGACTTGAAAAAAAGTACTATCTTTACAGAGGGAGAGGGTAAAAAAATTCTAATTTGAAAAAAAAAAAACGCTATTAAGAGACAAATGAAGGAAAATGTAAGGCTAACTCTCATAACTTAAAATAGGAATGGATGATCAATCCAATAAAATGGAAAAGAATGACAGATTGAAGAAGAAAATAAAACCCCTACAATCTATTGCTTACAGGAAACACACCTAAAAATACACAGAATGAAAATGAGGGGCTGGAACAAAATTTGCCATGCATCAGATGAATCCTAAAAAGCAGAAATTACAACCATGCTATAAAACAAAGCAAAAACAAAAAGTCACAGTATAAAAAGAGATAAACAAGGAAACTACACTGTGCTAAAAGAATCCTTAAAGCACTATCAATATTAAGCTTACTCTGCCAAGATGGCAGAGTACAGACTGGGACCCAGAATTCCTCTCTAAACAACTTTTTTAAAAAATGTATCAAATTAAATTTTGGAGCAGCAGAGTCAACAAAAAGGTCAGAGAGAGAACTGATGAACTCTGAGTGCAAATCAAAGTATAATTTTTTTTTTTTTTTGCTTTTTGGAGGGCAATTGCGGTTAAGTAACTTGCCCAAGGTCACACAGCTAGGTTTTTGTTTGTGCGTGTTAAGTGTCTGAGGCCAGATCTGAACTCAGGTCCTTCTGACTCCAGGGCTGGTGCTCTACTCACTTCGCCACCTAGCCGCCCCCCAAAGTATAATTTTCTTACTCTATTTTTTTGCTTTATTAAATAATATGGTGAATACTGAAATATGTTTTGTTTGATTTCACATGTATAACTAATATTGTATTGTTTGCCTTCTCATTGGATGGGGAAGGGGGGAGGGAGACAGAGAATATGGAACTCAAAACTTTTTTTCTTTTTTTTTTTAAGCAATTGGGGTTAAGTAACTTGCTCAAGGTTACACGGCTAGTCATTATTTATGTGTGGGTGCTCATTTTCTGAGGCCGGATCTGATCTCGGGTCATCCCAACTCCGAGGCCGGCGCTCTTACTCACTTCGACACCTAGCCACCCATGGAACTCAAAATTTTAAAAGAAAAGAATGTTATAAATAGATTTTTGAAAAAAGAAAAAATATTAAACTTACATATTCCAAATGTTTTAGCATCTAAATTCATAAAGAAATCTCTGGTAATTTTGGAAAGAGTAATTTAGATTAAGTGGTTAGATCAAAAGCCAGATTACAAAGAGTTGAGGAAAGAGGAGAGGAGAGGAAGGAGAGGCAGCAAGTGTAGACAACTTTTTGAAGGAGTTTGAGAAGTGATAGTTTGAGGGGATGGTAGGGTCTAGTGAAGATTTTTTTAAAGATGGGAAGAATCAGCATGTTTGAAAGCAATAGGGAGAGGTTGAAGATTCAAGAAAGAGAGAGGATGATTGAAAATACTATCTGCTGGATTAAAATGGGAGAATCAAGGGCACATATAGTGGAGTTGCCTTTCACAAAGAAAAAGTCACATCATTATCAGAGACTGATGGAAAGGAGGAGAGAGTGGAAAATAATGTGCAGGCATACCTTGGAGAGATTGCCGGTTCAGTTCCAAGCCACCACAACAAAGCAAATATCGAAATAAAGTGTTACCCAGTGCATGTAAAATTTTTGTTTCCCCTATACTGTGGTTTATTAAGTATACAATAGTATTATGTCTAAAAAAGTATATACCCTTAATTTAAAAATATTGTATTGCTTAAAAAAAATGTTAACCATCATATGAGCCTTCAGCAAAGTCGTAATGTTTTTGCTGTTAAAGGTTGGGGTAACTGTGGCAATTTCTTAAAATAAGATGATAATGACGTTTGGGGCATAGATTGACTCTTTCCTTCACTTGAACACTGAAGGGGCCATTTTAGGGTTATTTATTGGCCTCATTTCAATATTGTTGTGTCTCAGGAAATAGGGAGGCCCAGTGAGAGGGAAAGGCTGGTCAGTAAAATAATCAGAGCACACACACTTCACATTTTGTTGGCTCATATGGGCATGGTCTGACCACCTAGAGGAAAGGTGCATTATCCTCAGGGCCTTTTAAACTATGTATATGGTCTCAAAAATGTTATTATCACCATAGCAGATACAATGAAAAAGTTTGAAATATTGTGAGAATTATCAAAATGTGACACGGAAACAATGTGAGTACATGCTGTTGGAAAAATGGTACCAATAGGCTTGTTCTACACAGGGTGGCCACAAACCTTTAATTGGTTTTTTAAAAAAATCATCATATCTGCAAAGTGTAATAAAACAAAGCACCATAAAATGAGCTATGCCTGTAAAGGAGTATTGAGATGAAGAAGGTGGAAAAAGGACTTCATACCAAATAGCCTCAATTTTTTCAGTAGAGGAAACTGAGGCAAACAGGGCAAAGTGATTTGTCCAGGGTCACACAGCTAATAAGTGTCTGAGGCCAGATTTGAACTCAGGTTTTCCAGACTCCAGGCCCAGAGTTCTCTCCACTGCACCACAGGACTGGAGAATTGAATAGGGAAGAATAGAAAGACTATCTTATTGCACTGGGACCCGTTTGAGGTTGGATAATATGAACTTGTAATGTCCCCAGTCAGCACAATTGTGAAATTTCCTCCCCCTAATGGCTGGGCATAGAGGAGGTATTCAAACAGTGACTGCTCAGTTACTGCCTTTCCCTGTAAAAGAATAATTTTTAATTTGGGGAAATGTCTTTAAATGAGCATGCTGTGCAGTCCAAATAGTTTGTGTATTGGGTCTGAGCCAAGGAAATGGATTTGGGTTTATGTAAGGTGCTCACGTACTCAGACCTCCCCCTCCTCCCCATCATTCCAAGGCAGATGGTTATTTTGTCTGCTATTTGGGGGCAGGAAGGATGTGTGTTTTCCCAAATTTTTGAGGAAGGGTCCCCATTCCAGAAATGGGAGTGGGGGGCCTCATCTCCTTTTACCAGGAAATGTGTTTATGAGACACGGGTGCCCATCCTCCACTGGCTCCTTTAAAGAGCAGAAGAGAGGTCTATAGCTCCCCCCTGATCTGCTGATACCACTTATATTCAACTGTAAGGCCAGAGATGCTCTTTGGAGTGTTGGTAGCTATGGAAATCTCTGTTTCCCTAGCAACACCTCAGGTTCAGCATTGTTGCTAGGGAACTCAAGAATCTGCTCGGACAGCTCAACATAGTGGCTATGGTTCTGTGCTCTGCAGCCACACAGTATTCAGACAGGAACATTGGGTCTCAATTTGGATGGAATAAATCCATAATTGAAATCCCAGATAATTTCCACATTAGAAACAGTGTGGTATGGTGGAAGTAACCCGGGTCTGGGAACTCAGGAGGTCTGAGTTTGAGTCTTGTCTATGCTACTAACTTGTTATTGTAACCTGGGCAAAGTGATATCCCTTCCCTGATCCTCAATATCCTTATTTGTCCAGTGAGGAGGGTGCACTCAGTGGTCTCCAAAGGTCCATTCCAAATCTCAAATGCTGTGGGGAGACTAGGTGGCACAGTGATTAGAGCACCAGCCTTGGAGTCAGGAGGACCTGAGTTCAAATCTGGCCTCAGACACTTAGCACTTACTAGCTGTGTGACCTTGGGCAAGTCACTTAACCCCAATTGCACTGCCTTCCCCCCTCCAAAAAGAAAAAAAGAAAAAAAAATCTCAAATGCTGTATTGCAGTCTCTAGTCAGTTGGGGTTCATAGGAAGTGTGGAAGGATGTTCCCAGCCCACCAGTGCAGCTTTTCTCCTTTCCCACTTTCTAAAAGAGGGATTGTATTGTTCCTCTCCTCCATAGTTTTTTTTTTTTTTTGTGCAACAATTTCTCTAAAAATTGTTTTGCCTCCCTAGGATCTTGACTCCCACCTCAGTTTCTAAACCCTACCCTAGGGCCCTCTCTCTGGAACCAATACTCCTGCTGATACACCAGGGAGCCAATGGCATGAGGTTCTTGGCCTGCTTTACCATTCACTACATCCATTTGGGAGGGAGGAGAGGATGGCTGTACTGTTGCAGGGTTTTGCTGGAGGAAATCTGGCTGTATATAGCCAAATCAATTAAAAGACAAGGGGTGAGCCCTGCTTGATTCAATCTGAAATTCGATTGGCACATATAACTCCTTTAATCTTAGACACACTGACTGTGGGACTGAAGGGGGAAAAACCTGGGATGTCATTTATTATTCCCAAACCTAGCCAGTGAACTGACATTTGAACTGCTAATCCCCATGCTAATATTCTCTCTGCCCTAGGGTCCTCCGTGATCTCAAATCACACACTGCCTATTAGCTGTGACCCGAGGGGTCCTGGCCCTCCAAATAGAAGACGAATGCTTCTCGAAATTGTTTATCCTCAGGGGCTCAAGGGTTTCTTATTTGGGGGAACATAGATTTTTCTCCTTTAAAAATGCAAACTTAGCCAACACTAAATAAAATGGGCATTTCCATATATAAAGTAGAACAGAAAAGGAAGATAGTACATGAAACCATAAATCTCCATTAATACACCTTGCTATTTTTCACTTTCTTTCATTCTTTTTCTTTTATTCAAGTCTTCTTGTACAAAATGACTAACATGGAAATGTTTTACATTATTGTGCGTGTATAACCTATATCTGATTGCTTACCATCTCAGGGAGGGGAGGAGGAGAGGGAGGGAGGGACGGAAAGAATTTGGAACTCAAAACTTAAAAAAAAACAAATGTTAAAAATTTGTTTTAACATGTAATTTGGGGGGAAATAAAATATATAAAAATAATTTTAAAATACACCTTTCTTTCCTTTTAAGTATATACAATCAGGTCCCAAATAGTACCAACCAGGAATCCCTGGAAGTGGTCACCCCATTAATTTAAATTTGCACTATTAGAAGTTATAATCCTAGAAAAGATGGTCATTGGTTCCAGCTCATGGAACTCAAACAATGTGCCCACTTCAGAGGATTCTTTATTCAAACTAATCAGGACCTAGCTGTAATAAACTCAATATAACTTTCAACATCATTCTCCTGGTCTGTGTTTCTTTCTGGCTATCTTTCTGTTCTCATCTGGGCATTTCAAACGTTGTTTCAATAACCTATTTTTTCTTCTTTTGGGGGCAATCCCATGGCTATTCCCCTTCTGGCCCCTTTGTTTTGCCTCAGTGTCCTCAGCCAAGGGAAGACTTCAGCGTTAGCACCCCTTCACGAAACTTTTCCACCTGGGAAGGATGTCACAGAGATGGGCTTACACAGAGGGTAGAAAGGGAGGCTTTGGAGTACAAGGGCCTGAGTTCACATCCTTATCCTCTCAAATCTAGCCTCTGAGCTTATTGTCCATGTGACTTCAGTCAGGTCCCTTTTTCTCTCTGGGCCTCAGTTTCCTCTTCTATAAAAATGAGGAGGGGTTGGACTCAGCGGTCTCCAAGCTCCCTAGCAGCCCTTGATCTATGATCCTATGTGTGACCTTGGGCAAGTCACTCCCCCTTCTTGGGCTTCAGTTTCCTTCTCTGTAAAATAAGGCTGCCCTAGATGGCCTCAGGGTAGGTCTTCATTTTGATCCTTTTCAGCTAGAAATCTCTTATCCTATGAGCCATTGTTAGAGGTACAGTCTGGTTCCTCAATCCCATTTGATAGGATTTAATGCAACAATGTATCGGCAAGCACCCCAGTATCCCCAGGGTGGCTGCCAACACAGGTTCCTAGATCTGCCCTTCAAAAGGAAAGCAACTCAAAATGGGTTAACAAGCTTACTTTAATCAAACAAACACACATTACCTAGTTCAGGGGAAAAAGGTCAGCACCCCAAACTTCAGAGTTACAGAACTTACAGATCAAACAGACAGGCTTCCAAACTGTCCTACCATTATATCAATACCAAATCACAGTTACCAGAGAGGGAAGCATCAACATCTGGGTTTTCAAAGCCGGGGGGCTCTCAACAACGGCTTCCCAGAGTCTCATCTGGTCAAATCACACAACACTTCTCAAAGGGAGCCCCAAAGCAAAGCCTCTCCTCAGGGCTTATATAGCCTTCTCTTGGCTCAGAGAATGTAACAACCTCCTTGACCCACTGCCCAATCACAAAGTATCAAGGTGTGGGCTTTCCTGAAACACAAGCCTCCCACCACAGGCTCCAGGTGCACTTAAGCTAGGGGCAGGGAAGATCTTTAAATCTGCATTTCCATTACAAACAATAAGGCTATGAGTAGTAGAACTTCCCTTCCTCCTTAGCCAATGAGATGAAATGGACAGAACACTGGACTTCTGGGCATAAGAGATCTGGCTTTGAATCCAGTGTATGATTGATATTCTCTGGCCCTGTGGCCACACAGAATTTCATCTCTCGGAGTCGTGGTAGCCTCAGTTTTCTCACCTGTGTGTCCTGAGTAATGAACCATTGGGTGATGGGAAGGCTCAAGCTGTAGGGCTTAAATGATAGCTATGACCATGGCCCTTATAGCAAGTGAAACTTTTCCTCTCAGTTCTTTTGGTAATCAAGGAAGGAAACAGTAGGGTGAAGTGGACAGAATGGTAGACTCGGAACTAGGAACTCATGTTCCAATACTACCCCTGATACTGTCACTTTGATCCTGGACAAGTTATTCCCCTATGTGGATCTCGATTTCCTCATCTGTAAAATGATGTATGATGCAACAAGGGCTTTACTGACTAGTTTCTCCAGGTCTTATCCTTATATCTTAGGGGCCTATGACTTCCATCAACTCCAGCAGCTTCCTCCTCCCCCATGTGCTTGCCTTCTCTTCCTCTATCTACCTGCCTTGCTGGGGTCCCAGGTTCCGGAGCAGCTGCCTTTTCTTTTTTCCTCTCAGACTCTATTTCAATTCTTCCATTCCATGATCCTACCCAGAAGCCTCTCCTTTTCATGAAGGCAAAGAGGCCTGTCCCTCTCTGCTTAAACTCTCTCAAATCCCTCAGTATTGGGGGGCAGCATTCACTCGATCAGAACCCCCCAACAATGCTGTTGGGTAAGCTTGGTTTTCCATATTTTCTTTTACTTTGGAATGCCGTTAAGTGGTACCCTGAGTTGTTACTAACAAGGGAGAGAATTGAGTCAAAGCTCCATATAACAGAGTTCTAACTAACCCAGACAGACCCTCTTACAGAGTGGAATGGATCTGGCAGGGAAATCCAAAATTGTTTTGTTTTATTTTGTTTTGAAAACATCCCTACTACCAATGTTACCAGATGACAGAAGGCCAGTTTTAAAGAAGCCTGATGCATCACAGACTAGCTCTTTTGACTGGCTTCCAACAAAGAAAGCTCACACTGAGGAGTGTGATTCTCTCCTCTCTGCCTTTTATCTCTTCCAGGCCCTGTCTTTTCATTCCAAAGTCATTCAGTAGAACCTGAAAAGGACGACTAAAGCTGCCTCTTCCCAGGGAAGCAGAAGGGGAAAAGGTTGGGGACTGTGCAGCTGGAGGAGGGTACTGATTGGCAGCCATAATCCTGTCAGTGACTGGAAACACAAACAGGACAAGCTAAGACAACCTTGCCCTACAGACTTCCTCCCTAACTCTCTCAAGGGGGCCTCTGAGGTATTGCAGTGACCTTTTTCAAACCCAAAATCATGATACAGGGTTTGACAAATGATTTCCCTGTGAATGGTACTATATTTGACCATAAAGAACTAGAGCTGGAAAGGACCTCAGAAACCATCTAGTCCAACTACAGGTAAGAAAATGGAGACCAAAGAAGGTTAAATGACCTTGCCCAAGTTCACCCACAGAAACACAGACTTAGGGTAGAAGGGACCTCAAAGACCATCCAACTCCTTCACTGTACAGAGGAGGAAACTGAGACCCAGAGAAACCAAAGGAATAGGAAGTCAGGGAGTAAGGAAATAGAAAAAAGGGAGGGTAGACTGGAGAAAAGGGTGCAGGCCAGGCCCCCTGGCAACGTACATTATAATAGGAAGTTAAGCCATGAGGAAGAGGAAGAAGAGTCAGGTACCTGTGTCCCTCGAATGCAGTGGCAGCATTTGGTAGGTGGAACCTGGTGCCAGTGTGGAGTCTGAAGACCTACATTTTGAAGCCCAGGGTCACATTGTGCCCCTAGGCATGCTACCTAATCTCCCAGGGCCTCCTGTGCAAAAGAAGGCACTGGAATGAGACTTACCTCTAGGGTCAACTCAAAATTCTACCATTCTTTGGCAGACATAGGCAACAAAGTCAAATACTCCTCTCCCACTCTCAGTCAGCTCCCACCCCACCCCACCTTAGTGAACAGCAAGCCTCTTGCTCCCCCACAATGACAGGCAAGATCCTCCAAGGCACTGCAAGACTAAACAAAACTCTCAGGCACCCTGTGAGAGTTAGGACAAAGACCATCAGGCTTTGTCAAGAACAGTAGCAAGGAACCGGTCCAGGAGGTCCCAGAGGTCATTAGCAAAGTGCTAATGTGTGAGCACTGTCCAGAGGCCTCAAAGCATTCCTAGAAACTCAAAGGGCCTGTACTGGGCGTGGTCACACCTCTTGGAGTCCCACCAGATGATGCACCAGACAGCCCCAATTTGATGAACAACCATTGCTGAAATAGCTTTAGAATCAGCTTCCCTATGACACGGTTAGTGCCTGAGAGTCCGGGCCCCCTCCCCAGACATCTTAGTGAATTTTCTGCTTGGATGGCTTCCTCTGTGGCTCATTTTGGCTTCATTTAAATCTTTCCACAAAACACTTGCAAAAGCTTTTTGTTCACAAATGTCCTCATCTCCAAGTATGTACGTGACCAAACACTCTAGCCACTGGTAGTAGTGGAATTCTGCCATTCGTGCAGAAAAAAGAACGGAACCCTTTGGTCTCATGCCCAGGAGTCTTCCCCAAATGGTAAAAGCCCGGAGCCTTTTGCAGTAACACATTCTGGACTGTTAGTTATTTGTGGTGCTGCCTTGTCTCAACTACCAGACTCAGTGGCTTGAATGGAAGCTCCTGTTTTATTCACTTCCTTGCATGTTTGAGAACTATCATGATGAGTGAGCCAGATGTTCCTATTGGAATAACTGGCATGCTGTTTCAAGTATTCTCTTTACTGAGATGGTGGCACCCCATTAAACTACATACCCGAGACTGACAATTCCTTCTGAGTTCTCATCACTCTTGCTAAATACTTCACTCTTAGCAACCTTGTTTAGTTGGCAAATCCAAGAATTTCCTACCCATTGGTCCTAATTCCTGCGTCACTTTACCCTGGCTCCAGCAGAACAGGTACCAATATTCTGGAAGCAAAGCTCAGAATCTATTCACTTTTACCTTTCCCACTGGCGGTCTTGGTCTAGCAGAATAATGTGTGAACGGTGTGTACACAGGTATGCGTGTATATGCCTGCATAGTAGTGTGTGTGTGTGTGTGTGTGTGTGTGTGTGTGTGTGTGTGTGCGGTAAGTACCCCACTGGCTCAATCTCCTGGTAGTTTAAGGCTTTACTGTTACCTTCATGTGTGCCAAGTGTCATTTCTACTTACTCTGATCTGCTTTTTTTCTTGTAAATAGCATTTTATTTTTCTCAATTACATGTAAAGATAATTTTCAATATTCATTTTTATAAGATTTTGAGTTTCAATTTTTTTCTCCCTCCATTCCATCTCCCCTCCCCAAGACGGAAAGCAATCTGACATAGGTTTTACACTTACAGTCACGGAAACATATTTTCCATATTAGTCATGTTGTTAAAGAAAAAACAGAATGAAAGGGGAAAGCCACAAAAAAAGGTGCAAATAGTGTGCTTCGATCTGCATCCAGGCTCCATAGTTCTTTCCCTGGATGTGGACAGCATTTTCCCTCGTAAACCTTTTGGAATTGTCTTGCATTATTGTATTGCTAAGAGCTGGGTCATAGCTGATCATGGCATAATACTGTTGTTACTGTGCACAACTCTCTCCTGATACTGCTCACTTCACTCAGTTCATCAGTTCATATAAACCTTTCCAGGATTTTCTGAAATCTGCCTGCCCGTCATTTCTTATAACACAATAGCATTCCAATACATTCATATAATACAACTTATTCAGTCATTCCCCAATGGATGGGCATTTCCTCAATTTCCAATTCTTTGCCACCACAAAAAGAGCTGCTAGAAATATTTTTATACACTTAAGTCCTTTTCATTTTCTTTGATCTCTCTGGGATACAGATATAGTAGTGGTATTACTGATCAAAGGGTATGGCCCATTTGATTGCCCTTTAGGCAGTTCCAAATTGCTCTCTGGAATGGCTAGATCACTTTACAATTCCACCATTAGTGTTCCAGTTCTCCCACATCTCCAAAATGTTTATCAGCTTCCTTTTCTGTCATCTTAGCCTGTCTGACAGGTGAAGTGGCACCTCAGAGTTGTTTTCATTTGCATTTCTCCAATCAATAGTGATTTAGAGCATTTTTATATGACTATAGATGGCTTTAATTTCATCTGCCTGTTCTTGTCCTTCGGCCATTTATCTTACCTGCTCTTACAAAGAATCCAAATAAAAGTATCTTTTTTGCTATATTCTTGGTGAATCCAATGTCCTTGAGCAACGTTGCCTGCTAATTTGTGTTTGTGTGGTGGGGTATTTCTGCCGGGTTGGGGGACCCAGATTGGCAATTTGCCTGGTGACTTACTGGGGTCATTGGCTGTCAGTCAGTAGTTGACTACCAATCTCTACTCACCATGCTATGCTCCTCCCTTTTAAAAGTGGCTGCTGGATAAGGAGAGCCACGTTAGCTCCTTTGTATCTTTCCTCCCTCTCTCCTTCTTGTCCAGGTTTGATCTTTGTTCTTCACAAAGGTTACTTTTGCTTCACTATTTTTCTTTCTCTCCTAAAAAACTATTATAAGAGATCATTTTCTTTTGTGTGAAAGTGGAAAATGTAGGTGAAGTAAAAGCAAAAGTTATCAAAATTTTATTTTTAAAAAATTCTTCCCAAGGTTCAAATGGTTGGTGGCTTTATGTTAGCAACTTTTGCCTGAGGTAACCAAAAGAAATGGCCACCCACTGTCAAGGACCCTGTATAGGAATATTCCTGCAGTAGGTACTAAGTAGGTAGAATCAGAGGAACTTTTTAAAGTTCCTTCAATGCCAAGATTCAACATGGTGTGCACTCCCTTCCATTAACATTATAATGTCTACTATGTGCAAGGCCCTGTGCTGGTGCTACAAAGACTGGAGGGACCAGCACAGTTCATGCTGCTCACCTTTTCATTGGACAGCCTAAACTCACAGAGGTGTATTTTCTACCTTAACGGGAACTGAATACCTTAAAATCAACTTATCTGAACTGTAGACTTCCCTTTCTCTTGGTTTAGGGGAATGCCCCATCCCAGAATGTGGTTCCCTTGTCCTACAAAAGGAGTCAATTGCCCAGGCAAGTAGTAAGAACCCACCCCGTTCTGCAAAGCCTCCTTCAACATAATTGATCAAATGTAAATCCCAAGTCCAAGTAACTCATACTCAAAGACCAGAACTTTTAAAACAAGAAAGACTTTATTCACAACAGAGAAAATAAATAGCATCAACACAGAACAGACCACTGGGAGTTACAAAGCAGTGTGTCAAACTACCCACGTGGGACACTTGGTGGTCAGTGTCCATACATCAGAGGAGGAGAAAGTCATGGACTAATAAGAACCAAAGGTTCTTAGAGCTAACCAGTAAAGAGGAACTTGTGACAAAATCAGTAGAAAATGGCCACGGTTACATTAGATTTCTAATGAAGACAACAACAGCCAGTTCCCTTCCTTTCAAGCAGGGAAAAGGGAAAACGGCTTTGCTAAATACTTGAAACACGACCCACCCCACCCACCCCAATTTTCAAAGCAACTAAGCCCTTAAAGCTTATGAACTAAGGAAATGCTTATTTGTGTGGTTTTTTTTAACATTAGTATTAAGCCAACCTATGCTATTTATGATTTTCTTAGGCTAACATTACATTTAGCTTTTTTTATTTGGTGGCCTGGCCTGGGAAAAGGAAAGAGCATTTGCCAGGATGACACACAAAGTGGATGAGCTAGATGCAGCTACCCCAGCACTGACTGGAGAGGATGATGCCATGGAACACTCCAAGCCCTCCACAAGACAATAGGTATGTCAGTGTGTTTCAGACACAACAAAGAAGTTGGTAAGCTAGTTTCTTCTTAAAAGAGCTAAGTCAATGAAAATCAAAGGGGTGAATGGAAAAGGGAGGGGAAAATGGCCTGGAATGGTGGCCTACAAGCCAATCACATGGTTCTGCTGTATCATACACCTGAGCATGGCAGGGGGAAGAGATGATGGAAGCAAAGTGATAAGGGAACCAGCACCTTAAAGGAGATATTCTTTGTTCCCACTTTGGTGGCCATGACACTTGAATTTTGCTCTGGGGTTTGGTGTAATATTTATGAATGAAAGAAGAGATGCCAGGCAGAAGTGGGGGAAGGGGAGTTTTAGGCCCCCATCCTTAACCCTAGTGGGCTCTGAATTGGAAAATCCATTGACAAGGTGTATTATCTAGAACTATGTTTTTAGAATTCTTTAGAAAACATACAATTGAATCAGGTATTTGCCAATATAATTATCTAGATAAATTAGTGGAAGGGGAAAATCAGCCTCTATGTACTATAGTGATGCCTCAAAAAATGAAAACAAGGAACCTTCATAACCAGTAAATCTCTTTGTATGTGCCTGCAAAAGGGGAAGAGATATTGACCTCAGTAGAGACTGGTCTTTTTCATGATCCGCAGGAACTCCTGTTCATTAACTTCTCCATCACCATCTCGATCAGCTTCATCAATCATTTCCTGTAAGGAATCAGGCGGTAGATTAGACTGACCCATTAAACATGTAAAGAAGGTCACAAAAAAGGATTTCCATAAAAAACAAAGCAACACTGAGTGCATAATGGAAAGAGAGGGGAAGCGTTGGGCCAACTCAAGTGGGTGAACAAAAGTCATACCAGTTTCACCTATAAAATGGGGATAATATTGGATATGAGATGATGGATATTAAAGACTGAGAAATGAAAGGGATCTTAGAGGTTATCTAGTCCAACACCCTCATTTCACATGTGACAAAACTAAATCCCAGAGAGACTAAGTGATTTACCCAAAGTAGCACAGATTGAATGGTGAAACCCAGGTCCTCTGGCTAGAAAGTGTTTTCTTCCCACTACACCATGATACCTATCATATAATTTAGAATTTACATCCTCTAACTACAGAAACCTAGGAAGAGGTTATCGTTTTAGGCTAACCTTAAACTTAACTGAAATGAAAATCTAAAGTTGCTATCACACTCCAAATTAAGGACTGGCATTAATTTACAAATATCCTTACTTAATTGGGTACTATTTTTTTTCTTATTATAATTACTGAAAAAAGTTGCCTTTTCCTGAATTTTCTTCAATCAAGGGCTTTATTTAAACTGAAGCTGATATTTGATGTCTGAGAGGACGGGGACTCTTTTGGTTTTGTCTATCTCTAGCACTAAGCATATGATAAGTACTTAAATTCTTTTTGAATCAAATGTTTGGCTCCCAAGTATTTAAAAATACATTTTTTTTAAAAAAATCCCCCATGAGCTGATTTGAACTGTACAGTGAATTAAAGGATACTGAGCTATGGGAGACAGCAAGGCAGAAGGGCCTAAAGCTGGATTGGACCTCAGAAGACATGCAGCTGAGCCATTTGCTCTGGTGCCTTGGACATGTGCCTCTCCTCTGGACCTGTTTCTTTTTCTCTAAAGGCGATGGTTTCACAATGACCTAACCTTTCTCTTGTCTTCTGTTTATGACCCAAAGCTGTTTGTGAGGTGGCTGGATAGGTTTAAGTGTGGAATTTCACCAGGAAATTTGGCAAAGCTTACTGGTTTGCATGAGGCACAAACTCATGATCCCACAGCCTCACCATATTCTGACCACCAGTTAGAGAATAGCAGCCTCAAGGCGGGAGGTGGGGGTGGAGGTGTGTGGATTTCTTAAAAGTGATGTTTCTATTACAATATTAATTTTTGAAAGGTCTTCGTGTCAAATGTAAAAGCTCTAAAGCTTTTTTTGTTGTAACTTATAAATGTTGTCTGTCATAAAGAAGACTTATGAAGTAGATCCATTTTGGATCCCCATTCAAACAGCAAATGGACCATGTAAAATAATCTCACCTGTTTCATACAGTGAATCCACTGCAACTGATGGGTCCTGAGACTTAGTGTACAAACCCAACATCCATAAGTTCCTGTTTTATTTAAATAAGTCTTAAAATAAAACCCTCACTTTTGGGGGGAAAGAGAAAGAATACAGAAAAGGAAGAAGAAGGTACAATGTATAGTCTAGATTCTTCAGTCATAAGCCAAGGTCTAAATTGTATTGTAAGTATAAATGAAAGGTGACAAATATAGGCCCTAGGACTGCTGTCATCTCCCCCACCCACCTTAAGTGCCATGTTTCTATTGGTTGGAGGAGAAGAGAAGATTTACTCAAGTAGTCAATAAACATTTGTTAGAGAGGCAGATTAGGACAAGAGTATTTCCTCCAATTGAGGGAGCTAACTTTAACAACCTTTTAATAACTGCACAAGGCACCACAGTAGGTGCCAGGAATACAAAGGTGATCAACTCAGCCTAATGAGAAGGCATTAATGTTACATTAATTCTCCAATAATAATCTTTAATAGTTCACATCATCACACACAGAGTTCACTGACACACACAAGCACAGAAATAGATTCAAAAAGACATTAAGAAATAGGCAAGACAGAATTTAGAAAGATAGTAAAGTGGATAGAAAATGGGTACCTTATGAATCCAGGTGAGGTACATGAAAGAAGACAAAAATTGGATGGGAGCTGCCATACTTACCAACCGCTAGGTAAGGGAACAGCTGGGCAAAAAAAAGTCAGGTGGTCAGCAAAGTAGCAACAGTACAGGACTGACACTCTCCCAAAGCAAACTTACCACAAGGTAAACCATAAATCTGGAATTATAGACTCATCTACTACAAACCTGCAGTTCCTCATCAGTGAGGTTTTCCCCTAGCTCTCTGGCCACACGTTTTAAGTTCTTGAAGGAGATTTTCCCGGTTTCATCATCATCGAAGAGTCTGAAAGCCTTCAGAATTTCTTCTTTGGTGTCCTTTTCAGCCTTAAAAATTAAACAACACACAAGAAAGGAAGTATCTTAGGTCCAGCAACCTGTAGTAACCCCAAAGTTCTCTTACCTAGTCTTATAGAAATGTTGAGGAAAAAAGCAATAGAAACACTGGTGTAAAATGAGAAATCATGTCAAAATGTTGTCTTGTCCTACCTTTTCCCATGCTTTTACCCTAATCTATTTCCCATCACCCTGCGTTATTTTCCCTTTCCTTCCTTTGCCTCCAGTCAGAGAAATAGATTTTTCAGGTTTGAGGAAATCTGACATCACTAAAATTTTCCCTGTGAGTTTTCCTAAAGCAATTGTAATCATATATATATATATATATAATTTTTTTTTAAGCAATTGGGGTTAACTTGCTCAAGGTTACACGGCTAGTCATTATTTATGTGTGGGTGCTCATTTTCTGAGGCCGGATTTGATCTCGGGTCATCCCAACTCCGAGGCCGGAGCTCTTACTCACTGCGCCACCTAGCCGCCCCAATCATATTTATTGAAAGTAAGTTACAACAGTGTATAAGCTCTCAGTTCCCAAAATTCAGATTTAGCTGCCATCAAAGTATGAAATGTTACCATGACAATAATTAAATAGGAAAATGGTAGTAGTAAGTATTCCTTTTCTTACTTTACATGTCACAGGAGAATAGGAGAAGAATTCAAAGTCCCCTTTTCTTCAGTCAGAAGCACTACCTATTCCATTTGCAAAATGATGGGGTTGGATGAAATGGCCTCTAAGGTTGCTTTCCAGCTCTAAATGTGTGATCCCATGATTCAGGCTCCTCTGTCAGCTCCATTTTAATGGAGTTATTACCATATCTAGATGCCCTATGCTGTACGGAAGTTGTGTTGCTTGTGTTGGCTAACTTACCATTTTTTGAGTCATCACAGCCAAGAAGTCATTGAAACTGATTTTCCCTGTCCCGTCCTTGTCAATGTCAGATATCATTTTTTTTATCTCTTCTTTCTTAGGTTCGAAGCCCAGAGCTCTCATGGCCACCTACATCAAAAATAGGCTAAATAATTATTTCAACAAAAGACAAAAGTCCAAAAAATATTTACGGGCAAAAGTGGCACTATGAATTGGAGCTTCTAATATTAAGCAAATCACAATTTCAATTAACCTTACTTAGCAAGGTTTGGGTGGGGAATGCACAAAAATGGAACGGTACAAGAATACCTGTGACCAACACTTGGGGCAGAAAAGAGAATTCAGTAAAGGAAAGTAGTAAAAAAGAGGAGAGGGTAAAGCAAGGCAGGAAAAACAACTCCAAAGTACTCTGTATCAGTTCAGAAATGGAAAGGTAGAATTAAAATGGAAAGAAAAGACCTTAGGTCACTAGATCCCCCCTTCATTGTTTACCACCCCCAAGGAGTGATATTTAAGCATAATTACTCAGTGAAAACACAGACACTGATGAGGTTTTTTTTATTTAGTATAATGAACTATTTCTCTTGGCCTCTGTGCTTTTCCCAGGTTAGCTCTTACAGCTGGTACTTAATGAACCTGCCTTGAGTTCCTTAACATCTATTGTCCCGGTTCCATCTGTATCAAAGAGATCAAATGCCTCTCTAATTTCTTGTTTCTGGTCCTCTGTGAGTTCAGGTTTGGGTCCCATCTTCTTTCTTGGGGGGGCGGAGCCCAGGTTTGGCTTCTTGATGGTACTGGCCTTTAAAACAATAATAAAAGAACAAGTGATCTTAAATTGCATTGCAGTTTTTTCCAAAAGTCATTTTTATAATTTTACCTAAATAATGTCAAAGTAATCTTCATGTTGGTCATTTCTTTTGAATTTTAGCCATGTCAACCTAAACAAACCTTCACATGGAATTTTGTGTTCCATTTTCCCAGAATCTTAGAGCTTCTCCTTCCTGTGGTCTATGGTCTCTGCCAAGACCCATCACAGGATTCAAATTCATTTATGTTACTAGAAGATTTCAAATAGTATACATACCCACTTGGTTTGAATATTAACTGAAAATTTGGGGGGGGGGCACCTGTACTTACTGCACTATGACAAGATGGTGATGGATCTCTGAACTGAACCATTTTTGTTTTTGTGCCTGTGATTGTGAAGAGGGAGAGTGGCTATACTACCCACTCAAACTATATTTCAGTGTATCTCTGCACACATCCCCACTGACCCCAAAATAGATACTATTTGACCCCTTTCACTCTGCTGGGGTTTTAACTTCTGGGATGCCTGACTCCCTTGCAATTTATTTACTGCATTCTGTGCAACAGTTTACTCACGTGCAAGGACACTTATCTGGCACCCATCTTTTAGCATGCTCTGGTGGAAAGTTCCAGAGCTACCTGTTCACACTGAAATGAGAATTGCTGGGCTTTCTTTGCTCCCGCTTAGATTTGGCAGCCATTTCTAAATCTGAGGAAAACCATGATGCTGCCCACACCAAACGCCAAACAGCAGACCTTATCAGAGGGTTAAAACAGGTGTACCTTGCCTTTCTGCTGGAGGCTCAAAGCCCGCTATTAGGGGCTCGATCAAAATCAAATAAAAAAATACATCTCTCCTCTCAAGTTAAATTCCAATCAATGCAAACATTACACAGAGGAAGCTCCTTTTCACATCAGAAACCTCTCAGAACCAAAAGAGAAAAGCGGTAAGGCTCATTCCATTTGGGCGACATTAGCCCAGGGAAAATTTCTGGGGAAATTAAGGCAACCAGTAGCCCCCGCGCCGCCCCCCCCCAACCAACACAGCAATAGATAACGTCCTCCCGTGCCCCGCCCCCGCCTCCCACACCCAGCTCCCGGGAGGCTCCGAAGCTGCAGCGCCCCCTCCCACCGTCTCCCCCCCACAACCCCGCCCTCCCCAGGGCCCACCCCAAGCTGAGCGCCCAAGGGATCTGCAAAGGCAAGGAAAGGATAGAGGGAAAAAAGGAGCGGCAAGAGAAGCGGGAGCCGAGAAGGAGACGGCAGGGGAAGGGAGGGGGGCGGAGGCGGGGAGCGGGGGAGATTGGGGAATGGGGGGGAGGGATCGCGGGGGATCGGGGAGCAAGGGAAAAAGCGCGACCGCTCGACACCTACCTGGCCTGGGGTGGGGGAAAGTAGGCCGACCAGATCCCGTCAGGGGGGAGGGAGGGAGCAGCGGGTCGGGAGGAGGCGGGCCGGGCGATGGGCCGGGCTGGGGGCCGGGTGGCCACTGGGCGGCCGGCAGGCCGGGCTGGGAAGGGCCCGGCCACAGACCAGGGGGTTGACCAAGCAACGGGGTCCCCGCGCTCGGGGGGCCAAGCCACAGTGGGGACGCCGAGGCTCCGGGCCGGGCGCAGGGGGAGCAGGCCCCACCGGGGCTGAGGAGGCGGCGGCGGCAGCGGTGGTGGTGGAGGTGGTGGCGGTGGGGGCACCGGGGGCAGGAAAGGGAAGGGAGGCCAGAAGAGAGTTCCCCACCAGGGCCAAGGGAAAGACAAGACCACGGCCCGGCCGGGCCACGGAGTGGGATCCAGAGGGAATTGGGGGGCAGGAGGGGGAGTAGCCGCACTCACCATGCCTCCGCTCCCGACGGCTAACGCGCAGACACTGAGTCTTGAAGCCCCTCAGGCGGCAACTAAACCCCTGTCGCCCCGCCCCCTCTCTTGCCTTGGCTCCGCCCCGCCCGCGCCTTTCCTCTCAGGCTCCGCCCCCCTGCTCTCAGACACACACACACACAAAAAACCACACACACATACACACACACACACACACACACATACACACACCCCTCCTGCGGCTGCTCCCACCGCCCCTGGAGCTCAAGATCAGGTCCTCACTGGAGCGGAGGGAATCGACATCATCCTACAGAAGCCAGAGGTCTGGTTTCCCATTGGCTCCTTCTAGTGTCTCTTTAGTGTTTCCTATGGGCTGAAAGGTGAACGTCCATTAAGGCGGTTCTTGCTCGCGATAGGCTAGAGGGTTCGGACGCACCCGGGGGATAGACCTGTGACATCCGTCTTGAGGCGGGCTTAGTCCGCGATTGGTTATACCTGTGGGGAGCTGGGCCAATTGGCGGTCCGGGAAAGCCTCGGCCGATTCTCTGCCTATTTGGCTGGAGGCCGGTGGATACCCGAGGGAAGCGTAGGAAGTTAGAATTCACGGTATAACCCCAGCCAGGGAGCGAGCCTTTGCCGGAGCCGGAGCCAGAACCCCCCCCCGGAAGATCGGGCCGGAGCGGAGCTGCCAGACCCCTTACAGTGACGAGTAAGAGTCGTTGCTGGAGGCCGTCTGGCCGGTGTCAGGGACGAGGGGCGGGGCGAGATGGGCAGGGGGAGCGGGAGGGGGACTTGGGCCCGGCAGGGAGGGGGACTTGGGCCCGACGGGGAGCCGGAGGGAGCCTTTTGGTAGTGGGCGAGGCCAGGCTTCCTGGAGGTCAGCTCTTGCAAGCATCGTGACACTATGGTGGCGAGGGATAATTTGGGGGGCCCCAAGCACTAAGGTTGTTGGGGGCTTCTTAAGGACTTAGTCCTGAATCTAGGAGCCAGCCTGCCTTTCCTACCTGGTTGGCCGCCCCTCCTCTCCCTGCCAGGCTTATTTTACGCGACTCCCTCTCCTAAATTTAAATTTCAAACTGCTCTAATTAATCTAGCCTGTGTGCAAATTCTGGCTCTGCCACTTCCTGCCTGTGTGACCTTGGGCAAGTCATTGAACCCCTCTGGGCCTCAGTTTCCTCCCCTGTCAAATGTAGGAAGGGCCTAGAGAACCTCTAAGGTCTCTTTCAGCTGTGACGTTCTTTGATTTCCGCAATCCTAATTCTTACCGAGACTATCACTCATTGTCTAAGCCTTAATGATCAGCTAAGGAACCAAGGGACATTGGAAGCAAAAAAGGCGGCTGCCTGGGCTGGGCTATCACTGGACTGGGCTCTGACTTCACCAAACAATAGGAAAAGGGTTGGTTGCCATGCCAACGAGGCTAGGACAGGGAAGAAAATGAACCTCGACTTGTTTACAAAAAAAAAAAATTGCTTTTAGCTTTGAATTGAGATTGTCGGCATAGTCGCTAGATGGATCTCTAAAGGCCCTTCGAGCTTTTTGATTTTGATTTTAGGGTGTACTTCAGTGCCCTGGGGGAAGGGAGGAAATGGGTATTGAGCTTGAGGACTGAGGCCGAACGAAGGAAATGGTGGTAGTGGAAGGGGATGGGATGGCTACCAGGACAGGCTTTAAGGATTGGCTATGTTGGTTAGCAAAGCCTTTTGTGTTGGATGGAGGCATCTGGGGCTGTTTGGGGGAAATTGGGGGGCCCTGCTAAGTGTATACACTACCACGTCATGCCTTCTAACTTCACTGCAACCTTTGGTTTTCTCTGCTACTCTCCAGGACTACTAAGACCCCCAGATTACCCTGCTTTCGCATTTTCAATCCCTCCCTCTGGACTGGATCCACCACCCTGAAAGACAGGCTCTGGTCTCTGTCATTCCCTTCTCCCCCAATCCATCCCATAATCTTGCCATCCCCTCAAACTACTGTCCTGCAATTCTCCCCTTTCTGCAGAGCTCCTCTATGGATTGGCCACTCTGGCCACTGTTCTGTGCCTTCTTATGTGCCAGATCCCATTTGACCTTTCTGCAGCATTGGCTACTGCTTGCCACACCCTTTCACTTGCTTCCTTTGCCTTCTGTACCTGACTACTCTTCAGTCTCCCTTCCAGGCTAATTTCATAACCATTCCACTTCTCTTCCCCCCAAGTCTAGTCGGTCTGAACCACTAGTCATTTGCTGTCCCCAAATCTGCTTCCTCTACCTCTTCAGCTCTTGAAATCCTCCCATTCTTTCAAGTTCCAGCTCAAATACCACCTCCTCCATGACCCCTACCCTCTTCCCCCCATGTCAAGCAATCCATTATTCATTTTTTTCACTACTCTATTGAATCTCTCCTGTGCGATGGTAACATCCTAATTTGTATTCGGGTTATTTGTATATATGGCTTATATCTTCCTAGGAGATTGGATTATATGCTCCTTGAGAGTAAGAGATTGGATTGTTTTCATTGTTTTTATCTCCAGCATCTGGGGTCTTGCGCAGATTATTTTTCTGGCTGTGATAGCTCTGTTTCTCTTAACTGATTTTCTTTTTTCTTACAGCTTACTTCTGCTGCTTAAGTAAGTAGGAAAACTCCATTAATTTGGTAGATGCATAATTCAGAATTGGTGGTACACTCCATAAGAACTGACTAGGTACAGGGTACCTTGGCAGGCATTGTGGGCACAGAGATGTGTTGCTTTGAAATCAACACAGCAGACCACACTTTCTAAGTTTTACAAAAACTCATCTGGCATTTCTGTTCTTTAGCCTTTTGGCACCAAAGGGTAGAAGTAGGAGGCAGAAAAAATGGAACTAATGGTATTTTATCATCTCCTGACACCACCACCCCAAAAACCCCCACAAACACATACTCACGAGCATGAACATGCACACTCACCTTGTGGGCCAGCTGGGGACTCAGGCAAACAGATTACCACATCTAACTAAGAAATACCTGAAGCTAGGTGGGCAGCCTGGGTACCTCACTAGTATCTTCATGATACCAGGACTCCAGCACAGAGGGTGGGCCACCTGTTAAGAATCCCACAGGATAGGAATAGGGTAGGGTAGCATGCTATCTGCACCAGCGGAGGGAACATTCAGACAGATGAAATTACAATTCCATTTCAATATGGGAAGGCTTAGAGGAAGTGGTTCTGGGTGAAGAAAACCAAACCAAAAAGCCAAGAGCTACACTAACTACAGAATGAGGCGATTACAAGATTCTGTTCAATAGTAGCAAAATCCACAAGAAATATGTTGTAGAACTGTTATTGCCTTGTTAAAGAGAACATAGATCATTTTTGTTTATTTTGCCACTTAGTAAATAAGAGAAGTGTGAGATAAAGAAAAGAGAGAGAGAGAGATTGAAGTAAAAAAAGTAGAGGAGGGAAAAGGAAGAAAGAAAGAAAGAAGCCTGAAACTCCTATAAGATTTCAGCTTTCTATGGAGCAAAGGGGTTCCTTCTGTCCCTTTCCCTGAATTCTCTGACTTTATTCCCCACTTCAAAAAGGGGGAAAGGCTACTGGGAATATTCATTTGAACCTGATTTCTTATCTGTAAAGGGGAAGGGGTGTGCATAATTGTCATTTTCTGCCAGGGTTGGGGGACAGCAGGGAATAGGGGCAGTAGCTCCCATTTCTCCTTGTTTTCCCATCCTTCTGGGTCTTTCTTACCAACTTTGCCTACCAGGTCTTACCATGAGAGCTGCAGAAGAGAAAGGAGGGAAAAAAGAAAGGAAGTCAGCAAGTGGGATAGCACTCAAAGAGATGTTTCTGACCCCAGCTCCCACTTCTCTCTCCCCCCCACTCCCAGGTAGCATTAGCCTTTGGGAGGAGCAGGTCTGCCAAGGCCTACTATATGGAGCATTCCTGCCCCCTACCCCATCATCTTCCTAAAACAGGAAGGGCATTTGGTTTACTTTGTCTCACTTGCCTAGAAATGGCCAGCTTTGGCTGGAAGGTGATATCTGATGGGCTTCCTTTGTAGTTGGGGGTGAGGTGGAGCAAGTCATCTCACCTCCTTTATCACAGTGCCCTGCTGGCCTCTGGGACAAAAATGAAAGATGGTCATTCTGTGCAGGGCCTTGGTCCAGTCAGTAAAAATGCCATTTTTTTTCTCTTCTACTTTTTTTTTACATACCTCTGGGCTGCCAAACTCTTATAATTGCTTACACTTATGTATGCCTTGGGGGGCTAGAATGACCTTTACAAACACCTTTTCTTTCTTGCCTTCATAGATGTTTCTTATTGGTCCCACTAGAGTTCTCCATTTCTCTCTCTCTCTCTCTCTCTCTCTCTCTCTCTCTCTCTCTCTCTCTCTTTCTCCCCCCCTTCCCCCCTCTCTCTCTCTTACAAAAAGTTACAAATGAAAATTAATAGCCCAAAGCCAGGCTACAATGGATTTTGAAGCTAGAGGAACTGGATTGAAATCTCACTTTCCTCACTCTACCTTGTCAGGCCTCAGTTTCCTTATCTGTAAAATGAGGTTGAACTAAGGCTCCTTCCAGCTCCAAGTGTTTGATCTTTTTCCTCTCCTTTGGCTTACCTCTAAGGAACTTAGAGACTTTGTTAACTTGGCTAAGGAGTAACCCAGAACTGGTGATAAGACCCACAACTAGGTAGAAGTTTACCCCTGTGCTCCCCTCGAAGAAAGGGGCCTTTCTTAACATTCTAAAGCAGTTGGAATGTGAACCCAGAGACTGCAGGGGACTGAGTGTTCTCCAAGCTCTTTAGCTGTGACATTTGCATATCTACAATGTGCTAATTAGTTATTTGTTTATTAAAGGTCTGAGGTTTGCTGGCCTGCCCTATCTCGCTGTGTGGCACTGCCCGTGCCCTCAGATGGTTTGAGGAAGGGGGAGCAGGGGTCTCTGCCTCCCAGAATGGAGAGGAGTTGGGGGTTTGAAGCTTTGATCCTGTTTTTGCGACTTGTCTTTTCTTTCTCTCTCCTGGGCTGGGCTCTTTCTCTTGCCCCCAGCTGCCAGTGGGACTGATGTACAGAGCTTTGACCCCAAGGGGTCAGCACAGGCTGTTCTGCCCCATCCCATAGAATGGCTTGGGTCTTTTTGCTTGCCAGTGACCATTATTCAAAAAAGGCTTTACAGCTATATAGCTATTTTTCCGTCATTTATCAAAGCCACCACACGCAATGCCATTTAATTTGTTGTAAGGGATTGTTCAGATGACTAGATTGCAAAGCCCTTTACAGAGGTTATCTCATCTGGGCCTCTGGGAACTAAATGCTAGAGAGATTGTTCCTGTTGCTCTGTGAGTTATCCCAATGGGGGCATGATGAAAGGGGTGGGAGGACCTCCTTGAAATCAGGCTTTGCCACTATCTGTGTGTTCCCTAGGGGCCCTAAACTTTCTCATAATTAATATCTAGGCCTGGATTCCCAAGGATCGTATCCCATTGAATAGAAATTGTGGTCTCTGTCCTCTGAGACCTGTGGGCAATCAGATTTAGAGGAGGGAGAAATCTTACCAAGCCCCTGGTTTTTTCCCTTGGGCCTAGAGGTATTAAGTGACATGTGGACAGTCATCTTGCTCCCAAGAAGCTGGAGTTTGAACCCAAACCCTTTGACCCTAAGTCCAGCAGTGCTGGGGGAAGGGGAGGCACACAGTCCATCCAAGGATGACCCTGTCACCCACCATTGCTGTCCGTACTTGTGGGTGCAGTCCCTGCTTCTTTGCAGGCTCCACATGTGCCCTTCAGTTGGTGGCTTCAGACTGTCCCTTTTGTTGGAGACCCACAGTGAAGGTCTGGCCAGGAGCCAGCTCCCTTCTCACTGTTGGGTTGGATTTGTTTCCCAGGAGGCTACAGCTAGATCTTCCCATCATATGTGGCTGTGCTACAAGGCTTCCATCCTTACCCACCACTCTAGACACCTTCAGACAAATGGTACTTCGAAGTGCTAAACTTGGAGCCTCAAAGACCTGACTTCAGCACCGGTCCCAGCCCTTTATTTGTAGAGGTCTCAGCCATTTATTTGTAGACTCATGGCTAGGCCACCCTCCTTACTTTATTTTATAGGGCAGGGACCTGAGGCCCAGAGAGGTAAAGGGACTTGTCCAAGGTCACGCAGCTAGTAAATAAATGGCAGAGCTGTGGATCAAACCCACATCTACAGACTCCAGATCCAGCATTCCTTCTACCATCCCGCTTCTTAACTTTAGGACCACTGACAGGTCAGTGTGCTTTTTTCAGGGCCTCATTTTCCTCATCTATAAAAGGAGGGCTATCCATTCCATCAGTGGCCACTAATCCGTACATAATGATCTCTGGGAGCCACAGATTGACTTGATTTTAAAATGTAATGTTATCTATATTTTATTGTATTGTTGTTTATTTTGTTAAATATTTCCCAGTGATGTTTTAATCTGGTCCAGGCTGCCCTGGGGAGTGTTATAAACTGGTTTGACACCCTCTGGGATTAGATGATTTTAGAAATTGGTTTGTTCTTTGTACTTGGGTCTCTAGTACCTGGCACATAGTAGGCACTGATAAATACTTATTGATTGGTTGACCCCCTCAAATCCCACCTCTGAGAGACCTTCAGTAAGGTCTCAGTAACCTCTCTGGGCTTCAGTTTCCTTACCTGTAAAATGAACAGATTGTGCTAGACCTCCACCTCCCCGCTCCTAGCTCAATGTCCAGGGTCCCCTGGCCCTCTAATAGCAATTTATAATGTCTGTAGTACATAGAATTGTGAGAATCAGATGGGCGATTAGTGGATGTGAATGGTAGATCTTAATAACTAAAGGGTCTCCCAAACAACCCTGGCTGTGGAAAGATAAAAACCGGGAGACTTAAGTGAGCTGGGAGGAGACATCTAGTAGATGGGGGAGGGGGGTCTGGGACTAGATTAGCACCATGGGCCCTACGAGTTCTGTGGATTTGGTCCCTTTATCTGGTGGGGTGTTAAGGCGAGCCGAAACCCGGCAGCCATGGATTCTATTGGGAAAGAAGGCCTTTGGAACCCCACAGGGCCTCCGAAAACGCCAAGGTTTTTCTGGTTCCCATGGTAACCAGTGTAGACACTTCAGGGGGGAGGGGAGCAGAGCGGGCCAGAGTAGAGGCAACCAGTAAGGCTTTTTCTATGTGGGTCATTTGTAAAAGGGATTGATAAATCAGGGGCTATACAGCCTTGGAACACTTTGCTTTCACGAGATCTGAACTGGATTATATGCTATGATTTCTGTCACCTTGCTCGAATGCTAGCTGTGACCTTCAGCAGGCCCTCCTCCCCCTCTCTGGGCCTCATTTTCTTTCTCTGTCAAATGAGGGGGTGGGGATTTGTGGACCTCTAAGCCTAGATCTCCCATCCTCTGATCTCCAGGGTCTCTCTTCTAGAAACCTTGGACTAATTTGTAATCTTCCCAAAGAAAGGGTTTTCTATTTCCTTTTTATGCCTTCCTCTACTTCCTCCCTCTCTTCCCCCTGCCAAGTTCTATTCTAATGCTACAGATTATCCTTAATATTTCATGCAATCTTCTCTCGAGACATATATTAGTTTTATGATGAATTGCTGACAGGTTCAATGATATGACCTTCAATAAATACCGTTCTGCCAAAAAAAAAAAATGGAAGGTCTAGGACCAAGTCTTGGAAGATGGCTTCACAGGAAATACTTCTAGTCACTCATGTCAGCTGATACCTTTGTACTTTTCTCATTATGACTTGTATTTACTGATGGATGTGCCTTCCTCTCATCCTGCCCCCCCCCCAAGATCACTGAATTGTAAGCTTCTAGAGAACAGGGACACTTGCATCTTTCATTTTTGTGACCCCAGACCTAGCATTGCGCCTTACATAAAAGGTAAAGCTTAATATATGATTATTGGGTTGAATTTAAATCCTCAGTGAGGAGGAAGGAGGCAGAAATAGAAGAGAAATACACAAAGATGACAAAAGGACATTTAGAAAAATAGAAAAATCTATTCAAAACCCAACATAACAAACCCAAGCAAACATGGTGCCCGTGGGCTTGCTTTAAGAAGCTGTGGCAAAGATACAAAAGAACGTCCAGCTGCCGTCCGGAGCTGTAGGTGGCTACAGGTGAGTGATCTTAGGTGAGTAACTCACATTTCTATGTTGACTTCTGTTTTCTCACACCAGCCCTGTGAGGTAAGTGAATGTCAGCATTATCATCCCAATTTTACAGATAAGGAAACTTTGACCCAGAGAGGGGAAGTCATTTGCCCAGGGTCACACAGCTGGGAAGAGCTAATATGCCTATCTCAAGGGAGCAACTAGAATGAAAGTCAGGTTGCTGGGGGAGGACATGGAAAAGAGATCAAAGAAATGGGCCAAAAATACTGGAGGCAAGGTCAGGTTTTCAGCCCATGAGAGAAGGAAAACAGGGTGGTAGCTGGAAGTGGTCTTTCTCCTGACACCCTACTGTTGTGGGGCTGCCTCATAAGGGGGGATTTGGGGTATCTCACTATCAGATTGCCCTAGCTGGGGGACCCAGATGAGGCTTGGAGTTAGGGGACCTGGGGTAGAATCTCAGCTCTTGGCGCTTGCTGCTTTTGTGACCTGGGCCTTGTCACTTTCCCTGTTTGGGCTGCAATTTCCTCATCTGGAAGAGTAAGTGGTTGGAGAAGAATGGAGATTCTTTACCCCATTTGTGACATGGGCCCCTGTGGCAGTTTGGTGAAGTCTATGGATGGTTCTCACGCTCTGGTTTATGAATTAGGATCAAACATAAAAGGAAGCATTTTGTTGAAATCCACTTATTGAAATATTTCAAAATCAGGTAGTGTCCCCTCGAGTTCAGAAGGACAGGATTAGAGGCTCTCCAAAGTCCTTTCCATCTTGAAATCTCTGAGCCTTTGAAAGTAAATGGCATTTTGACTAGATTTGTATTTTCTGTAGTAGATTGTTTGGGAAAGGGCATAAGGTGATCTGTGTAATGGCCAGAGCACTGGCTTGGCAGTCAGGAGAGACCTGGGTTGCCATGCCAGCTCTGCCATTGACCAGCTGTGTGCCCTGCATCAAATCACTCAGACCTTCCACACCTTAATCTCCGCAGCTAGCCTTGCTTCCTTTCTGGTTTCTCCTTTACTGATCTAATATAAATCTTGAGTTTCTCAAAGATGTCTTTATTTTAATATACCCTTGGAACCGCCTATACAGTGTCCCCCATTTTAATTTCCGAGAAACAAGCTCCCCCGGGAGCCATGTTGAAAATATTCCATTTTGCTGATTTCTGTATAAAAAATGGCATGTTTTCGTATTGGCTCAAGCTGACGCACGTGAGAATAGAGACCAGCTCAAGCCGGGTTTCTTAGGTAACAGTGGAGAGGCAGCTTTGCAAAAAAAAGCAAACGCCTCGTTATTTGCATCATTAATACTAATTGGGGAAGTTTTTCTGTTACGTGTTCTGCATTTGAATTTGGAGAGAAAGGCCTTCATTTTGTTTTTCCCAGGACTCCTGCTTTGCAGCAGATCCTCAAAGAAATGTACCAGCTATGCCAATTAGTATGTGCACAGAAAAAGCTGCTCTTCTGTCTCTCCTTGCTTCTTTCCAGCTGCATCACCCCTTGAGAGGCCTTTCAGAGTTGCTGTGTGGGGCTTGGGCTTTTCAAAGAACTAAGTGTCAAGGGGAGTGACTGTCTGGGACATTCTGGTTCCCCACTCCAAGGTGTAAGGAAGGGTCCCGGGAACTTTTTTCCACCCTCTGTAGGAAAATGCTCCTGAAAGATTCTGAAGGGTTTTTTTTTTCTTTTTTCTTTTTGCTTCTCTTACAAAAGGCCTTTCCTGTCTGTATTTTGTACAGGGTAGATGAGAGGAACTTTCCCAAAATGAGAAAGAGAAGTCTTTTATTTTGTGGGGAGGGAGGCTCAGTCACCTCATTTGAGGTATACTTTAACTAGTTAAATATGCTTGCCTGCTGCCTTCAGGCTGGTGGCCTGTTTCTGTTGGCAGACAAACTAGTATACATGAACCTTGGGGATCCAGGTCTCAGTTTCCCAGGTAGACCTATAGTGAAAGGAGGGGGCAGGATTCCCTCCTGCCCCCTTCTTTTAAACTGACCACCTGCTGTTCCTAAGACACAGAACCATACCAAAAAAATAAAACTAGAAGGCAAAAGACCCTCCCTCCTCTCTTGCTGAGCAGAGATGGTGGTCAGCAAATGGCATGAGCCCCCTTTCCAATTTTTAAACTGATGAAAACCTCCCTTCTTGCCCTTGGTCAGAGCCTTTCAGTAATGTTCAGTTTGAACCTGATATCAGCTTGCTACAAATTGGGGTCAGAGGGTAATAGGGAGGTCCAGTGTGATTTTTCCCAGCCCTGGGAGTTAGGGAGGGTACACAAGAACTACACAGCTGAGAGATAACATTGTTTAAGTTCAGGATCTTTTCTAGGACTCGATGACTTTCAAAAATATGCAATAATGTTTGGCATTGGAAAAAGAATACTTCGTTTTGTTATCCAACATGCTTGTTTTTGTTTATCAGAATGTACGGGATGGAGCTGGCCATTCTCTGGTGGTGGCTACCGTAACTAAGCTTGGGGAACTCCTTGTTGCTCAGGGACCCCTTGCCTTGCAACATAGGTAGCCAGCTGTCAAGGTTGAAAATATTGCTGCTGCATTCTATTTCCAACTTTCTGCCCAAAGTCAGGGGGAGGAATGGTTCCAAACCGGTTCCTGGCTCAGAGGCCTTAAGGATATCCATTGAAAAATGGGGCAACTGACCAGTGTAGGCCATTTGAGAGAAAGAACCAAACTTGTCTATTTCTATTGTTTCTCTGACTTCCTTTTTTCCTTCCTGGTTCATCATGAAAAGTAGAGCTTAATGGTCTAAGGGCCAAATGTTCAGCTGGGCCCAACAGCAGCTTCTTTTTTGAGAGGGGTGGGGGGGTGAGGCAATTGGGGTTAAGTGACTTGCCCAGGGTCACGAAGCTAGTAAGTGTCAAGTGTCTGGTCAGAGGCCAGATTTGAACTCAGGTCCTCTTAACTTCAGAACTGGTGCTCTCTCCACTGTGCTACTTGGCTGCCCCCCAACAGCAGTTTCTGACTGACCATGGGTGGTTTTGGTCAAGTTAACCCCATTCTAAGCCTTAGTTGACTAATGGTAACTGGCCTCCCTTGTGGAACTTCATGCTGAGATTTGGGGAATCTTATTTCCTTTTTTCTCACTAATATTCCAAGTCCCCATTTAGGGGGTATTGTGACTGAAGCAGGGAGGGTTTGAATAAATCTAATCTTTTCCCCTAAAATCATTTTCATTAAGGAAAAAAGTGATTTAAAAATTTTAAATCTTTAGCTTCCATAGGCCTTAGAAGAGTGAGGGAAACCAGTTTTTCTCTACTCCAAACTCTTGTGTTGCTGTTATTCCCTCACCACCACCCCAGCACACCAATATCCCTTAGGCTGTATATACCACAGCCGGTTTCCAGAGACTAAGAAGCCCCCAGAAAATGGCATTTCAAGAAGACCCAGGTCTTCTATATAACTTTCACAGATGGGCCCCAAGATCACAGGGATTTAGATTTCAAGCTGGAAGAGACTTCAGAGGGCATTGGGTCCAGTCCCTCCCCTCCCCATTTATACAAATGAAGAAACTAAGGTCCAAAAAGATCAAATGATTTACCAAAGGTCACCCAGGCCCTCTGGCTCCAGGTCCAGTGCTACTAAGCCCTATAGGCCCACTTTGAGAAACACCAAATGATTGCTAGCATTTCTGTAGCACTTTGGGGCAGCCAGGTTGTGCAGTCAGGAGTTCAAATCTGGCTTCAGACACTTCCTAGCTGTGTGACTGACCCTGAACAAGTTTTCTCAGCTGTAAAATGAGCTGGAGAAGTAAATGATAAACCACTCTGGTATCTTTGCCTAGAAAACCCCAAATAGGTAATGAAGAGTCACACACAAATGAAACAACTCAACAACATAGTGCTTGAAGGTCTGCATATATTTTTCTCATTTGATCCTTACACAACCTTGTGAGGTACCGTGTTAGATACCTTTTACAGATGAGGAAACTGAGGCAGACAGGGGTTAAGTGCCTTGCCCAGGATCACACAGCTGATAAGTATCTGAGACTGCAATTGAACTCGGGTCTTCTTGACTGCAGGGCCAATACTACCTAGCTGTCCTGTGTAAATGAATGCACACTGATTTAAATGGAACAGTCTTGGGTTTTGTCATCTTAAGAGAGAACATCAGAAAGGAGACTAGAGATCCAGTGCTGGTCAGTGGGCCTTAGTATGGCCTGATAATAGCAATTTCTATTTAAATAGGGAGTTTCTAGCTATAATAAAGAATTGAGAAGCAGCCTAAGAGTTGGGCAGACCTGTTGCCTCTGATCTGTCCTAGCTGTGTGACCAACTATGGACAAGCTGACCCTCTGTACCAGGCTCTTCTCTAAGCCTCCCACTTCCATGGGGGTTTCCAGTCGGGAACCAGAGAAGGAGCTCCTATACCAATTAAGTCACAAATCTTAAGCCTAATGATGATGATGATGATAAAGAATTAGTAGCTTGATTGAGATCTGCTTGACCTAATCAAAAGAGGGTGGACTTGCCTCCTTTTGCTTTTTTAATGAAAATGGCATCCTTGAGGGGCGGCTAGGTGGCACAGTGAATAGAGCACCAGCCCTGGAGTCAGGAGGACCTGAGTTCAAATCCACTCAGACACTTGACACACTTATTAGCCATGTGACTTTGGGCAAGTCACTTAACCCCAATTGCCCTCCAAAAAACAAAACAAAATGGCATCCTTGAATATGAGCCTCAGCTGGATGGGTTCTCTGCTTTGGGAGCGTTGTGCCTTCTTAAATTGTTTTTAAAAATATACATGTGCTATCCAGTCTTCTCCCCCTCTAATGCCTTCTTAATAGTCCTAGGTTCTCAAAGATCACATCAAAAGGAGTTGGGGGGTGGGAAATAAGGTCTGGCAGGTTTTGCCCAGCTGCCAAGGCTTTGGAGGGCCTGGCAGTGTGGTCTGTGTGTGTGCGCGCACTGAATATATGCTTGTTGTATACTCTGGGTGTGCCTGTGGGTTCCCAGGACCACCCTCTCGAAGTTCAGAGGCTCGGCACCAGGTCAGCCACAGGGCAACGAAGTCTTTGGCTCCAACAACTCTGAGAGCGGCCTGAGCAAGCATGGGAGAGGTGCCTAGCACAAGAGTGGGGAACCCAAGGCCTCGAGGCCACACGTGGCCCTCTAGATCCTTTGACTGAATCCAAACTTCCCAGATACTCAAGTGAAGTATGTACATGAATAGAGGGCCATCCTTGGACTTGGGAAGCCCTTGGGGTACAACCTGGTCGGCGTTACTTGAACTCTGGGTCTGTTACTCATCTTCTCTGTGCTCTTGACATTTATTTAAGACCATAATTTGCGAGTGATATTTGCCGGTCAGTCTGCGTCAGGGGAAGAAGTTTCCACATTGGAAAATCTCTACCAACTGATAAAAATCACAGGTCTGGACCCCAGACAAATGTAGGCGACAAATCTCAATACTGTCTTCATGTCTGAGTGGTGGAGCTTGTCGATATTATGTCCTGTGTTGTTCTGACCCTGAGACCTCGATTCTATAAATGAAGGGATTACATCATATGGGTGGAAAGCTGTTGGTCTTTGCTGGTCCCAAGGCCAACTGCAGTCTTTTGGACTTGGGGGAAGGGGGAGCTGATTCCAGGAAGTGGTGAAGATGGGTAGATTTGCCTGTTTCACTTCAGGTGGGTCATTTAATTGGGAGGTGTTGGCTCTTGGGGCTATGACTAGCAGCACTGGACTGTCTGGGTTGTGTTTAGACACACTGGTTAAGTAACTGCCCTGTCAGTGCCTACCCCTCTGGGCCATGTACAAGCTGGAGGCAGTAGGTACACTTGGTGGGATATGTTGTGGTTTCTTGGGCAAATAAGCAGCAGTTCTTAGAGTAGTTAGCTCAAGCCAGATATTCGGGGGCGGGGGGCGGGGTTTGGGGCGGGGATAGCAATGCACATTCTGTAGTACTTTGAACAACATGCTGACCTGACATTACACAATAGACCCACTTCTAAAATGTTTGTGTATAAAGTACATCTATTCACTCCTATTTTCCTATTGGCATCAATTAGAATTTCAGCACTGTGCTCTCCCACACAGAGGGGAACTCAGGGTTTGTGTCTGATACATTAAAGAACCCTAGCCTTGGCTAAAAGAAACACTCTTTCTTTGTTAATGGATGAAAAAGTCCCACGGTGGACTTTTCCAAGTATCCACGATCTGTCCATGCCATGTTGGCTCTAAGAGCCACAACCAAGTTGGGGCAGCCTAGTCTTCATCCCAGGGTGCCAAATTGTGAGATCACTTCAGCTATAGAGAAATAATGGCTGGCAAAGAATAGTTAAAATGGAAAGCTGCCAGGTAGTAGACTAGGCTGATCTCCCTGGCCTTCCCTGGTCCCCAGTAGCGTCACCCTACCATGCCTCAACTGAGGGCTTTGTTTGCCTTGGCCATAGCATATAGTACTTGTGTGCAGAAAATTCTTAGTTCTGGCTCTGGGCACTCCATGCACCTAGGCAGATTGCAACCAAGCCATGCCTTCCCATCCTTTAGGATTCTTGTCCCTGTCTTCCCATAAATGCCCTAAGAAGAGAATCTTTCTGATGCGCCAAAGACCTTCTTCTCAGTCTCTTTGTATTTCATTTCATGGCTGCCAGTGCCATGCTTAGGCTCTCCTTCTGTCAGCTCTTATGCATGATGGGTAAAAACCACAAGTATTAAAGTTCTCTGGTGGGACTGTTGCAATGTAGATTTTTGAGATTCTAGCATGGTCTACTGTATATGTCTATACCCCAATATTTCATATTTTGAAGATTTTATGATCATTATAATAAATGAACAAAAATACCTGTTAAATGAAATTATACAAAATAACATTAAATTTATTATACAAGGATTTTACTTTTCTATTTTAAATCAGTTCCTTAGACTAAATAAGATAGGGATTGGGACTGGCCCTTTTATTGATATAGGGAACTCCCAGGTGGGGGAACTCCATCTACCAATGCAGGTCAGCATCTCTGCAACTTAGAGCCACAACTCAAACCCAAAGAGATATGGGACCACTGAGCCATACAGAAGGATCCCTGTAGGCCACAGCACTTGGCCAATTTGATACCTCTGGCCTAGAAGGTTCAGAGGGGAAGTCATTTGCCCGGGGTCACACAGCCAGTATGTGTTAGAGGCAGAACTTAAACCTTGATCTTCCTGGCACACAGTAGGCACTTAATAAATGCTTGTTGACTATCTAATTGACTTGTAGGCTCCTAGGCTTTCTCTCTCTCTGTCTACTACAACAGGACTACCTTTAAATGAAGATCTCTTCCTTTTGAAAGAGGGCAGCTATGTGGAACAGTGGATAAAGCAGGGACCCTGGAATCAGAAGGACCTGAGTTCAAATCTAACCTCAGATACTTACTAGCATTGTGACCCTGGGCAAGTCACTTAACCCCTATTACTTCCCCCCCCCCCAAAAAAAAAAAATTATATATATATATATATATATATATATATCTGGTGGTCACAGTTTTTCGTTGACCAAAGGAAGATTTTTACTATCTGGAGATATTGAGAAGAGTCTGATATAGCCATAGGGTTTAGGGAAAGGTAAAATAAAACTAGGGTAAGCAGCAAGTTTCAGGGGAGGGTGATATCCAATGTGTGTAGGGAGAGCAAGGGCAGAAAGGAAGGAACCTAAGCTTAGAGAACCCAGACGTGGAAGGGGTCTGAGAAACCCTCTAGGGAAGGGCTTCCTCACTTTTGTTATATGTCCTGGACTCCTTGGCAGTCAGTTTGAGGAAATTTATGGACCCCTTTCTCAGATTCATTTTTTTTTTTTTGCTTTTTGGAGGGGGAAGGAAAGGCAGATGAATTTAAGTGACTTACCCAGGATCACATGGCTAATAAGTGTGTCAGGTGTCTAAGGCTGGATTTGAACTCAGGTCCTCCTGACTCCAGGGCCAGTGCTCTATTCACTGCACCACCTAGCCGCCCTAGATTCATGTTTTTAAATGCAAAAAAATAAAACATGTAGATTTACAAAGAAAACCAATTGTGTTGAAATATAATTATCCTAATCTTTCTTTTTTTTTTTTTAAAGAAACAAGTTCACAGATATGATAAAACCGAGGCCCAGAGAGTAGAAGGGTCTTGCCAAAGGTCATTTGGGCAGGGAGGACCAGAGCTGGAATTCGAACACAGGTCCTTCCTCCTTGAAATCTGGGGCTTTTTCATGACACACACCACCTAGCCTTCCCTAGAAGGCAGTCACATTGTGGAGCAACTATTTGTTTCCAATCTTGGCTATTTCATTGAATCTGCTAAGGTAGCATTTGTTCCTTTGACAGAGACAGCGTAGCATAGTGAGAGGAGAGCCAGCCAAAAGCCAGGAGGACCCGGAATCAAGCCCTGCCTTGTGTGACCCCCTGGCTGTGTGACCCTGAGTAAGTTCCCCGGGCAATTTAGGAGGTGCAGAGAAGGTGCCAGTCTGCATTGGCTCCATTGAAGGGAGTTTCCTCACCCCAGAGTTCTCAGTACCAATGAAATCAAAGGTCAAGTCAGGCTCCAAAACTTGTCAAATATTTCTTGTATATAAAACTCTGTGCCAGGCCCTGAAGGATCTGCAAAAAAGGGAGAGCAGCCCCTTTGCCCTCTGGAAGCTTAGCTGGAAGTCATACGGTGGGGAGGTCTAGTCTGGCTTTGGGGCCCAAGGGCCTGGCTTCAAATCCTGCCTCTGACATGTAACCTCTGTAACTTTGGGCATATCATCTATCAAATAAGAGGGGCTGAGGGTGGCTCAGATGGTCTCTGAGGACCCTCCCAGCTCTAGACATGTGAGCTTTGCAGATTGTCTAAATAGTTGTGAGTGTCAGTATAGTAAAATGGGCAGAAACTATAGACATCCTGGCCTAGAGTCCTGCTTTTAATACATACTGACAATGGGACCCTGGCAACTTCTCTTAAGGCTGGAAGGTAGAGTAGCCAGGGTTACCTATATGCAGACGTGGAAAGAGTTGCCTTATCAGAAATCCCCTACTAATGAAATCCTGATTTAAATGAAGGGTATTGTTTTGGGGATTTTTGGTGGGGGAGGGCAGGGATGTTAGAATTAGCTAGTCTTGCTATCAGTGCTGAAGGTTAGTGACAAAGAACTTCTAATACAGGAAAAACCACTTCTGGTGGCCTTTTAGGTGACTTTAGTCAAACTAAGGTCATTCTGTGCCTCTGTTTACCCAAGGTAACTGTCCTCCCTCCCAAAATTTTCCAGGGAAGTTTTGGGAATCACAATTTCTTTTTTTCCCTCCCAAATGTTAAAGTTCCCAGTTTTTAGCAGAAAGGGGTAATTGAATTGAATCCTTTGTTTTTCTGAAGTTTTCATTAGTTAATGACTAGACTTTAGAAGAGCTGAGGGAGAGAAGCCTTGAGAAACCAGTTCCTTTCTAGTCAAAACTTCCATGTTTCTAGTACTTCCCAGGCCCTGCCCCCCCACTACTATTTCTACTACTATGACTGCTACTACTATCTCCACGACTACCACCACTGTGCATATGAATGTCCCTTTCTTTTGTGTGCTTCAGGGATACTCTAGACTTTTACTTAGAATTTGTGGATGGTCTCCAAGGTCCCGGGAATACAGCTTTAGAGCTGGAAGAGATGTCAGAGATCATCTAATAAAACCCCAGTGAAGAAACTGAGACTCAGAAAGTGGAAATGACTTGCCCAAAGTCACAGACAATAGATACATGGCTGAGCCAGGATTCTGTTCTGGTCCTCCAACTCCCAGATCTATCACTGGAATCTCTCTGTAGTGTGTCTCTTGAGCCAGTAGGGGGAAAGAGCTGCTCCTCTGACCTCATACCAAACAGTGTATTTGACTTGAGAGAGACCTCCAGTGGACAAATGGGTTCCCTCTTTTTTGTATGGGATGCTAAGACTGAATTAGATTTTCCTGTACGGTGATCTGGGCTAGCATATGGAAGCCACCTGGGCCATTATGAATGGCTTATCTCCTTGGACCCATAGCCCACTTGAGTGAACTTCTGGCCACTTCCAAAGGAGTCTTGTGATCAAGGCAGATCTCACCCTTGGCCAATGACTCTCCCATTGCCTAGGGTGAGATGGTGATCAAGTGTGGTTTCAGCGTTTCTCATGGCTTCCGCGTAGCCCTTGTGCTCCCTGTAAAAGAGCTATCGTATAGACGGCAGTAGACGGTGGGTTGTGATTGTTTGGCAGGGTTCCTCGTTTGGCATGAGATGGCGTGTTCTCCCAGGTCCAGTTAGGTCTATGCGGTGTCTGTAAGGGCAGCCAGGACCATGTCTGTCTGTCTGTTTGTCTGTGTGTGTATGTCGGGGGCGGAGGGAACGCGTAGCATGCCGGCCATCCTCTCAGAGGACCTGAGAGAGATACCAGGCCCTCTCCCAAGGCCTGTCTGAGGAACCTCAAGGGAGCTGGTGCTTGAAGGCCTCGGGGTTGTCACCGTTTCAATGTCTGTCTCTACATCTGTCTGTCTTTAGGAAGAGAAAAGTTGGTCATCAGACTGGACCCAATATTTGAACAGAAAATGGAGAGCACAATTGGTGAGCATATGGTGCCCAAGCCTGAAGAAAAACAAGTGGCAGAAAACATTAGTGACCAGCAGCAGGTAAGGGGATGGGGGGTACCTCAGCAGGCCATTGACTCACACACCCTGGGACGGTAAAGCAGTTAACCAGCTCCCAGGCACGTAGATGAAAAGACTGCTCAAAGGAAACCATACTGTGAATAACTGGTCCTGGAGATCAGATAATGACACACACCACCCTCTTCTTCCTCTTCTTGGCAGAGTGGTGGGGGTCTACTAGGGCAGAATGGTGAGGTCACCATAAGAATCATTTTGACAGGCTATGATGTTCTTTAAGTTTTGTACCCGCCTACTTCCAAGAGGATTTGTAGTAGCTGCCAAGTTAGAGCACAGTGCCTGAGAGGCCATTTCAGGGTTAAATGAGAGTTCCGATTTTAAAAGTCCTTTCCTCACAGCAAGCCTGTGAGGAGAGGTTGGCGCAAGCAGCCCAGCCCAGACAAAGATGGTTCGGGAAGATAACTGAAAATGAGCTTGGTGCCAGTTGATACTGTTCGGGAGAGTCAATAAAAGAAGAAAGAGCCGTTCAGGAAATTACCGTTGCCTGAGTCTGAAGTCAAATGCTCAGGGTACTGATAAGAAGAATTGAGAGAAATGGGAAAAATGTAATAATGATCACATCTGGCAGACATTCGGCCATGTTGCCTTGGAACTAAAGGCCACTGAGGCACTAGAGGAAAGGGGCAGAAAAGCTGTCTCCAGGAGAGGATGCAAATGATGGCCCTGGAAATACTGTTGGCTACCTAGTTGGATTTGGTTGTAATGGTGTCACTGAGCAGTGGATTCCATAAGCGTCTGGCCCATTTGGAGAGGCGTGTGTCATCGGTTCATCATGGCAGCCAATTAGACAAGGTCAGCCTTGATATTGGTGGAAGCAATGGGGAAGGGACAGCTAACGTGTACATAGCAGTCTTGGGTAGCATAATGAGAACTGCCATTCAGGTGGGGTTTGCAGGTTTCTGTACAGTGTCTCATTTGATCTTGGGAGGTGAATGCTGTTGTTATCCTCATTTTATAGATAAAGAAACTGAGGCTCAGAAATGTAAAATGACTTGGCCAAGGGGATGCAGCTGTGTGAGTGTCAGATCCAAGATCCAACCCCAGGTCCTTGCGACTCCAAGTCCACTGGTCTTTTTCACTACAGGCTCACTGCCTCTCGGATCCTGTGAGGCCAGTGAAATAATGCAAAGAAACTGGGGGAGCTAATGAACATGGGCAGAAATTACCTCCACCAAGGAGGGGATTTCAAGGGAATTCATCTGAAATCATAACTGATAATAATACAGGATGGCATTTCAGTTGTGTTTTTGTGTTTGCAAAGTGCTTTATGTATGTGCTGGCCACAACTTAGTCCTGTTGGACCATCTAGGCAAAGCTGAACTAGCATCAGGAACAAAAGAACGTGGCTGTCATGCTGAGATATTCCGAATCAGAGCCTCTGGGATATGAAGGCATGTCCAGAGACGACTGAGTCCAATCTCTCCTCTCTAGGCCTGCACTGCCGTGAAAGAAACTGTAGAGATGGGTATCTCAGAAAATCTGATACATAGAGTTCTCTGAGAAGTCCATTCTTTGTTTGGAACCTGGGAGCGTTTCGCTCATTTCTAACCCCAGTGCTTCTTCCTATCCTGTCATCTAAGCCTACTTCCCCTGTTCCATCCTTCATGGCCTTGGCAAATAGTGGTGCTCCATATCCATTATAGCTACTTGTTAGACACATAGTTGAAAGCGTTATCCTTATTTGAAGACAGTTGCCCTCTTCTCTCCAGATCAGATCCCATTACTGTGAGAATCTCTCTGTAAAACATATAGATTCCCAAACCGTAGCCAATACCCATATTTGTTTCAGTAATATTAGACACAGCATACTATTATAACAAGAGAATTTGGACTGTTACTGGAAATCTCTTGTGATGGGCATCAGGTCTCAGTTTCTGTAATGATCATGAAACATCCTGTCGTAATGTAGCATGGCAAGAGGGCTCATATAATATTCTGAGATGGCATCTGATATATCAGGACAGGTCATTTCCCTTTGAAAAAGTGAGAGAGCCCCACAACTAGTGAAGAACATAGACTAGTAGATCTGAAATTGACTCACATGGGGCTTTGGAATATCACCAGAACCCAACTCGCTGGCACCCACCCCAGCCCTCCCCACTGCCCTTTTCTCAGTTTAGTCCTGTTGATAACCTGAGCTTTGCTCTGGTGCTGGAGAGGGCTGGGGTGCCTGTCAATAATTCTTGTGTAGAGGCATTGGGTTTGGTTCAGAGATAAGCGACAAAATAGGGTTGAGAATCAAAGCATTACTCAAAGTGACTGGGAGCTGGCGTTTCTGGAGTGGGGAGCGGAGTTTATCTCAGTCTGTGAGTCTCCCTCCCCCAGCCTCTACCAATCCTTGACTTTGCTGGCTGGCTGTGAGCTCAAGAAATGAGGGATTGGACGTGATAAAGAAGTGAAACATAGATATGGTCTTGAAAGCAGCTTTGGAGAAATGCCCCTGGGAAGCAACTGGGGCTGGGGGAGTGGGGGTATGCTTTATTCTCTGCAGTTTCTTCCCAGAGTCAGAATCTTTGCTCTATGTATGCATTTCCTTTCTCATACACAGCCGCCGGTGACAACAATCTCAGAGTTGGACTTTAGCTGACAAATTGTTGATTTTGCCCAAGCCAAATGGAATCAATAGAGTGCTTTGCTAATACGATAAGCTTAGCTCTTCAGCGTTCAGGGGAGAAGGGAAAAAAGTAAAGCCCCTGACCTGAATAGATAGCAGTGCACTGAACAACTGTTAACTCATTAATCCATACTCACCCCAACCCTAAAATCTCAGAAGATAAAGGCTCAGTTAATACTATTCCATTTGAAGATGAGTAAACTGAGGCACAGAGAGCCCAAGTGGCTTGTTCAAAGTTGCCCAACCACTTAGGAGAAAGCCCACTCTATCCCTGCCTGCCCCCTGCCGTGAAGACCACTGAGACCATGCTTCCTACTTTTTTTCCTTTTGGAAGAGCATACTGTGGTTGGAGTGCCAGCTTCCTTTGGCATAAAGGTGCACAGGAAGGGAGAACGGGGGAGGCATTAGAAATCAGGAATGAGAATGTCTTCCTCCTTCTGTTGGCGTTGGCACTGTCATCGTCAGAGCTAATTCACCTGCTTTCAGAGTAACTGCCTGCTGTCTCCCATGGGTATGCATCCTGCCAGAGAAACATGGCATATCTCTTGTTCATCAGAGCCAACCAGAGCTGAATTCAGTGAATCATCAGATCTGTAATCCCTACCGATGCAGATCCCGTCTGTACTTCTAGTGAGAGGGAAAATTGAGTCTCCCTACATTGGCACTAGGGTCACTAACCTAAGTCACATCTGAGAGGTCAGTGGTTCTGAATGTCACAACTGCTGCCCACTGTCTTCCCTGTCTGCCTCTCTCCATGATCTTTTTTGTTTCCACAGGCCAAGAAATGTACTGTGATCGGGGGCTCTGGGTTTTTGGGCCAACATTTGGTTGAACAGCTGCTGGCCAGAGGCTACTCGGTCAATGTCTTCGATATCCGGCAAGGATTCAAGAACCCTGAGGTGAAGTTTTTCCTGGGAGACCTCTGCAATAAAAAGGTACTGTTCCAACGAGACCCTGCTAGCTCAGCCCAGATCCTTGGGAACCAAGGGGATGTTTTTTGGTTGATCTTGTTAGATACTAGCATTTAGTTTTCTTAGACCTCTTCTATTCAGGTCCCCAGAGGTGAATGAGATTAAATCCTTTAGTTGGGCTAAGTGGCTAACCTTCAGGAGAGTCCCTTATACAAACAACACCACAGTGGGACTGATCACCTCTGAGTTCCCTTTTGTTCTCAGGAGGTCTGAAAGTCATTGGAGTTCTTCCGAGCCCTGGCACTGAAGCTGGTCACCTCCAGCTACATCACCAGCTTCTCGGTTTTGACTCAGTCTAGGTGACCTTTGCCCTTTGGCCTCAGGCCTGTCACCACCCTTTAAAGAATACTTGATTGCTGAATCCCATCCTGAGGCCTGAAGCTCACTGGACCCTAGGTTCAGGGAGCTGCCCTGCTCTGTCCCTAATTAATTGCCTAATTAAGCTCCCCTCTCCTGCTGCTACTGCTCCCACTATTTCTTGGAGCTTGTTTCTGGTACCTGCCTTCGTTTCTTTGCCTTCTTCCCATAGCCACTAGACACTTCAGACCCCAAGGGAGTGTATATCCTAGGATTTCTTGACAAGGAAATTGAGAGTATATTAATTCTGAAATTGTGTACCAGATATGTATGACAGGTAGGAATAAAAGAAATCTAGCTCAGCCTGCATTAGGAGGCCCTGACATGTTCTAATCTCTTCTGCCTAAGTACCATTAGTAACCTAGACTTAGCATGACCCCATCCCTGGTCCCCCCAGAGTCTCAGAAGGCCCTAGAGGCCTGGCAGGAGTATCTGTGGGCTTTAAGTGATACTAGACTCACTCTGAGCCTGAAGATTGACTGGTACTCTTCCCACTATCCAACTTAGTCATCATCACCCTAATAGCTAGCATTTTTCTAGCACTTTACATATATTATCTCAGTTGATGCCCACCACACTGTGAAGTAGATGCTGTTATTATCCTCCCCATTTTAGAGATGAGGAAACAGAGTCCCACAGCTAGTAAGTGTCTGAGGGGAAATTTGAACCCAGGACTTCCTGAAGCGAAGCTCATTCTCCACTCTTCTGCATTCCTCCTCTATAGCCTATAGGCTGTGGAACTGGAATGGACCTTAGAAGTCACCTAGTACCCCCACTGATTTTATAGAGAAGATTACTGAGGCCCGTAAAGGGAAGGTAACTTACCCAGGGTCACACAGGCAGTAACTCAGTACCATAGCAGGGATTAGGACTCATCTTGGATTACTTCAACTGCAGAGCATTTCCCACTGCAGCAGTGTTAACTAACTCAGTGAACTGTTCCTGGGCTAACTCAGTCCCAGGCCTCTCTTTCATACAATCCCAAGCCCCCCATTACCTCCCATATATCCAGCCATCTCTCTGTGGAAGCCCCCAAAGGCCAGGCCTTTCAGCTTTATGGAGCACAAGTGGTCATGAATGCCATAGGCTAGGACGTGGGTCCAGCCCAGCCAAGGAAAGTGTTGGCAGCAAGATCTAGGTCTGCCTTCTGGAAGGGAAGTGACCATGGTATGTTACGGGCTATTTTTTTATTGGGCATTGGAACAATTGTGTGATGTGAGCATTGATTTGTAAGAGCCCTAAACTGAAGTAGAAAACCATAATAAAAAGATGGGCTTTCACTGTGTATAACCCCAATGTAGACTGGCCCAACTAGTGAGATGTCAGTTACATATCCCTCTCATGTTTATGGACACTAGCAAAGGCATGGACAGTGTACAGATTTGTTTTGCTGGAATATACATATCTGTTCAAAGGGTTTGGCTTTCTTTTTTCAGTATGAAGGGAGGAGGGGAAAAAGAAGGGGCTATCAACAGGATTGGCAGAAAGAAAAAGGGAAGAGGACCACCAAAGCATTTTTAAAATTTTTATCTATTTTGTTTTGAATTTATAGAATAAAACAAGCATTTTCATAACACAGTATAATAAAAAAGATGATTGTATATGAAACTGCAAATCTTATATATAACTTGATGATCCTTTTAAATATATAATAAAGTTTTCATGTAAATTTCTTTTTTTACCTTCTGACCCCTCTCCTGCCCTAGAGATGGCTACCACTAGACACAAATATGCATATGTATATATATGTAAAATCATTCTTTATATATTTTTCTTTATCAGTTTTTTCTCTGGATGCAGATTGCTTCTTCCTTCATAGGCCCTTTGTAGTTCCTTTGGACATTTATAATAGAATGACTTGTTGGCTCAGAGTTGTTTTTAAAACAGTATTGCTGTTACTGTATACAGTGTTCTCTGGATTCTGCTCATTTTGCTCTTCGTTATTTTTTTTTGGAGGGGGGAGGGCAGGGCAATTGGGGTTAAGTGACTTGCCCAAGGTCACACAACTAGTAAGTGTTAAGTATCTGAGGCTGGATTTTAACTCAGGTCCTCCTGACTCCAGGGCCTGTGCTCTATTCACTGTACCACCTAGCTGCCTCGCTCTTCATTATTTCAAACAAGTCTCTCCGTGCTTTTCTATGGTCATTGAGTTCATCATTTCTCATAGCACAGTAGCATTCCATCACAATCATATACCACAAGTTAACTGTTCTCCAATTGGTGGGCATCCCCTCAATTTCCACTTCTTCAACACCACCAAGAGAGCTGCTATCAATATTTTAGAACATAGAAGTTCTTTTCCTTTTTACCTGATCATCTTTGGAAATAGGCTTAATAGTGGTATCACTGGGTTGAAGGGTATCCAGGGGTGGGGAACCTGTGGCATCGAGGCCACATGTGGCCCTCTAGGTCCTTGGGTGTGTTCTTTTAACTGAGTCCAAGTGTTGCAAAACAAATCCTTTTTTTTTTTTTATTTTTTTTTTCTTTGCTTTTTGGAGGGCAATTGGGGTTAAGTGACTTGCCCAAGGTCACACGGCTAGGTTTTTATTTGTGTGTGTGTTAAGTGTCTGAGGCCGGATCTGAACTCAGGTCCTTCTGACTTCAGGGCTGACACTACTCACTGCGCCACCTAGCCACCCCTATCCTTTTTTTTTTAGGGCAATTGGGGTCAAGTGACTTGCCCAAGGTCACACAGCTAGTGAGTATGTCAAGTGTCTGAGGCTGGATTTGAACTCAGGTCCTCCTGACTCCAGGGCCTGTCCTCTATTCACTGTACCACCTAGCTGCCCCAACAAATCCTTTTATTAAGGGGATCTCTTCTGTGAAGTTTGGATTCAGTCAAAGGGCTGCACTGGAGGACCTAGAGAGCCACATGTGGCCTCAAGGCTACAGATTCCCCACCCTTTAGCAATTTAATAACTATTTTAACAATGTAATAACAATTTAATAACAACAGAAGAAAGGCCAGGAAGAAATACAGACAAGCAGGATAAATTCTTAAAGTTACACATTGAATTTATCTTACACATAAAAGGAAAAGCAAGCTGTACGTAAGAGAGATTTACAGTTCTGTGTACAGTTCTTTTTCTACTCTTCTTTATGTATGGGAATGTTTAGTTTCTTTGGTGCTTTGGGAACTTCAGAAGAGCAAAAAAAGGAATATGGGAGATAAGTAAACCCTCTGTCCTCTCACTAAGATCAAAGCTAGATGCCAATAGACCTTTGAGGGCGACATCAGAAATGTAAGCTAGGAGGCAGAGAAGGTGAACGGGCTTTCTAGCCACCAGAAGAAGACCAAAGCTACAGCTTGACTTCCTTTTTCCCTTTCTTTTGCTTGCCCATCCAGGATCTCTACCCTGCTCTGAGCGGGGTGAAGACAGTTTTCCACTGTGCATCACCAGCTCCATCCTCTGATAATAAGGAGCTCTTTTATAGAGTGAACTACACTGGCACCAAGACAGTCATCGAAGCATGCAAAGAGGCTGGAGTTCAGGTACAGAGCACCAGCCTAGAGGACTGATGGTTTCAAAGTGGCGAGCACCCAGGCAATGACAATGACAGGTCTTGACCCCAAGATTTTCAGAGGAGGAAACAGAGGCCTACAGTGGGGAAAGCTCTTGCCCAAGGTTACATATAAGATTATAAATACAAAGGGGAAATGGAGTTTAACCATCTCGTTTTACAGAGAAGGAAACTGAGGCCCAGAGAGGGGGAAAAGCTTGCTCAAGGTCACAGAGGTAGCAAGTGGAAGCACCAGAATTTGAAGTTGGTCTTTCTGACTCCCAATCCAGTGTCCTTTGCAGTGTTGCATGTTAGGCCATGTTTTGCCTTGAACTCTGTCTGGCCGCTTTCTCTGGGTTTTTTTGTTTTGGTATTGGGAGAGAGAGACTTGAAAAATTGTTTTCTGTAAGTCTTTGCTTATCTAGATGGGCAACTTTTCTGGAGGAACAGAGTGAGAAGGACAGTTATATTTGATGTAGCCAGTGATAACTGGCAGTTCAAGGGTAGCTAATGGGTTCTTTTTTGACAGTCTGTGATCATCTGATTATTTTGGTCTCAGATGAAAGAACCATAATAAGTTGGTGCTGTTTGCCTTTTATGAAACTGTGCATTTGTTTTTCACTCACTGAGGTGGGGCTTAGAGGCCATGTGGGCTAAGCCCATGACCTGAATGAGCTATGTGATGGGGGGTTTGCTATATGCAGTAACCCCCAATGCCACGAGGCCCTCACAGGAAATCAAGCTGTGGGAAGCCCCCTGGAGGAGCTCAGCCAGAGCCACTGCTTCCCCAACTTTCCCTGGGTCATCTCATACAAATTAAGAATAAGAAAGGACCTTTGAGGTCATCTCGTCCAGCTAGGCCCAGAGAAAAGTGACTGGTCTAAGGTCACATAGGTAATAAGAGGTAGAGAGACCTAGCTGAGCCAGGATCTGACTCCAAAAACAAGATAAATGAATTACTCAGCACATTTTAATTATCCCAAGTTGCCCTGCTAAGACCCTAAAGAGTAGGGTTTCTCTCCTGAAAAGCTTTTGGTTGCCAGAAGGGCAAAAAAGACTAGCAGTCCTCTGAAGCTTGGATGGGTAAATCACCTGACTTCTCTTAGCATAGAAAATTGAGGGCTGAAGTAGGGAAGACTTGAATTCAAATTCCATTCATATACACTTACTAACTATGATCCTAGGTAAGTTCCTTGAACTTCCTGAGCCTTAGTTCTCTCATCTGTAAAATCTACCTCATTGACTGATTGTCCCAGACTTTAGAGCCCTGTAACAATGTGAGCAGTTATTACTGTTTCTTTATTAGTTGTGGCTCCCCCATGGCTAAGTGGAATCTGAAGAATGTCAGGCCATCCTTAATGTGTTTTCACTGTACCTTGAACTAAAGAGAGGGGCACAAAGTGGAGTTTACTGCTTAGTGGGTTTTGCATAATGACTGGATCCAGGTTCCCACCCTATCAAGTCAAGTTCCAGCCAGGGGACCCTGGAGCTGAGGACGGAAGTGGGGTGGCAGCCACAGAATTATTGCCAGTGCCATGAGAATCTCCCTTCTGTGTCCCAAATATTGTCATGTGTTTTCTTGACCAGTAGATACCACCAAGGGGTGGTACAAGGGTGAGGGAGGGGATGGCACAAAATTCTGGGAGGTTAAGAAGGGGCCCTTACAGTTGAGAAGGTCTGGACCCACTGCTTCATTGCCCATTGCAGTTATCAACCCCCACATGCACCTCCCTCCCACCCCCAAATTGCTACCTTACCCTCTGACCTCACTGGGCAATTTGTGCCTCTTTTTGGCACTTATTAGCAAGTATTATTTTGTGGAATGGGGATGTGTGTGTGTGTGTGTGTGTGTGTGTGTGTGTGTGTGTGTGTGAGAGAGAGAGAGAGAGAGAGAGAGATCAGTCTGTGAGCTCTAAAAGAGTAAGACCATGTCTGATCTCAACCTTGTGTGGCCCCCAGTACCTTAACACAAGAACACACCGTAATGGTATATTCTAGCACTTAGCCCAATGCCTGGCACAAAGTAAGTCCTTAATAAATGCTTGTTGAGACACAGTAGGAGTTTAATAAATGGTTATTGAATTGTTTGTAGGATCACAGATTTAAACCTGGAAGGGACCTCAGTGGCCCTCTAGTCCAAGCCTCTCCTTTTAACAAGGAAGAGGCACATCTGTATGTGCTATGCTGTGAAGTCATACAGATAGTAAAGAGTAAAGCCAGAATCCAGACCCTCCCCACCTCCTGCTAGTCTAGTCCAATATCCTCTTAACTTATCTGTCTACAACTAGATTCACCGCTTTCCTTCCCTCCTTCACATTCATCAGTCAGTCATTGCACATTTGTTAAATGACCATCCTATGTGCCAGGCGCTGTGCTAAGATGGCAGTGTAATCCTGCCAATACACAACATTCACCTACCTGATCAAACAAATCTCTGCGCTTGCCCCTTGCCACCTTTCCCTGGAAGCTCCAAGGCTCTGTCTGGCTCCAAAGACTCTTTGCAGTGGAAGTGCACACTACTGTCTGTCTGATACTCTTAGGTTCCCACCAGAGTCTGCCATCTCCTGGTCTTGTCCTCCTGTGTATTTCCACACATTCCTGTGCCTCCCTCCACACTCCATAACCCTCCTTCCCCAATCCAGTACCTTGAACCAAGCTGGTCAGTTTCCCTTCCTGTTCTTACCAGCTCAACACTATGGCATTCACCCCAGTGATTCCAAATAGATGGAACAAGTATTTAGTGAGCCTCTACAATGTGCCAGGCTCTATCCTAGGTACTGGGCATACAGGTAAGAAGGTAAGAAGAATGAAGTAGCCCCTACTCATAAGGACCAAGTGCCCGTGGCCACCCATCAGCGGCGCTTGGTGGCAAGAGAGATTGCTTCTGATTGGCCCTTTTGGGTGTTTAACAGCCACTCTGTTTAATTGGAAAACCATTGAGCACCCCAATGAAGAGGGGAGAATGCTGGAACCCTAGAAATTCTGCCCATCTTTGAATTTAAAAAGAGGCTAAAAAGGGCTGTGTTTGGAGCCAGAAGATCCAGGTGTGCCATTTCCTGAGTGACTTTGGGTCACATCACCTCTCTGGGCCTCAGTTTTCCCCTTTGTAAAATCAGAAAGGCAAAGCATATGGCCTTCTAGCTTGAAATCTATGGACTCTGGACTGCCATCCCTCTTCATGGACTTAAAGCAAAAAATAAAAAAAATAAAAAAATAAAAAGGATTGGAGCCAGCAAGGAGCGTGGGCGGGGGATTTGCAGTTCTACCTTTAATGGCAGCTTGTGTATCCATTAACCAGCCCACAAGTGTTTATTAAGTGCCCACTCCGGGCCCCTGCTCTGTACTCAGAGCAGGAGGGGAGGGGGGAACTGCGGGGGAGGGGGCGCAGCAGTGACAGGAGAGCGAGAAAGACAGAGAGGGAGAGAGAGGGAGAGAGGGAAGGCTTGGCTCTTAGGAGCAGGGACATTACAGTCTGCTTGAGAAGGCAAAGCTCGGGCACATCAAACAATTAGAGAACAGAACAGGACGACCTCTAATGAAATGCTAAATTGTGTGGGTGCAGACTGTGCTGACCTCTTGGAGAGTGGAATTGACAGAAGGCTAGAAGGTGGGGAAATCAGGCAGAGTATCTTCTTTTGAGATCGGGGCCTGGAATCCACAGATCTTCAGAATGTAGTTAGAGGTGAACGAGTTCCCTTTCAGCTGCCCATTGGTTTGTTTCCTTTGTGTGTGGGTGGGGGACACAGTGAAAAGAGAAGCTGGAGCCTCCTGGGCAGGCATTGGGGCCCTGTAGGAGCAAGCAGTGAGGAAATGGGAATTTTCCAGTAGGAATCACTCCTGGTTCATTCAGTCAAAAAGCATCTTCTCTATCTTGGCAGAAATTCATTTTAACCAGCAGCGCCAGTGTCGTCTTTGAGGGCGTCGACATCAAGAATGGGACTGAGGACCTCCCGTATGCCATGAAACCCATCGACTACTACACTGAGACCAAGATCTTGCAGGAGAGAGTATGTACCCGTTATCGAGCCTTTGGCTGGGGAACAACCAGAAAGGGCCCCTTCAAGCAGCTCGCGCCCGCCTGGGGTCTTCAGGCTTAATCTGGTTGAGAAAGCTCTCCAACCGGGTCGGGCTAGAGCTCTCTGGATTTCAGGGTAAAACTTCTCCCCCCCAAGTGCTGCTGCTTCCCTCTAAGAAATGGAAAGTCAGTTGTATGTGTCACACATGTAAGATGTTTACTTGGTTACTAAGGGAAATCAGAGGCACCCACCTCTGCTGGGAGAGAGCTGATGGGCTAGTGGGGCTGAGCTGGGGAGGCAAGCCCAGTTAGACTTAGCCTGCCATTTGTTTTACGTACTTGGTCTTTGTTACAAGTGGGGAGGATTTGGTTGCGGGGGAGGGTTGGGAGGGAACAAATCACTGGGAAATCACAAGGAGGTAGAGAAAGAGTATCAATAAAACATTTCCCCAAAAGCAGGAGCTGGCAGCTCGAGACAGTTAAGTCACCATGAGCAGTCGCTCTGGAACCTAATTACCTTTCCTAATTTCCCAAAAATCTTTTTCCTATTTTTAAAAGCAGGTTCCTGCTCTCCTCTTTATTTTTTTAAAACCCCCTTAGCCTTAGACTTGACAGGCCAGCCTCCCCAAGGGAGCAAATAAGAGCTAGGCCCGGCTGGGCCGTGGGGGTAGTCAGGCACAGAGGCTACCCCTCTAGGTGCCCCAGGGCCCCTCCTGACTGCAGAGTGGGGGCAGGCCCCTTGGAGAGGGGCCCCTGAGAGCACGCTTGAGCACACATTGCCCCTTTAGCAGAGTTGCTCCGCCCCCTCTGTCGACAAGACTCAGAAACCTGTTGAAAAATGAGGGTGGTGCCTAGGAAATAAGGCCAAAGGATTGGAAATTTAGTAGGGCCCTATTTTTCCGTGGGGTTGAAAGAGGGGCTCCTGTTTGTTTCTGTGTATTGCTCAATGCTGCTGAGTAGAAATCATGCCCGACTCACAGGATCTCCCGGGGCTTCTGTTTGGCAGAACAGGTTTGGGAACCCGCATCAAATCTGCCATTCACAGTCAAGATGGGGGGTGGGGGTGGGGAGACAGACCCTCTGTGAGACTGGTGACAGGAAACTTTATGACTTGGAGAACTGGTGATTTTTCAAGGGCGGTGTCCACAGGAGCATAGATTAGAGCTCAAGGGAGGTCAGAGGTTGGCATCTGGACCCATCCCCTCATTCCTCCAGAGAGCGTGCTGAGGCCCAGAGAGGTCAAGCAAGCTATCCAGAGTCACACAGCTAGTTCAGTCATGATGGTGGAGCCAGGATTCTCTCTCTATTTAGGACTGTTTTGAGGCTAAGATATATTTATTCCTGGCCCTCCCTTTGGAGCAGGCCTTTTTAATTTGGGCCTTTTGGGTTTTGTTTTTGATAACTGTATTTTACTATAATTGCTTCCTCTGCAAGTCTTTTGTGTTTTATTTGCTGCATTTCAAAGCATTACTCCAAGAAGGGGTCAAGGGGCTTCACCAGACAGCCAGAAGGGTCCGGGACACAAGCAAAAACAGTTAAGGCCTGCTTTGGAAAGAGTGAAAGAATGTATGTATGAGTGAGGTAATGTGTGGGCTGAGAACCACTGGTGGTGTTCTCATGGTGTGGACTGCTGGATTTCTTTTAGGAACAATAAGTGGGCCCTTGTTGCCTTACTTTCTTTGGTGCCTGGCTAGCCCATAACTGAACACTGAAGTGCAAAGTAGCCTGTGTCATGCTTTCTGGAATCTCTAATGATGTTAATGGGATCGTAGATTTAGAGCTGGATGGGACCTTCAAACTTATTTATCCAGCTGCCTCATTTTACAGAGGAGGAAACTGAGGCCCAGAGATGTTTCACTTGGGCATAAGTGGCAGAGGCAGGATTTGAACTCAGGTCCTCAGGCATTAAATCTGACACACTCTCTGATGCACTATACTGCTTGACCTGTTCTTTGACTCAAAAAGTGCTCCAGCTAGGGAAGACTTTGATATCTGTGAAGCAGCCTCGGGAGGGGAAGGTCACCAGAGACTCCCTGGTTTTCCCTTCAGATTGTCCAGGGTTCTCTGACATCCCTTTCAAACTCTAACCTTTCCTTAGCCTGGATGCTTTACTTACAATAGTCCTGAAGACCCCATGGTTGGCAGCCACACCTCATTGTTGACTCCTGGAGCCAGTGGCCACCCAAAGCCCAGGTTTTCTCTTTTCTGTCTTTAGAACCCAAAGCTCCCAACTTCACTTTTCCCTAGTTGGTTTCTACCCAAGTGTGCTCCTGTCCTCCCTGACTTGGGACGTGCTGGGGCCTCACAGTGCTGTTTCAGCATTTCAGCCTGCCTCTTCCTCCTTCCACGGTGGCCAGATGCTAATGGCTTCTCACATCTGCGGACGGAGCCTAAGCCTCCTCAAGTCAATGCCTTCTGATGTTTTGTTTTGCTTTCCCAGGAGGTGCTGAATGCCAATGAACCCAGCAGTAATTTCTTAACCACAGCAATCCGCCCTCATGGCATCTTTGGCCCAAGAGACCAGCAGCTGGTCCCCATCCTTGTTGAGGCAGCCAGGAGTGGCAGAATGAAGTTTATGATTGGGTAAGCTTAGCGGCTGCTCCTTCCGCCATATTTCTACATCACTACTCTCTCTACTTGCTGCCCTCCCTAGCACTTTTCTGCCCTTACAGAACATTTAGCAATTTTTAGTGTACTCTCACAGCATTATTGGATTTAATCCTCATCAAAGCCCTATGAGATAGCTAGGGCATGATCCAGTATGCCCATTTTATAGATGGGTAAACTTAGAAAACTTAAATGACAAGTTCCAAGTCCTGAAGCTCCTAAGGAAAGGAGCCCAGACTAGAATCTAGTACCTGTACCAGAACCCAGGATAATAAAGTTGACATTTAAAAGAAATAACAAATAAATAAATAATGAAGTTGACACAAAGTTTGCATTGCATAAGGACTTCTCATCTGATCCCTCTATCAACCCTGTGAGGTTGGTTCTTTATTATCTCCCTGTTACCAATGAGGAGCAAGTCCAGGAGAGGTAATGTGACTTTCCTGGAATCACGCAGTTACAAAGTGTCTGATGCACGATTCCAAGCCAAGTGTTCCTGACTCCAAGGCCAGTCCTCAATTTGCTCTGGTAATAACACTGCCTCTCCTAGGGGGCATAAGTAATGTGGAAAAAGGAGAGCAAGGGGCCCTTTGATTTGATCATCCAAAGCATCCCCTTTGCATGTGATGCACTATGGAAGGCCTGCTATAAAGGTAGCTACTAAATGCTTGCTAATTTAAAAGAAAAAAACAAAATTAATAGGTGTTTGGTTTTGGGGGGAGGAGCAATGGTGGGAGGTTGGGGTATGGGGTTTTGGTTTTTTTTTTTTGTGGTTTGTTTTTAAGAGCAACTCTGTCTATTCCTTTCTCGTGTTTTAACACCTCTTGGTAGTCGTTCTCCTAAAGATTTTATAGTTTGATGTGTCAGGAGTTATGATATCTTCTTAGTTACCTCTTTTTTCATTGTTGCTAAAAGTTCTTTGCTAATCATATGTGATCTTCTCTGTTCTCTAGGAATCTTACTCTCTTGGAAATATTTTGAAAATAGAACCTTGAGGGCTTTTCAAATTGTCTTGTTTCCAAGAGAGAGTTCTTTTGTGTGTATTGCGACTTCTTCATATAGCACCCTAGGTACTGACTGAGGGGGTGGCATCCAAATGTGACCATGGTGCTGTAGTCACTGATGAGAATAGATCACCACTGAACCCCTCCCCCCGAAAAAACCCAGCCCAAGAACCTGGTTCAAGAGATGCACAGTCCTTAGAATCAGAGGATGTCAGAACAGGAGAAGGGCTTTGACATCACCTACCCGGGCTTTGCCTCTGCCTACCGTGTTTGGTAGACTCCCACAGAGAACAGACCTGTGTTCATGGAGGGAGAGGCACAACTTCCAGAAGTCCTTAAACTACAGATCTTTGAAATTCCCCACCCTCCCTTCTCTTCTCGGCTCTGCCTTTTTCTTTTTTTCTTAGTCTTTTTTTGAATGCCGTATTAAAAACTTCACATTGAACATAGGATCACAGCTTTAGATCCTTGGAGGTCAACCCCCACATTTTTCAGATGAAGAAACTGAGGCCCAACTGTAATGCAGACAGTTGAACTGGAGCTATTTCCATTTCTGTGAATTCCTGTCCCTTCCTCCCAGTCCCCATCGGGATCCTTTGTTCCTTCTCATTCACTTTCTCTCCCTTGGCCCAGTTCGAGGTGATTCCTTTCTTCTGCCTTTTTTTCCTCGGTATTATTTCATAAAGGTCTCTCCAGATTGCTTTGTATTCCACACACTTGTCTGACTTAATTACTTTATTATATTCCCTTGCATGACTGTATGACAACTTCTTTAACCATTCCCCTAATGTTAGCTGTTTTAGCTGTTTCCTCCCAATTCCATCTAATGCTGAGAGGCCAACCTTTGACTTCTGTTGGATTCTTTCCTCCCTAGCCCTCTGTCTTCTCCCTCTACTGCCTCCTCCTCTTTTCATCAGGGTAGATTGCTATCCCTCTCTGATGCTTCATCTGTTGCTTTGGGGAACAGGAAAGGAAGCAAGCAAGCAAGGCTTAAGCACTGGCTATGTGCCAGGCACTGTGCTAAGGGCTTTGCAAAGCTTATCTTATTTGGTCCTCATGACAACCCTGGGAGGTAGGTGTTATTGTTATCCCCATTTCACAGATGAGGAAGCTGAGTCAAACAGAGGCTAGCAAGTGTCTGAACTGGAGTTGAACTTAGATCTTCCTCTGTGTTCTGCCACACCCTGTTTCTATGCAGGGTCAGGAAGAGTTGATGGAAAGGGGGGTGGGGGAGTGTAAGGAAGAGCAAAACGTCTGTTCAGCTTCACTCCCAGGGTCTGGGAAGGGATATGTCAGAGAGGAGCTTTTCCTTCAGAGAGAATACAAGGACCATTAAGCACAGTAGGACCATGAGGACAGCTGGGCAGGCTCGGGAGATGGCCAGCTGACTTGTCTGAATGTCTCTGGAGACCCCTAGCTTTGGCATAGTGCATCTCCTGGAGCCCCAACAGGCCGCCACACTGATGGGCCCTCACTTCCGAGTCACCTCGAGACCTCACTGCTAGTTCCCTGTCCAGATACAAAGTCAAGCTCCTCCTTTTATCCCCACAGGAATGGGAAGAATTTAGTGGATTTCACCTTTGTAGAAAACGTGGTCCATGGCCACATCTTGGCTGCAGAACACCTTTCCTCAGACTCCGGCTTATGTGGACAGGTAGGTGCTCTCATTCCCAAAGGTTCACGTGACAGCCTTGGGCTTACAGAGGCCCCTCTCTCAAGCGGCTTGCCTGCATTGGGGTATGGAGGATTTGGGGATGGGTAGTCTTTCAAACAGGATCCTCCAATTGATTAAGACTCTGTTTTGTGATCTGAAGCAGAAGCAGTACTGGGTGAACCTGGAATTCCTTGGAATTGTTGGCCCTGGCTGCCATCTGCATTGCTTTCTCTTAATCAGTCTCTCTCTCTCTTTCTCTCTCTCTCTCTTTGTCTTTTTCCCTCTCTCTCTCCTTCTCCCTCCCTGTACTTTTCTTCTCTCTCTCTCTCTCTCTCTCTCTCCTCCCTCTCCTTTCTTCTCTTCTCTCTCTCTCTCTCTCCCCCTCCCGCTTGTCTTTCTCTCTTTTTCTCCCCCTTTCTAGGCTATTCACATCACCAATGACGAGCCAGTCCCTTTCTGGGCCTTCCTGTCCCGTATTCTAACAGGCCTGAACTACGAGGCTCCAAAATACCATATCCCCTACTGGCTGGCTTACTACCTGGCCTTCTTCTTGTCTCTGGTGATCATGGTGATCAGTCCTTTCATCAAAGTCAAGGCTACCTTCACACCCATGCGAGTGGCACTGGCTGGCACCTACCACTACTACAGCTGTGAGCGAGCCAAGAAGCTGTTGGGCTACCAGCCACTAGTCACCTTGGACCATGCTGTAGAGCGCACCGTGAAGAGCTTCTACCACCTGCGCAAGGCCAACTAAAGTGCGCCCACCCCCAGCAGATAACCCCCTGGGGAAGTGATAGCTCACTCTTGATTTCCAGCCTGCACCTTGGGCCTCTGCTACTAAAAACAGGTTTCTCTTGGACTGGGGCCTCCTCTCTTTGGCAAAAGGGTAGAACTTCTGATGCCTTATTCTGAATGGTACTGCTTTGGGGGAGGGAAGGGACAGTATTGACCTTTGTAAGAACCAGCCCCCTTTGTATTTCCTTCAGATAAGGCAACTGCCAATTCCACCTCCCCCTTGCCCTGACCACAGTTTTCTGTTCTTCTTTTACCCCCTCCCTCCATTTTGCTGTTGTTTGGGCCCATCCTCAACGTTATTTGCACTCTGACCACCCCCTCACCTGTTCACATCCTTATTACCATTCTGTGACCTCCCCCACCACCATCCTGGATTCACTAGCCTCCCCCATTACTGTCATTCTAGGCTCTTTGGCCTCCGCTGACCCCCCCATTTTGTGCTATCTGACACCCATCCCTGCCTCCATTTTGTGTTCTGACCACCCACACCACCTCCATTTTGTACTCTCTGATTTTCTGTACCATCCTTACTCTATGCTTTCTGACATGCCCCACCACCCTCATTCTGTGCTCTCTGACCTCCCCCGCCACCCCCATTCCGTGTTTTCAGATTACCACCCCCATTCTGTGCTCTCTGACCTCCCCCGCCACCCCCATTCCGTGTTTTCAGATTACCACCCCCATTCTGTGCTCTCTGACCTCTCCCTCCACTCCCATTCAGTATTTGCAGACTACCACCCCCCTACCGGGCTCTCTGAGTTGCCCCGTCACCCCGATTCGGTGTTCTCAGACTACCACCCCCCTACTGGGCTCTCGGAGCTCCCACGACACCCTGATTCGGTGTTCTCAGACTACCACCCCCCTACTGGGCTTTCAGAGCTCCCGCGCCACCCCGATTCGGTATTTTCGGACTACCAGCCCCCATCTGGGCTCTCAGAGCTCCCACGTCACCCCGATTCGGTGTTCTCAGACTACCAGCCCCCATCTGGGCTCTCGGAGCTCCCACGTCACCCCGATTCGGTGTTCTCAGACTACCAGCCCCCATCTGGGCTCTCGGAGCTCCCACGTCACCCCGATTCGGTGTTCTCAGACTACCAGCCCCCTACTGGGCTCTCGGAGCTCCCACGTCACCCCGATTCGGTGTTCTCAGACTACCAGCCCCCTACTGGGCTTTCAGAGCTCCCACGTCACCCCGATTCGGTGTTCTCGGACTACCAGCCCCCGTCTGGGCTCTCGGAGCTCCCGCGTCACCCCGATTCGGTGTTCTCGGACTACCAGCCCCCATCTGGGCTCTCGGAGCTCCCACGTCACCCCGATTCGGTGTTCTCAGACTACTACCCACAGTCTGTGTTCTCTGACTACCATTCTGTGCTCTCTGACCTCTCCCACCACCCCCATTCTTTGTTCTCCGATGTCTCTGATTATTCCCATTTTGTACTCTCTGACCACCCCCATGATCCCCATTCTGTGCTCTCTGACCTTTCTAATTATCCCCATTTTGTGCTTGCTGACCACCCTCACTATCCCTATTCCGTGCTCTCTGACCTTTCCCACTACCCCCATTCTGTGCTCTCTGACCTCTCCCACTACTCCAGTTCTGCGTTCTCTGACCTCCCCCAGCCTCATTTTGTGATCCCTGCCTTCCTATACCACCCCCATTTCGTGTTCTCTGATGCCCACCCCCACTGCCAGTTTGTGCTCTCTGACATCTATCCTTACTGCTATTTTGTGCTCTGATCACCCCTACTTCAATTTTGTGTTCTCTGGCCGCCCATGCAGCCCCCATTTTGTGCTCTTTGACCATTCATGCCACCCCAATTTTATGCTCTTACCCCCACCTCCGTTTTGTGCTCCCTTGACCCCCTTCCACTTTGTGTTCACCTGGCACCTAGTTGTGTGACCTTGAGCAAATTACTTCCCTTCTATGAACCTCAACTTCTACATCTATAAAATGGGGATGATCCCATTCACCCTATCTCCTTCATAGGGTTTGTTGTGAGGTTCATATCAGATAACATGTGACGGTACTTTGTAAAGTGCAATCCGCGTGTAAATTATTTCTGTTACCTAGTGAGGGGAAGAGCTCCATTCTGTGTTCTGCAAGGAGTAACCCTCTTCCCGTCTACCAGTGCAGATTGAAGCCTTTTTATGCCTTAGGATATGGTTTCCGTGAGTCGCTGTGGCCAACAAAAAATGCATTCCCTGGTGGCTTACCTTGTAGAGCTAAGCCCCTCAGAGATCAGATGCCCAGTCTATCACTGGGCTCAGACTCTGAGCCTTTCCAGCCTGCTAAGCCTGCTTGAGCTCAGGCTCTGCCCACTGGCCACAGCCTTTGAGACCCTAGGGTCCAACACACCCCTATGCCCCGTGAGGCATTGGTGGAAGAGGGAGCCATTACATGACATCACTCATCCTTTTCTACTCATTGGTGGGATACTTGGAACAATGCGCTTTTGAGTGAAATTTTCTGCTGTGGTTTTGCTTCTAAATAAAGTTCATAGTACTGTACCTGCCACCTGGTGTGTTTCCATTCATTCTATAAACCTTGAGTATTCTCAGCAGGGCAGGGCCCTTTGGTGCATGCAAAGGGAAGAGGGCCAGAGGGTGGAGGCAGAAGGGAAGGACAAAGATGAGTAAGGCCCAGCCCCTGATCTCAAAGACATTATCCAGTCAGGAAACAAATAGAGACAATAGTAGAAGTACATCAGTCCCAATAGTAGACATCTGGAGAGATCAGAAAAGGCTTCAGGGTCAAGATGGCCTTTAAGCTAGGTCACCAAAACTAAGGTGGGACTGGGAACATTCCAAGCAGGCAGAACTGTCTTAGCAAAGGTACCAAGGCAACTCAAGCCTGCATATGGTGACATGTTGGGGCAGAATAAAACATAAAGCTGAGAAGTTAGGTGGCAATCAGACTGAAGAGTGTTAACCCTACCTAATATCAGCATATTTCTTAGTAAAAGGTTGGATGGGGGAGCAAGTTCCTCTGTAATGGCTATTTTGTTGTTCATTCATTTCAGTCATATCCAACTCTTCATGACCCATTTGGAGAACGTGGAGTAAGAAAGAGTCAGACATGACTGAACGACTGAACAACAATGCAAGACTACTTCTGTCTCAGTATCTTTCTCCTTAGCCTTCCCTACAGGTTTAGAGAAGGAAGAGCCCCTCTCTAAGCCCTCCACATTCTCTAATTTGCATCTTTCCTGGCCAGGTGGTGTTGCCATGGGCAGAGCACCAGACCTAGAATCAGGAAGACCTGAATTCAAATCTGGTCTCAAGACACTTCCTAGCTGTGTGACCCTGAGCAAGTCACTTCATCCTGTTTGCCTCAATTTCCTCATCTATAAAATAAGCAGGAGGAGGAAATGGCAAACCACTCCAGTACCTTCGCCAAAAGAACTCCAAATGGGTCATGAAGAGTCTTCACTGGAGGTCTTCAAGCAGGGGCTGGATGACTACTTTTGAGATATGTTATAGGGTTTCTTTTGGAGTGTGAATTGGACTCAATAGCTACTGAGATCCCATGACAGATCTTCTCATTATATTACACATTAGCCATTTCTTTCAGGATTTGCATTCTTGATGACATGCTTGACAGAATTAAGAGCTTAAATGTTACCTAATTAAGAGAGACAGTGGTGCTTGGCATGCCTTCCAGAAGTTGTTTTATTTCCATTATAACCTTTTAGCTTTAGCTTCTTTGAGAAAGTGTCTCTCTGATCAGCAGTAACCCCAGGAAGTTTGGATCAGCTTCAAGACTTGAGACCCCTCCTAGTAGTACCAGATCTCAAATGTACTACAAAGTAGTAATCATCAAAACAATTTGAGTCAAACTGAGTCAAAAATAAATAGGTTGATCAATGCAGCAGATTAAGCACACAACATACAGAAGCAAACAAACACAGGGGCCTAGTGTTTAGCAAACCCAAAGACTCCAGCTACTGGGGGAAGAACTTACTATTAGAGAAAAATTTGGGAAAACTGGAAAGCAATCTGGTAGAAAATAGGTATAGATCAGTAACTCATACTAAGCTAAACTTGGTATATACTATATACTAAGATAAGCTTCAAATGAATAGACACAAAGGGTGAATTCATAAATTAGGAAAAAATTACCTTTCAGAGCTATGAATGGGGAAGACTTCTTGACCAAACAAGGGATAGAGAGGATCACAAAAGATAAAATGGATTATTTTGACTACATAAAATTAAAAAGTTTTTACACAAACAAAGCCAAAGCATTAGAAGGGAAACAAGTAACTGGGGGGAAATTTTTCTCTGATAAAGGTCTCATTTCTAAGATGCATAGGAAAACCAATAAAACTTTATAAGAATAAGAGCAGTTCTCAATTGACAAATGGTCAAAGGATTTGAACAGGCACACTTTAAAAGAAGGAATCTAAGCTATAAATAGCCATGTGAAAAAATATTTCAAATCCCAAATAATTAGCAAAATGCAAACTAAAACATCTCTGGGGTTCCTCTTCACACCCATCAGATTGGCAAAACGACCAAAAAAGGGAAAATGACAAATTTTGGAAAAGCTGAGGGAAAACAGGTACATTAACACACTGTTGCTGGTGATGTTGCAAATTAGTCCAACTGTTCTAGAAACAATTTGGAACGATGCCATAAAAATTACTAAAATGTGTACACCCTTTAATCCAGTGATGCTACTACGAGGCCTGTATCCTAAAGAGTTTTTTTTGTTTGTTTGTTGAAAATTGAGATATGTTGTAGGGTTTCTTTTGGAGTCTGAATTGGACTCAATAGTTACTGAGATCCCTTATAACTCTTAACAAAACCTAGGATCCATATATACAAAAACATTCATAGCAGCTTTTTTTGTAGTGGCAAGGAACTGGAAACAGAAGGTTCCCATCAACTGGGGAATGGTTGAATAAATTATGGCAAATGAATAGAATGGAATATTATTCTATCATAAGTGACAAAAAGGATAGTTCCAGAGAAACCTGAGAAGACCTGTACAAACTGATAACAGTAAAGGGCTAGGAGAACAATGTATACAATATCAGCAACACTGTAAAGACTAGCAACTTTGAAAAGACTTGAGAACTTTATTGTTTGCAGTGACACCACAATTTCAGAGGGACCAGTGATGAAACAGGTTGCCCACCTCCTGAATGGAAGGTGATAGACTCAAGATGAAGAGTGAGACATGAATAAATACGGAATTTGTTTTTGCTTAACTATGCATATTTGTTACAAGTGTTTTGTTTCCTTTTTTCCCTTCAGTACAGCAGATGATGGGAGGGAGAGGAAATACACTTATGATAACTGAAAACAAAATAAAAAGGCTTAACAGCCCTGGCTCCTTAGAAGACTATGTTATTGCCTCTTCAGGAATATAGGCTCTTTCTATAAGCAGGGTTGATTAACTGGGTATCAATGAACTTGTATGAAAAAAAAATCTTTATTTTTACTAACCTTTGGTTTCCTTTGTAGTACTATATATTTTATTTTTCTTCATTTAAACATCATTCTGTGGAGGGGTCCAAAAAATTCATGAGACTGCCAAGAAGGTTCATGACACAGCCAAGATTAAGAAACCCTTGACCTATAGGATCAGGACAGACTCTGTCTGGGTGCCTGGGTCAACCTCTCTCTCACTTATACCACATTAATTTAGATTCCATTGTGGTTGGGGGTGGGAGACCAGAGCAAACTCAAATCCATATTCTTCCTTATACATAGTCACCATTATCCTGCTGATAGGGTGGACTCCTTGGAAAGTCTCAGCCCAACCTTTCTGTCTTTGTTTACTTGCCAGGTTCTTTTTCATACAGGATTCTTGGTCAATTTGATCCAGGATGCGTTGGACATCCACTAGCTGTGTTATCATGGGCAAGTTTTTAACCTTAGCTTCATTTACTTATCTATATAATATTAATAAGAATAATTAATTATAATACTAACCTACCTTACAGGTTGGGTATTATGAGGAAGATGCTTTGAAAATTTTAAATAACCTAAATCTGACATCTAACCTACACTGACATAGATCCTAGATCCTCTGAGAAAGGCCCTGATTTAGTAGACAGGGACTTGACATGAATTAAATAAAGTCAGGGGGAGAAGAGCTTGGGTTTACACTGGACTTGAGTCAGAAGACCAGAATATCAATCTTGGCACTGCTCCTATTCTGCAGTGTAATTTTACATGTCACTTAAGGGCTCTGTGCCTTAGTGTTCTCATCTGTAAAATAGGGATGATGAAAATAAGTGACACTCCTACTGCACAGGGCTTCTGGAAGGACCAAATGAGAGGCAATAGATGCAGAATGCTTTAGAAACTGTAACATGTTCTGAAAATGTCAACTATTGTCTTTGTTTTGGGATATTTTCTAGGTTACTAGACAGCAAGCCCAGAGTCCATTATGAGGGCCATGCTGGAGACCTTTTGGGCTTAGTCTTGCCTTCTAGAATTTATCTCCATGGTATAATGAAGTACTGGTAGAGAACCTTAGTGAGAGAAAGATAGACATTAAAGCACTATAGAAATATGATATTGTGGGGGACTATTAGAAAAAGTTTTGGGCAAGTGAACATGTCTAAGATATGTCAAAGGGTTTCTAAGCACCCATTTTTTCTACACCTCTACCTGCTAAATTGACTTTTGAAGTGACTAGCTAATTCTAAGTAGAAACTGTTGAGGTTCCAATTTATGATGCAGGGGCAAAGTGGCCTTGGCAGACACAGAAACTGGATTAAAATTCCAGTGCTGCCTCTCAGATAAAATAAAAAATATCTCTTAGTGGCCTTGGCCAACATTATTAGTTTCTGTGTTCCTGTGTCCCTATCTATAAAATGAGGGAGTTGGGGTCAATGACCTCTGGGACCCAATATCTTTTAGAAACATCCATTGGTCAACCTACACAAGGCCACTGATTTGAAACCAAGTTTCTTCTAGTCCAGAAAGAACATTAGCCAACCTCAGCAACCTTTATGGATTTGAAACTATGTTTCCCTGTACCCCCAGTTCTGATTGGATGATCAAGAAAAAAAGGGACTCCATCCATGATTGGGATCCCTTCATAGCTAAGCCTCAGGCTACAATATGATTGGTAGACATTGAACCTGAGGGGGAGGATCTACTGCCAACTCCCTTCTCGTGCCAGGGAATAACTGGTGTTGCCCATCTTGTGCCTCCACCAGTCTCATTTGGTTGGGTTGACTGGGACGATCTGCTGCTTGCTCTGAATTGGACTCCACTTCAGGTCAGTGATAATATACTTTGTACTCGGCCTCTCTCTTCAGCCGAGATGAAGTTCTTTATATGGACTTTCCAGTTCTCCATGTACCTTGGGCCAACTTTGGTGGACCTTTGGTTGGGTACCTTTTTTTCTTATTGGGGGCTTAGTCCTCCCCCTTGGAAGATGTGGATGCTTTTCAAAAGCTTCCCAAATACCAAGGCCCATTTCTAGATCACTTCTGGTTTTCATTTTCCTGCTTTGGCCCTTAGCAAAAGTATTAATGGTCCTAAATTTTACTTTGGTAAAACAGTAGAAAGGGGAATGGGCTTAGAAGAGTCCTGGGTTTGAATCCTTCCTCTTTAACTCATTTAGTTATATTGCTCAGTTTCCTCACCTGTAAAGTGGGCCTAGTGATATCACCTTAATTTCCCTCAGAGTTGTGAAAATTAAATGAGATGTGAGTTGTGCTTTGTAAATCAGTACATTGCTACAAGAATGTCAGCAGTTTCTTCTTGGTTTTATTAGAATTACTTTTCCTGTGTTTGTCCTGGATCCTGGTCTGCCCAATTCTATAACATAGTCACTTCTGTGACAGAAAATAACCAGGGCATTGGACAATGGAGGCCTGGGAAAGGAAGCCTTTGGTAGACACCTTGGCCCCCTGCTGAGTGCTATTACCCATTATGGGGGCCATCTTGGCTGGTGGGCAGGAATTTTACTGGCAGTTCAAGGCGGGAACTGGCTTTGAGACTTGGTCTTGGTTTGGCCGTTCAGGGACTGGAACAAAGCAGGCCCATCGGCCTGAGGAAAATAGAGAAGAAAATGGGGAAAGCCAGAGGGAGGGGGCGGGTGGGGGAGGGAGTGCCCCTCTTCGGCCGGATTACTGAGCAAAAGAATTATGAAACCGTGATAGAAATATCTCTATATAAAATACTACATTTTTATTGTTACTGCTAAGCTTTCCTTTATTATTTGCTGGCTGCTGACTGCCAGAAATTAAGCTTGTATGGAGCTCCTCTGAGGCTCTATGGATTAACCCTTTATGAGTGTAGCTGAATGTTAGCCGCTGTATAAAAAGCCCGTTAGCAGTCACTGAGCACCAACCCTAGCGCTCCCTTCCGAGCCCCGCCCCCCTAGCTCCCTTCTGAGCCCCTCCCGCGCGCTCCGTGCCCCGCCCTTCTGTCTCTCCTTCCTCTGTCTCTCTCTCCTTCCTTCCCTGCTCTTCTCCCGCATTTCTAGACCCTTCCCCATTTTCCATTACTTCTAGCCCCTCCTCCTTGCATTCACTGTATTCTGCCACTTCACCCCTTCCCTTTCACTTGCTCTTCCCCTTCCGCAATCTCACAGTTCGGCTCTTAGCCCCGCCCCTTCCGTCTCCGCGCTTAGCTCCTTCCGCAACCTTACGCTTTTAGCCCCGCCTCTCCCGCAATCTCGGCGCCGGGCTCCGCAATCTCGTCGTTTAGCTCCTCCCCTTCCGCCATCTTCTCTCTTTGGTCCCGCCCATCCTGCAGTCCTCTTTCCTTGCTCTTGCCCCTCCCGTGCCGCCCCCGCCTTGATCTCTTCGCTTTTGCTCTCTTTCCACGTCCGTGGCCCCCCCCCCCCGCCCTGTTTTTGCCTCTTTCTCTCACTCGCTCACACACTCTGTGCGCTGCCCCTTTCTCTGTTCTGTACCTCTATTTCTCTACACATCTCTCCCTTCTCTGCCCCTGGAGCTTGCTCTCCATATCCCTTGTCTTCAGTGTGCCCCTCCTATCAGAGCACTTCGGTTCAAATGGGGCGAGTCATTTCATCTCTCCTTGGGCCCCAGTTTCTTCATCTGTAACATGAGGGAGGGCCCGTGGGCCCCTTCCAGCTCTGAAGCTGTGCTCCTATAAACCAAAAGTGGGGCTGCCTTAGGAGATGGTGGGTTTCTCCTCACCAGAAATCTTCAGGGATACTGGTTAAAAAGTAGATTGATCAGTGGAACAGATTAAATACATAAAAACTTAGAAAAACTGGAAAGAAGTCTTCTAGAAATTAGGTAGAGACCAGTAACTCACATGGTATATAAATCAAGATAAACTCGGAATGCATAGATGGCTTAGATAAAAAAGGTCACATAAAAAAATAAGAAAGAAATTGCCTTTTTAATCTGACCAGACAATAGAGACTCACAGAGGATAAAGTGAACAATTCTGGTTACATAAAATTAAAAAGGTTTGGAACATAAAACCAATACTGCTAAAATTAGAAGGGATATGGTTAACTGAAAAAAAAATTGTAGAAAGTTCCTCTGGTTAAGATCCCATTTGTAAGATGTATAAGGAACTGGTTCTTACAAGAACAAGAATGTTGAATAAATTAATAAAGCATTTATTAAATTAAGTAAATCATTCCCCAACTGGATCATCAACTATCCTGATGATAAACAAAAGTAGATAGATATATAGGCAGTTTTCAGTGAAATCCAAACTATCAGCAGCCTTATGAAAAATGTTTCACATCACTACTCATTAAAGAAATGCACATTTAAACCACTCTGAAGTTCTTCTTCACACCCATCAGATTGGCAAAGACTAACAAAAAAGTAAAATAACCAGTGTTGGGAGGGCTGTGGGAAGATGCACATTAATACCCTGTTAGGGGATATAAATTGGCCTGGCCATTCTACCTGAAAAGTCACTAAACTGCATTACCTTTGACCCAGTAGTATATTTACTAGCCCTATACCCCAAAAGGATGAAAGAGGAAAAGAATTTTTATGTTCACAAATATTCATAGTACCTCTTTTTGTGGGGGCAAAGAACTAGAAACTAAGGTGGTGCCCATCAATTGGGGAATAAATGAACAAATTATGATAAATTAATAGAATGGAATATTATTGTATTCCAAGGCATCTGGGGGCCTAGTAGATAAACAGCTGGAGCTAGGAAGCTCAGGATTCATCTCCAGCTTCAGACAGTAGCTCTGTGACCCTAGGCAAGTAACTAATCTACCTCAGTCTCCTCATCTGTAAAATGGGCATAATAACACCTACCTCTCCAGATGATAAAATGAGATATTTGTGAAGAGCTTTGCAGAAGTCTTATAGCACTATATAAATGCTAGTATTAGTACTACTGTTGTGCAGTAAAAAATGACGCAGTTGGTTTTAGAGAAACCTGGGAAGTATAAACTGATGTAGATCCGGGAGAAGAATTTCTCTAATACCAACAACATTTTAAAGACTAACAACTTTGAAAAACTTCAGGACTCTAATCCGTGCAGTGACCAAGAATGGCTCTAGGGGACCGATGATCAAGCGTGCTGTTCATTTCCTGATGGAAAGATGCATGGATTTAGGGTATCACTTGAGACATATATTTTTTAACATGGCCTGTGTGGAGATTTGTTTTGCTTGTATATTACAAGGGTTTAGCTTTTCTTTTTTCCTTTTTCTTTCAGTTTGGGGGAGGGGAGAAAATAAATGCTTGTTAGTTAAAAAATAAAAATTCCTTCCCTACATTCAACACCCCACTCCCCCAAAAGAGAAAGAGCGTTAAGCTCTCTCCAAGGTTTATTAGGGCTGATTATAGAGGAGCTTCTTGTCCTGGTATCGGTTAGACTAGATTGTCTCCAAGGGTTCCTTCCAGCTCTGACTTTCAATGATTGGCCCAAGGCCATGGCTGGTAAGTGTCCCAAATGGGATTCAAACTTAGTGTCATCCATTAGCTAAGATCAGTCCTCCTGACTCTAGCCGTGGTGTTCTAGCACACAGGGTAATTCTCTGTACTACCAGCTCCCAGGCCTATGCCTGGCTTTCTCCTTATATGATGATGGCTCCCAGGGTTGGGATTAGGGTTAGCACTGTTCCCTGCTTAAGGCCCTGGGCTCAGGAAGATCTGTGGAACTCAGGAGTGGCCACTAGAGGGGGCAGAAAGGCCAATACCCTCTCCCAGGCAGGCACTTCCCTAGGGCAGTTTGCACACCTTCTAGGTTTACCTCCTCTGTAAGGGATCTTCCAGCCTTCCAGTACTCTCCAGTTTTATGAGAGAGTGGGGGGGAAGAGGGGGTGTGTGATACATATACACAGAGACACACGAAAATCTCAGCATGGCATAAATACATAGGCTGGATAGAGGGCCAGCCTTGGAGGCAGGAAGTAATAGGTTCAAGTTCCAGCTCATTGCATCCTAGCTCTGGGACCCCCTAAGTGTCCCCTAGGAAACTGTCTAAAACCACTGAGTTACACACTGAATTGCTGACCTCATTGGTGGAAGGAATGCTCCATGCCAAGAGTTCCCTATACCAATTCAATCTAAGGGACAGACCAGAAACAAACAACAATTTAACATCCCAAGCTTTTCTCACAAAAGGCTAGAGCATTTCACTAAGATAAGGGACAGACCTCAAAGCACCCTATAAATATTGGCTGTCAATATGGAAAGGGAGTCAGCTGGCTGAAGGAGATCCTAAAGAAATGAACCTCAATCTATCTAAGAAGGGGAAAGAGACCAAAGAGAGGCCTACAACTGGTCCTGGAAACACTTGGCTTGACTTTTTGGAAGGAGCATCTTGGGGTGGGGGAAAGGGGCAGGGGGGTGTCCTCTGCATTCTTGGTGCCTCCTGGGGTCCTTTAAGAAAGCTGGAGGCTAGAGGCCAGGGTGGCTAGGTAGCACAGTAAATAGAGCACCAGCCCTGGAGTCAGGAGGACCTGAATTCAAATCTGGTCGCAGATACTTTGCACAAAAACTAGCCGTGTGACCTAGGGGAAGTCACTTAACCCCAATTGCCCTACCTTCCCCCCTCCAAAAAAAAAAGAAAGCTGTAGGCCCAATGTGCCTTGGTAAAGCAGAGAGCAGGTGGGGCATGACCAAGGAGAGCTGACAGAAGGGAAAGAGGTCAAGTTTGATTGTTGCTCAAGGGCTCTTCCTCCAGGCTTTGGAAGAAGAGGGTCTAAGGTAGAGAAGGAAGATGAGCCCGGACCATTCATGCCTAAAATCTGACCCTCCCCCCCACTCCCCATCCATCTTGGGTTCCAGCAGCCCTCAGCTGCAGCCCCAGGCCCTGCCTTGCTTCCAGCCCAAGGCAAGAGTTGGAGGTCTAGCCATGGATCCCAGGCCCAGGCCCACTGGGCATCCAACCCTTTGTTCCACCCCTCCCCAGGACCCGACCCAGCACTACTCCCAGCCCCACCCACCTTCTGCCTCCCCAGCCTGGGAAGCTCCCCAGTTGGCACGTGAGAATTATTCTGTTCCCCAGAGCAGAGATAATGTCTTCATCAGAAACTGCTTGTAGTGGGGAGGGGGGGGCGCACTGCCCTGAGTGCTCAGAAACAGCCCAGCTTGTGAGGCTCACAGAAAACAAAGAAACAAAATTCTGGAAAGCAGCTGCACCCCCCCTACTTTTGCCACTTGTCCACTTGCCTCTGTCTGACCCCCAGGCACTACAGCCCTAGCTGAAGTCCCTAGAGTTGTGCTGGGCATCCTAATGGATGACACTGGCATTGCAAGCCTCTTTGTATACATTCTCTCATTTGACCCTCACCATACATCTTGTGTGAGAGTATGTGGGGATGTTTGGTATTTCCATTTTTACAGAAGCAGACACTGAGGCTCAGGTCCAGTGACTTGCCAGGGCCCTCTCAGGACATGTTCAAGTGGAAAGGAAAGTCTCGTTCCAAACCTGGCTCTGCCACTTACTGCCTCAAGAAGGTCAGATTTTGACCAAGTCCCTTCTCTCTGGGCCTCAATTTTCTCATCTGTACAGTGAAAAGATGGGGCTAGATGATCTCTAGGGTCTGTCCAGCTTTTCACCTTATCCCCTGCCTTGAGTCCAATGCCTGTTCCATAGTAGACACCAAATACATGCCTAGTGATTGCCCCTACGAGATAATTGCAGCTCAGAGAGGGTTATTCCCACAGTGGAGTTCTTGCTCCAGCCCAGTTCTTCCATTCAAGTGTTTTCACCCACACTTCATGGCCTTCCTGGGGCTGGGGAAGTTGCAGGGCCATCTGGGTCCCTGGGGCCTGGGGCCTCCCCTAACAGCTAAATAGAAATCATCAGCTGCCGTCTCCTGGGCTTCCACATGATTATAGAATCCTGAGTATTGGGGAGCGGCCCTCAGAGACCATCTAGTCCAGGGGTGTCAAACTCAGTTAGAAATAGATCTGTGAAGGCTGTAAGCAGGCCGAGGTGGAAAAGTAGACATTTCTCATCTAAGCCATGTCTTCATGCTACCAGAAACCAGACCTGGGATTTCAGTGGCATAGGGGGCTCCCTTTGCCGGTGCACATCACTACCTGCTCTCCAACTTCTGTTCTTAGAGGCATGCCTGGAGTACCCAGAGGTGCCACCATATGCCAGAGGCAGGCCTTAGACTCAAGTCTTCCTGACTTTGAGGTTGGCTTTCTCCCCACCCCACACTGCTATTGGAAGGGACCTTGAATCTAATATGATTGCTCAGGAGGATTTAGGGGCCCCAGGCCTTTAGGAGCCTTAGAGCCCAAAGTCCTCTAAAGCAGGGAAATGAGAAGTCAGAGGAGGAGGAGTTAAAGCTCAGTGCTACTATTTAGGTCCTGTGTGTCCCTGGGCAAGTCATTTACCCTCATTGCTACTTGGTGGAATCTAGTTGCCTTTCCAGCTCCCCACTGGCAGAAAGTGGAGAAACACCCCCACTCCACACTGCAAGAGGAAAAGTGTCTCTTTTTCTACCAAAAAGGACTTTTCTATTGACCTCTCTCCTGGACCTAAGCTTGCCATCTGTAAAATGGGCCCACTAACAGTTTTCAGCTAGGGCAGGCTTAGAAAAGTAGCTTTGGAAGTGTCAGGTTCAATGTGAGACCAGGTAAATGAGGTCAGAGGATGAAGAGGGGGTCATTCCTCTCCCTTTCCGGGCTGCTTTCAGAGCTCCTGACCCTGACTGGGGAAGGTCTGCAGGGTCCACTCTGCCTTTCCCCAGGGCAGTTGAGAGGTGAGTTGAAAAGGGATCTAGCCTCATAAGGTTGACTTTTCAAATGAGCCTCTGGGGCTCTGAGCAGCAGCTGGGGAAGCTCTGAGGGGCTGACAGGAGGGGAGTGTCTGGCAGGCTGCTACCCCCTGCCTGGGGAATGGTGAGGGAGTAAATCCCTCCTCCAGAGAGAACAGAGAGGAGGTTGGGGGCCAGGGAAGGGAGGTGACTGGGGCCAGAGGGAGGGCAGTAGAGCAGGCAGGTGAGGTTCTGCGTGTGCATTTGTGTCTATGTATCTTTGTGGGTGTGCATGTGTGTGTGTGTGTGTGTGTGTGTGTGTGTGTGTGTGTGTGTGTGTGTGTGTGTGAAGAGAAACCTGTTTGTTCCCCTGAAGGGCACAACACACCCAGCCTTCTGCTCCCAGACAGTTCCGCTCTCCTGAGTGTCTCCTTTCTCTCTGTTCAGGCAGAAAACTATTCCAGCTGACCCCAGGGACCCAGCCCCAAGCTAGCTCTTTCTTTGGAGGGGCCCAGAACATTCTGTCACCTTCGAAGTGGCAGCCAGCCTTCTGAACCCCAGAAGAGACTGGAGAGCATTAGCAGGTAAGACAGCCTAAGGCCTGGCAGAGGGGGAGATCACTAGTGGGGAAGCTTTACCACTCACTCGCTGTGTGACCCTAAGTATGTCCCTTCCTGTCTCTGAGCCTCAGTTTCCCCTTCTGTAAAGTAGGGGCTTGGACAAAATGATCTCAGAGGTCTAGTGGAGCCTTAAGAAGGAAAGCAGCTTCCATGGATATATTCTAGTAGTGTGGTCTAGTGGGAGAAATTCTGTGATTGGTGTCAGATGACCCGAGTTCAGATTCTGACTATGCCTTTTTAATGCCTGTGTGACTTGGAGCAAGTCAGTTAACTTCTCTGGGCCTCTGCCTCAGGGCTAAGGAGTAGGAGGAGCTAAAAGGGCCATGTTCTAGATCACTGTTCCTATAGTTATCATTCACCAATGAGGAAACAGCCTGATTTTGAGAATGAATCAGTTGGCTCCCTCCTTGGGTATTGTCATCTTTATCCCCACTCATTCTTGAAGAGAGAGAAGTTTTCTGGGGATTGGTCTGACTAGGCCTCGTTGGCCTATGTGACTCAGGCCCCAGGAAGCTCTTCTGAGAGCCCAAGGCCCTGAGCACAGCTTGATATCTTAAGTGATCATGAATCCTGTTGGATGAGCCCAGGGGGTCTAACGTGCTCTCTGAGATCCTCAGAGCAGAGACTCTGGGCTGGTGGGGGTGGGGGGGTATTCTTCATTATCTCATTAACAGACAGGAGGAGACAGAGTGACTTTGGGAAGGATGGGCCCCCTGTGAGGAGCATGGGGCCCCTCAACTCAGGGCTCCAGGGTGGGCTTCTCTGCTCACTCACTAGTCAGGAAGCTTTGGACCAGCCCTAGCTGAGTCCTGATTCCCCAAAGCTGTCTGCACTCTTATCTCCTTGGGGAAGAGGGAGACAGGCCCGCCTTGATGAAAGGGAACTGAATTCCTAGCCTGGGCCAGCTTTCCACCCTTGAATGTAAAGAAGCAGTGAGGTGGGGGGTGGGGGGTGGGGGCTGGGCCCTGGCTCGGTGGGGCCCCTGTTCTCACACTCCAAGAGCATCAGCTGGGCACCAGAGATCCAGAGAGCTGGGGTACAGGGTCTGGCATTCCTGGGCAGATCCCTTCACCTCAGTGTCCCCTTTTGTAAGATGGGGGCTGGACTAGATAACCTCTAAGACCCCTTCCAGCTCTGGGTCCCATATAAAGCTGCCCTGGGAAGCCTGTCTTTGCATAAGGTCCACTATAGGGGCTACAGTACTGAACTTGGAGTCAGGAAGATCTGAGTTTGAATCCTGCCTTAGATACTTGTGATGCTGGGTATGTCAGTTAAATTCTCTCATCCTCAGTTTCTTAATCTGTAAAATGGGGCTAATGATACTGCCTACCTCTCAGAATTATTCTAAGAATCAGTATGGGAAATATTTTGCAAACATACAAGTTTTTACTATTATTGTGATGATGCCATGCCTCCCTGCTTTCTTCCTTATCCCCTTGACTTCTTTCTGTAAAGACAGGATTCCCTGTGGAACTTTGGGATGGAACAGGGGAAAGAACTCTGGCCTGTTAGTCAAGAGGTTCTGTTACTAACACAGTGCTATTAACTTGGACAAAGTCTTTTTCCCTGAGCCTTGGTTTCCCCCGTTTGTCAAAGGATGTGGGGCTGGAATGAGATGATGGCCTAGAAGAGTACTTCCAGCTGCTAGCACTCCATGACTTCTAAAAGTGATGCCCAAGTTAGTATAGGCTAAGTACTCTGCTTAACAGGTCTGGGGCTTTGCATGGGACTCCAGCCTCTAGGTCATGGCTCAGATATAAGCATCCCCTTGGCACTTTTCCCCTGACGGTGTGTATGTGTGTTGGGAGAGGGGGTTAGAATAATTGGCCAGATACTAGCATTCAACCCAGTCTCCCAGGAGCACCCTCCCTACCTCCCCCTTGGCAGTGGGAAGATGGCCATGAGGAAAGGCCCACCTGCCCTTTCTTGCTGCCTTGGAAGAGTGTCAGTAACACCCCTGTCCCACCAGCCTACCATCAGAATAGATACCATTTATCTAATGCCTTTAGCTTTGCCAACCATTCAAGGATGATGGGTTCAGACGGGGAAGGGCCTTCAGAGGTTACCCCCCGCCTCCACTTTACAGGTGAACGATCTGAGGCCCAGAAAAGTTTGGCGACTTGCCTGAGATCACAAAGGTAGTTAGTGGAAGAAATGACCTTCAAGCCCCAATCCTCTGCTGCCTCCCTACACGTACCTTCTCACTGAGCCTCAGAAGAGCTTTGGGTGGGAAGACATTTACACATGAGGAAACAGATTCCTCGAGTTTTAATCCCTTGCTGGCCCCCACATCTAAGGCTGCAGCCATCACACAGAGCAAATGAAGAGTAACGGTGGGGCGGGGGAGATTCAGGAATGGCCCCTTGGAGAAAGTGGCACTGGAACAAAGCCAGGGATCCTACAGGGAATAAGACAAAGGAAGTACATTCCAGGCAAAGGCATGGAGGCTCCAAATGGAGTGGTCACATACTCAGAATAGTAAAGGGTCCTCTCTCCAGCGGTTTAGGGGAGGGACTAGTTTGTCAGATGACCCCTGGGTGCCCGCTAGAGCCTCATCATGCTGTCCTGAGGAGAACCTTAGCTTGGGAGCCAGAAGGCCTGGGTTTGGATCCTGCCTCTCTTTGCCATCTGGGAAAGCTAGGCCAGTGAATCCCTGCCCCTCTGGGCTTCACTTTACTCATCTATAAAATAAAAGGGTTAAACTGGCTGACTGTTAATGTGCCTTCTTACTAGCTGCCCTCTCTGAGGCCCCAGATGAGGACATGGGGGCAGGGGGACATTCAAGGCCTGGGATCCCCCACATCCCTTGCCTTCATTATTTTCCATCCCAGCCAAACCGACTATAGGAATTGTTCCCAGATTGGGCACAGTATATTGTGTCTGACTCCAAGCCTTTCCTGCTATTTGTCTCTTGTCCCCTCTCTCCCCCCAGCCCCACCCCTAGGTTTATCACTCTTTAACTCCTAAAGTCATTTTGTCTTATCTGTCCACATATTATATCCTCCTTGAGAGCAAGAAGGTTTGTTTCTTGTTTTTGTTTACACAGTGTCTGGCACATAGTAGGCACTTAATAGATATCCTGTCAGTTGAATGTAGTTGAGACTGTGGCACTTCCACAGCAGCTGGAAAGGATAGAGAAATCAGTTTTCCTGAGACCATTAGGAGCCCTGGACTATGGTCCCAGTTCTTCAATTGATGAGCTGGGTGACCTTGGATAAGTCATTTCCCCTTTTGGAGCATCCTTCCCCCATGGGTGAAAGGGGGTGGAATAGGCCTAGAAGGTCTCTGTTTCCCCTAGCTCATACTGGGTCTAGGAACTTTGGGGTCTCAAGGCTATAGTATTCCTCCCCTGGTCAAGATGACTCTCTGAGCTCCCAGCTTCCAAGTACCATTTTGAAATGCTATTCATGACCTCATACTCTTCCACAGTCCATGGAGCTTCCCTCTCCCAGCTCCATTTGGGGGTTGGAGCTTTGGGAGGGATGCTATAGAGAACGGGGTGGATTCTTCCCAGGCACAGGCGTCCCCCAGGGTTAAAACAGTAGCCATCCAACTCTGGTTGGCTGTTACAAGGGAAAATTCTTTATGGGGTGAGGAATTGGTAGCAAGGTACCAAAGAGACTGGCAGGAGAGCATTTCCCAGAAGAGACAATAGCTGTACTTTGTTTTCCCTGGGTGGCACTGAGGTGGAGGATGTTCTCAGGAACTTGTCCTTCGAATCATGAAAAAGCATTCACTGAGCACCTACTGTATGCTGGGAAGTACCTACTGTGTCTAGGCAGTACCTACTGTATTGGGGGACATACCCAGTTTCCATAAGGTCTGTTTCCTGTCCTCATAAAATTTACAATTAATGTTATTAAGCACCTCTGATGTGGTAGGCCTTGTTTGGTGCGGGGATACAAAGACAGGATGCAAATACTCTTGCCCTTGCAGAGTGGGCATTCCTGGTAGAATTTAAGCTCTCAAGAGTTCTTTTCGCTCATACCTGCCACCCCATTTTCTCCAGTCCCTTGCTGCCCACCTGGGAGTCCTTACTCAGTTACTCAGAAGTCCTGCCTGACACCCAGGGGCAGTGCACTGGAATCCTGTGTTCCAAATGTCCACAGACCAATTGGACTATGGGAGAATCCTAGGCCAAAAGACACACTGAACTAAGAGGAATGGGGGTGAGAGGCCCATTTCAGCTGCCAAGGAGGGAAAAGTGTACCATAATAAGCTATCTCAAAGGGGCGAAATATGCCAAAATATATTTACTTTGTAAATATAGAATACTAGGCCTGGAATCAGAAGAACCTGAGTTCATATCTAGATGCTTACTAGCTAGATGGCCAAGGCCAAGTCACTTAACCTCTGCCTCAATTCCCTTATCTGCAAAATGGGGATCATAATAGCACCTACTTCCAAGGGTTATTATGAGGATCAAATGAGCTAACAGTTCTAATTAGCACAGTGCCTGGCACTATAGAAATGTCCGCTCTTATCTCAGAATAATGTTGTTAAGTGCACAATATGAAGTATATCGAATTACAAAGGAAACCAGAAAGAAATCAGCGCTCACTCTCATTAGTGTCATTAAGTTGTTCATCATCGCCTGGGAGCAGTTATCAAGGAGGGTGCTTGGATTCAAATACAGGTTGGACTGGCTGGCCTCAGAGGCCTCTCGCCACTCAGACTGAGACTTTAGAGACCAGACTTGAAAATCCAGCTCCTGGTTTCAGCAGCAAAGACACCCAAGAAGCTGGTGTCAGATGGCACCAAGGTCATGTCTGCTCCTTGATCCCCCCAGGACTGACCCAGAGCAGGAGGAGGGGGCACCTCTTTCCTAGAGAAATAACACACTCAGCTTTGGTTTTATAAATGGGGAAAGGTTCTAGTGAGAGGATTCCTTCTGCACCCAGGCCATAGCTGCCCTAGGCCTTAGAGAAACAGCTGTCCCCAGTGTTTTCCTGACCCTCTGCCCAGGGAGGGGAGGCAGGGCAGGGCTTTGTTTTTCTGATATTTCAGGATTAAGTCTTGAGAATGCAGGCCTAGGTAGCCAGATGACATAATGAACATGAAGTCAGAAAGATCTGGCTTCAGACAGTTATTATCTGTGTGGCCCTGGGGCAACAAAGCACTTAGCCTCACTTTCCTCTTCTGTAAAATGGGGGTGATACATAGCACTTCCATCCCAGGACTGTTGTGAAACACAAACAAGATGACATATGGAAAGTGCTTTGCAAACTTTAAAGCCATTTTCTTAAGAAGCCTCTCCCTGCTAATCAGAGCATGGCTCCCACAACATGGAGGTCCTAAGAAGAAAAATGTGCCCCTGGAGCCAAGGAAGGTAGAAGAATTCAGGGCTTAGAAAGGGGGGTTCCTTTGGGTTTGGCCCCTCTCCCCACTGAGTCATCTGTGGCTCCACCTCACCTTCTTCCACTCCATACTGGCCTTTGCTGCCTGCTTGGGTGCAACTGTCATGCCCTAATTACATTCCAGACTTTAATCCCACTGAAACTATTGGCTCCTGACCAAGGCCAATAGCACTGGAGCAGGAGAGGGAGGGGATTTAGTCCAACATTTCTCTCTTGTAGAGGGGAGGAAACCGAGGCCTTAAGAGGAGAAATGCCTTGTCTAAGAGCACATAGAGAATGGCAGAGGCAAGCCTCTGACTTCAATCCCAGGGGCTTGCCAGGGCACCATTTCATGTCTCAGTATCAAATATGGAGAAGTCATTCCATAATGTAGGGGGCTTTTTAGTGCTGCACAGAAGGACTGGGCAGAGCCCTCAAGGCCAAGATTGAGGCCCAGCACATAGAGCTGGGGGCTCCTCCCACAGGGTAAGGGTAGGAGCTAGCATACCCCAGCTCTGCTGTTCAGTCTTCTTTCCCACCACCCAGTAGCAAGCCAGGAACATTTATGTCTGGGGAGCCAGGCTGCTACTGCCACTAGGCAGGAGGAAGTCACAGGAAATACATTAAGAATAGGACACAGGGGCGGCTAGGTGGTGCAGTGAATAGAGCACCGACCCTGGAGTCAGGAGGACCTGAGTTCAAATCCAGCCTCAGACACTTAACACTTACTAGTTGTGTGACCTTGGGCAAGTCACTTAACCCCAATTGCCCTGCCTTCCCCCTCCAAAAAGAAAAAAAAAGAATAGGATCCAGCTAGTTTCCTGTGTGTTACCTCAGGCAAGTCTCTTCTTTCCTCTCTGGGCCTCAGTTTCCTCATCTATAAAATAAGGAAGCTGAACTCAATGGCCTCTCTTAGGTCTCTTCCAGCTTTAAATCCTGAACTATATCAGACCTCGTTTTATTATCGCAGCCCAGGCTAGATAGAAAACAAGCAGGGCCTTTGGCCCCATATCAACTTCCTTCCCTGTGCCAAAAACCTTAACATGCCTTCTCAGAATGGCCACCCCTTCCTTTTTAGACAAGACGATACCTTAACATTGAACATCAATACAACTCGCCAAGCTTGCTTGGTGACTATATTTCAATTAACTTCAATCCATAAGATGTTACTCAAACCTCTTTCAGCCTCAATTTTCTCATTTGTAAAATGGGAAAAATAAAGCTATTATACCTGCTTCAAAATACTATAGAAAGAACAGCTTAGGGTGGCTAGGTGGCGCAGTGAATAGAGCACTGGCCCTGGAGTCAGGACCTGAGTTCAAATCCAGCCTCAGACACTTACCACCAAAAACTAGCCGTGTGACCTTGGGCAAGTCACTTAACCCCAATTGCCCTCAAAAAGAAGAAAGAACAGCTTATTGCCCTTGTTATTGTTTTAGTAGTAGTAATAATACATTTGTACAGACCTCTGATTTTATTGGGGTAGGGAAACTTACTGCCCATGTGCCCTTGGGCAGATCCCTTGAACTTCTCCCTACAAGTCTAAGACATGTTACTGATCTGAGCAAGTGGAAGGATCTTAGAAGCACCCTACACTTGCAGCTGGAAGAGACCCCAGAAGCCATCTAGTCCAGCCCCCTCTTGTACAGATGAGGAAACTGAGGCCCAGAGAGCTTCAGTGATTTGGTCGTGATACCCCTACCAGGATATGCCGAAGGCAGGACTTGGTCTCAGATCTTTCTGACTCCATAGTCACTATTTAGGAAGGGGCCTTTCATTTTAATAATAATAATAATAATAATAAATACGCTTGTGTCCTTTCTGCCCCCACTGTCCCCATTGGCACCCTCTGTCCATTAATCCTTTGTGGCTTTTCCTTTTCCAGTCATCACTGCTGTGACCTGGCTTTTTCTGGCTTGGCCTTGGCACCCCCTTTCTTTGTTACCCCTCCTGCCTATTAATTTTAATGGCATGTAAGCATTCCATAACATGAATGTACCATACTTTCTCTGACCATCCATCGCCCTGTTGTTTGATGTTTCTGTTGTTGCCAAACTCTTTGTAGTGACAAATAACACTGCTGTTAATATCTGGGAACATATAGCTCTCCCCCCACCCCCCACCCCCTGCCTTTGTTCTCTATAGTTCATTCAGAATATGTTCCCATGAAGAAAATAAATAGGTCCAAGGGCATTTTCATGACCGCCTCTCTCTAGTCTCAGGCTCATTGAGTTAGAGCTGGAAAGAAGGCCTTCAGAAATCACCTAGCCCAACCACCTCATTGGACAGTGGGGGAAACCAAGGCCTGAGGAAGTTCAAGGGCTAGCCACAAGTCCTTGGGGTATAGAGTGGCACAGCAGATTGTTACGCCCAGATCATCTAAGCCTGAATCCAGTGCCCTCCGTGGCCATTCACCCAGCCCTCTCAAATGGAAAACTCTCCATCACAGGCACATTGTCTTTTGTCCTGAAGCCTAGATGAACGAGCCAGGGCTGAGGGCTATAGAACACTCAAGTTCAGGGGACAGAGCCTGGGGAAGATGCCCCAAAGCCCTGTCAAGAGAAAACTCCACTGGCCTCTGGAATGAGCGTCTGACTTTAAATTAACCATTGCTTCCCAAGCTGATGGAATTGGGTTTCTTGGCCTTGTGCCCAAAGGGCCAGCTACTGCCTACTAGACAAAGAGGCAAAAATATCCAATGACTGTTCATCTATCAGTGACTCCAACCTCCTTAGCTGTCAGTGAAAGGAGGCAAGGAGGCTGGCCTCTTCTTGATGACTATGACTGAGAGGATTTTCCCATGGCTTCCCAGACTATGAGTGTCAGCTATGGGATTCTCACTCAGAGCTCTAGTGATCCCAGTGTTCTTTCCAGGGCACTACCACCCAGATCAGAGGGCTAGTGAGGGGAAGGTGCTCTTTAAAACACAAGTGTAAGCTATACACCTTTCTGGCTAAGGGCACATTGATATATATTTATATATAGATGGAATAGCTGGAAACTAGAACCTGAGGGCTCCTGTCTCCCAAGCCAGTATACTTTTTATATGTTTTACTAATAGGCAGCTAGGTGGTGCAGTGGATAGAATGTTGGACTTGGAGTCAAGAAGATCTGAGTTCAGATACTTTCTAGCTATGTGACTTAACCTCTCTCAGACTCAGTTTCCTCATCTATAAAATGGGAATAATAATAGCACCTAGCTTGTAAGATGTTGTGAAGTTCAAAGAAAATAATGTTGATAAAGTGCTTTGCAAACCTCATAGCTCTAATAAGTATTACTCTTATTTTTCCTGCTATTACTCCTCCTCACGTACCAGCTGGACTAAGGGCAGGAGGGACCCATGTTTCTGTGGCAGCCAAATGGGATGATAGGACGATGGTACATCCCTTTGTAGTGAGGGCTTGAGGCCAATATAGAGGTTGTTAGCAAATTGGCCCAGCTTCATGGAGTAGTTTGGTTGTGACCTCTGGCTCTTACACTTGGAAAATTCAGTAAATCTCTATCTATAGAATGTCCTTCTGGGGCCTGGAGGAGAGGCTTGGTAAGGCTATTAGCCATATGACAACCCACATTGGAACGTGTGGTCCTGTCTTGCCTGTAATGGGGGGAGAGGGTTTAGTAGACAACCACAGAATTCATGAGTTAACAATAGCAGCCACAGAAAGCTGATTCAGTCACAGACTGCATGAAAAAGAGGCCTAATATCCAAGACTTTGTGGTTATTGAGTCATTTTAAATCTTGTCTGATTCTCCATGAACCCGTCTTTGGTTTTCTTAGCAAAGATACTAGAATAGCTTGCCATTTCCTTCTCTAGCTCATTGTACAGATGAGGAAACTGAGGTAAGCAGGGTGAAGTGACTTGCCCAGGGTCACACAGCTAGTAAGTATCTGAGGTCAGATTTGAACTCAGGAAGGTGAGTCTTCCTGACTCCAGGCCAGATCCTCTATCCACTACAATACCACCTAGCTAGGGAGATGCTAATTTTTTTCACTCTGCCCTGGTCAGACTACCTCTGGAGTATTGAGGCTAGACTTGTCCTCCTTGGCCTTGGAGGGCAATGGGTGGAGGTCACAAAGAGGAAGTTTTAGACTTGATGATGCCATGTTCTTCTAACTCTAAGGTTCAGTAATTCCAAGGTCCCACAGGCAAAAGTGGCTAAGCTAGGTCTTGAAGCCAGGGCTGGAGACTCAGGCCCAGACTATTCTCACTAAACCAGTTATTTCTCTCTGTTTGGTTGGTCGAGCACTAAGGATGGCTCCCACAGAAACTGAGGGAAACATTGAAATAGGAAAAACCAGTGGGTGTCTGTTGGCTATAATAATTTCTTCCTTCCTTCTAAGTGACTTCCTACTGCTTTTATTGCCATAGAAACCTGATAGTGCACAAGCCCAGAAAGGCCTGACAAAAGCCCGAACAAAGAAACACACATAGGCCTGAGCTCTTCTTGTTTGCTAGATCTCTGAGCACAGGGTCTCAGATGCAAGGGCCTAGAGGTGAGGAAGGGGCCCTGCATGGAGGGATATGGGAAGACTTTCAGAAAAAAGGAATGGAGGCAGCAGAGGTGGCTCAGTGGATAGAGCACTGGCCCTGGAGCCAGGGAGACCTGAGTTCAAATCCTGCCTCAGATACTTGACACTAGCTGTAAAGCAAGTCACTCAACCCCATGGCCTCAAAAAAAAAAGGAGGGAGGGAGAGAAGGAGGAATGATGACAAAAGTGAGCTACTTAGTAAAGGGGAGACTGCAGAGAGCGATGAACCAGAAGGCATAGCAAGATAGATGGTCATAAGAACATGGCATGCATTTGTGCCCCCTCTCCCCTTTTATCAAAGGAGCTGGGATGGAAGCCTATAGGGCAGGATAGAAATCATCAGTGTATTTGGATCCAAGGACCACTGGAGAGCTGAAACTGCCCTGAGAAAAGACAGTCCAAACCCCACAACCACAGTATTAACTGCAGGCTGGATGATCCACAAAGACCATGTAGTCTTATGCCGTCATTTCACAGATGAGGAGAACTAGCCCCCAGAGGGGTTTAGTGATTAGCCCGAGGTCACACAGGAAGTAAAGAAGCATTTCCTGAGCTCCTATAGTGTGCCAGGCACTGTGCCGAACTCGGTAGCTACAAAGAAAGACTGTAAAGATAGTCCCTGCCCTCCAGGATGTCATAATCTAGTAGTGGGGGGCTAGGGGAGCAGAAATGGGGTTTTAAGCCTTATAGACCACTTTTTCCACTGAAAGGGCATATACACCACATGCCCCTCACAGATGGAGGAATGAAGGAATTTTCTTGGCAGTAATCAAACAGTAGTAATAAGCAGACCACATTGAGGTATTAGAATCTGCATGAGCCTAGGAAGTGGGTCTCATTTCAGCTTTGATCCCTGATTTCTGCCCATGTAGATATGCCACCATACTTTTCCCTTTGTTACCTCCCTCCCTTCTTTCACAAAAGGCCACAGCGACTTGTATTGGCTTGTTGATGCCCTTTAATTTTGGATGCCACATCTGGGAAGTCCATTCTTGAAGTGTGGAGGGATATGAGCAGTGACCCTGTCCTAGTTGATTCCATACCCCCAATATGAATGGATTTATCCATATAAATGCCCTATTCCTCCATTGCACTTCACTTATAGCAAAGAAAAGGTTAGGTCCAGCTGGCCAACCTGCCAGTGTATGCAACATTCTGCTCTTTAATCCACCACCATTCTACCAAGCCAAGGGAACCCTGCTACATCTTTGCTTCTCCGTGTCTAAGACTGGCCATTACCATGAAGAGAAGTTCAAGTGCCCTTCCAGGTTGTTTTCTTTTAATGATCGTCGCCTTCATTTTAGATAGCATTCTTTTGGCTGTGCTTTCTTCATACGAGTCTTCTCCTGTTGCTCTGAGTTCTTCATGGTCATTGTTTCTTATGGTACAGTAATGGTTCATTACTTTCGAATACCCCAGTTTGATTAGTCATTTCCCAATTGATGGATGCCCACTTTATTTCCACTTTTTAACTAACAAAGACAATGCCACTCTAAACATTTTTGTATATATGGGGCTTCACTTTCTGTGATTACTGAATCAAAGGGTTTCAACATTTTAGTGTTTTTTGTCAAAAAATTCCAAATTGTTTTCCAGAACACATGAGCTGATGGATAGCTCTACCAGTACTGTATCTACTGTGCCCATTTTATAAATGGGGAAACCTCAGCTCAGAGGGATGAAATAATAAGAGTGGGGTGAGTAGAAATGGCACTGGATCTGCCACTGGGGACCTGGATCCAGAACTGGCCCGTGAGGCTTACTAACTGGACAAGTGACTAAGCTTTGGTTTACTCCTTCATATTAAGATGGCTTTTAAGTAAGATCCTTTCCCGCTCTGGGCCCTAATGACAATGTCTTGCCCCACGACTAGGTCAGTAAGCAGATCCAGAACTAGACCAGAGGTCTCCCACACTGTCTGGGGTTATTTGCCCTCAGCACCTATCATCATGGGCCCTCACTAAATCCTCGAATGGGGAGAGTTGATAGGACTGAACTGTGTTCTGTCCAAGTAGCAGACCTTCTCTCTGCAGATGATGGCCCATAACAGGTACCTTTTGAAGCTTGGGTACCAAAAATCAGCTTCACAGGCACAAGCTGGGGGAAGTGTAACTAGACAAGAGGGAGTCTCAAAAAAGGTCTGGGGGTTTTAGTGTATTGTAAGCTTAATATGAATTAGTGGTTTTATAAGGCAACTAAAAAGGCTAATGAGAGCATGGACTGTTTTAAGAGAGGAAGAATATCCTGAACTAGGGGGATGATAGTGAGATCTCATCTAGAATAGTGCATTCATTTCTGCACATCACATTTTGGGAGGGACACAGATAAAGTAGAGGGAGACCAGGATGGCAAAGAGACAGGGGTAAACAGGTTGAACTGGGGATGATTTGCCTGAAGAAGAGAAGGCTTAGGGAAACCATGATAACTCTCTAAGTATTTGAAGAGTTATTTACATATATACATAGGAAGAGGGATTTACCTTGGTCTACTTGGCCTCAGAGGACAGAAGTAGAAGCAATGGGCAGCAGTTACTAAGAGACATGTAAATCCAGATGTGGGGTCAGGGGAAATAAAACCCTTACAATTTGAGCTGCTTGCAAGTAGACTGATCTGCCCCAGGAGGTAGTGAGTTCCCCATCCCCAGGGATGTATTAGAGGGGATTCTAGTTTAGGGAGCAGATTGGACTTGAGGGCCTCTGTGGTCCCTTCCAGCTGTGATGAATCCGTGACAGAGTTTGGACTATTCTCTATAAATGCAGATGCCAACAACCCAAAGCAAGTCAAACTTCTCAGGAATGAGAAGAATACAGCTAGAAACAACTTCGGACCATTGCTAATTAATCTCCAGGTTTCAGGCAGCTGGAAATCCTTGCCCCTTGCCCCCAAGAAGGACAAAGAGCCAAGCCAACTCAGGCCCCAGGAACTTCCAATCTAAAACAGACGATAGGATCATAATCTCAAATTGGAAGGACCTCCAAGATCATTGAGTCTTGGGCCATCATCTGATGGATGCCTTTATTTGCCTCAGCCAAAGTCCCCCCAGGTTCCATCTGGTTCAGCATTCTTTCCATAGTCCCCTTCTAAGCCTGCTCCAGCTCTGACCCCAGTAAGTCAAATTATGACATTATAAGAAGAAGCTAGGGTAACTTTGAGCCTTGAGGAGGGGATATTCTTACTAGTCGTTTAGAGAAAGATTGGCTCACAGCTAATAAGTGTCTTTCAAGTCTTCCTGATTCTAGGCCCAGCACTCTATCCACTGTGCCACCCAACTATATCTCTGTAAGTTTAGAGTATCAAGATTGAGTGCTAGCAAAGGCTGACCCAGAGGGAGGTGACATCTGCTCCAAGAGTCCAGCTTGGCAGGATGAAGGCCAGGAAGGAGACATTTCTTCCTATCCCCTGGCTAGGAATAACCTTTTGACCCCAAAGCCTGATAGTTGTTGAGCCCCACCAAGGCAGCAGTCTCCACTTGCCCATCTCTTAAGCCATGCCCCTGGGTAGTGCCGCTCTAAGGGCTTTGATTCCTTGCTCTGACTTCAGGAAGGCCAGTGACAGGGAGCAATGAAACTAATAGCAGGGGACCCTGCTGCCCTTCCTCATCCTCATCAGCCAAGAGCCTCAGGAGGAAGGCTAGCCAGCCAGGAGCTGTGGGCAAGAGAGGTCATCCTGGCATAGGTAGGCCACCCTGTGCCACTGGCACTAGCCCTCACCCTCCATCCCGGGCACATCCTTGTCATGGCTTCTCTTCTGCTTTGCTCCCTATCACTTCCCCTTACTGAATCTGTACCCCTTATCTCTTCTTTCCTTCCTGCCTTCCTTCCTTTTCCATTCCAGAATTCAACCCCGTGTGCATGAGTGAAGATTTACTAAGCCCCTGCTCCCTGCAAAGCTTTGCAAAGAGGAGAGGAGACAGGACTCCAGGGCCCCTTTCCCTCAGAGAGATTACTGTATCAGAGGAGATGAGAAATGTATAGAAATCATTCGAACACAAGATGTGATGAGTAGAAGCAAAGTCTGAAGGATGTGGCTGATGAGTTCACTTGAGGGAGACAAGCCTATTACTATATAAGTGAATATAAACAAACTGTATAAATGCTTCTTCCTTCTTCCTTTCCTACTGGATGGAGGACAATCTAGTAAGACTTCCTGGAAGAGGTGCTCATTGAGCCAAGCCTTGGAGGATGAGTAGGTTTCCCTGAGAAAACTGGCATCCACCTTGTTGGATAGTGAGGGGAGAATGGGGAGGGGTATCGGGGTGGCTAATGACTTGGCAGGTGGAGAGACAATAGAAGCCAACAGTTTGATTAGGAGGGCCTTGTGATAGTCCAAGCAAGAGAGGGTAAGGCCCTGAACAAGGTGATGACCTAGTAAGTGGAAAGAAAGGATTCCTTCCAGATCCTCTACCCCACTATGAAGGCCTACAGACCCATTGGGGATACATAGATGCTTAGAGAACCCTGGGCAGATTGGGGGAGTTGGCATCTGCTTTTCTTCTGCAGGGTTCTCTAGCTTGGGCAAGCTGTAAGCCCACGTGTTCCCACCTAGATGGGAGACTGAAGCAACCGGTAGGGTTTGTTAGGACAGGACAGGCTAGGACTGGCTGCATGGAGGAACTATAGCCAAGTGATTCAGGTCTATAAAAACAAGCCTAGGGTAACTACTGCCAGCCTCCCAAAGCCCAACCTAGCAGGCCCCACCAGGGTGCCCAAGAGGCTGGTTGCAAAGGCCCCACCACGCCCCAGGCCCAGCAAGGCCTGCCAGGATGGGCTGGAGTGGGGCCCATAGGAGGCTCCCTCTTGCTGGGGATGATGAAGATGATAATGAGGAGCTAATCTCTTTCTGTCTTCCAAAGCTTGCTTCAGGAAGTCTTCATGACAGCCCTTGTCATGGGCAGAGCTATGAGCCCTGTTTGAGAGATGAGGAGCCAGGCTCAGGGAACAAAGAGAGTAGCTTCTCTAAGAGAAGCATTTCAAGGATCAGAAAGAGAAGGGCTCATGAAATCATTTTGGCATTCAGAGGGACAAGGCCCAAGTTTGCTCTCTATCATTCACCACCTATGGCACAAATGGAATGGGCTGCCAAGGGGGTAGTGGGTTTTTCCCTCACTGGAAATCTGCAAGCCAAGGCAGGATGGCTATTCACCAGGCATGTTGGAAAGAGGATTCTTTTTCCTGTATGGTTTCAACTGGATGGCCACCGAGGTCCTTTCCCACATTCAAAGTCTATAATTTTGGTGCCCTTGTTAATTCAATTCGTTCCCTCAACAAATTGGTATTAAGCAAAGCCAGCAGCTGCCACTTTTACTACAAGCATGAACCTGAGCATTCTTTGAACCTCTTCTCATCTGTAAAATGAGAGAGCTGGACTAAATGCCCCCTAAGGTCCTTCCTGCTCAAAAGGTGTGAGCCAGTGATCCCTGTGTGCCAGGGATCAGCCCGGGTTGGCCTAAAAGATTGCACACTATTCCCTGGAGACCTCCAGACCAAGCAGTGGTTTCCTGGAGGTAGGATTCTGTCTTTAATGACAGGTATGGGAAACCAAAGAGCATCTACCTGTAGCAGATGCTTTTCAGTGTTTGTTGACTTTGTTTGGTTTGTTTACAATGGGTGTAGGAGGACCTTCCCTGGAGGCCAGGGATTCCCAGATTGGTTCAAAGCATGAACCCAGAGCTGGGGTTAAGCAGACACAGCATGCGTGTATGCACACACACACACACACACACACACACACACACACACACATACACATACACACACAGAGCAAAGTGTGTGGTCTTTGGGTGGCCTTTACTAAAGTGGCTTTTCCACAGAAATGTGGAAACTACTTTTGAAGTCATCTAAGGGAGGCTGGATGTAGCCAATCGAATAACTCTTTACTATAGGCAGAAAGCAGCAGCAGGTATGTGTTTTGGAGGGAAGGGAAGGAAGAAATGACTGATGGGATCCACGGGTTTGCACAAACTGAACAGATTGGAAAAGGTGGGAAAAGAGTTTTAGAATCTCTCCATGCCCACATTTGTATAGTTGAGGAAACTGAGGCCCAAAAAGGCAAAGTAATTTGAGCCAGAGTCACATGATTAATGAGTGGCAGGGCCAGGTCTAAAACATCAGTTTCTGGGCTTCCAGGCTTCACTACACTAGGCTACCTTTAGACCATAATGGGAAGGGAGGAAGGGAAGAAGCATTTTTAAGCATCATAGAGGATCATGGGATCAGAAATCTAGAGCTGGAATGAACTTCAGACCAAAGTCAAACCCACTCACTTTACAGTTGAGGAAACTGAGGCCTAAAGAGGAAAAGTGACTCACTTATTCAAAGTCACATAACTAGTAAGTATCAAAACTGAGATTTGGAGCCAGGTCCTCTAATTTCAGATCCAGTAGGTTTACCACTGTACCTAGCTGTAGCAATTCTAATCCTTTAGATAAAAACAGAGTTCAGTAAGTGATAGGAAACCTGCTGTTTGACATGCATCCTTCTTGAAGAACCTGGCCACTGCTGCCCTTCAAAGTTCAGACAAGATTCGGTGACCCTTTCCATGGACAGAGCAATCAGAGAGGGCTGAGGTATCCCCCCGCATCAGTCTCAGCTCTTGGGCACTGGACAGCTGAAGACACTGCTGGTTGAGCCTGTAGTGGCAATTCTCAGCACCTAGCCCTGACCCTAATGGCTACACAGCCCCACCAGGACTTGACTGTACATGGGCTGCTTTCTTTTTTTTTTCTTAATTTATTTTAAACTTAAATACACAAAAAGAAAAGAAAAAACCATAAACTTAAATACTAAAACTTAAATGCAAAATAAGAAGGGGGAAAAGCATTGCCATGTGCACAGCAGAACATGAGAGGATTCAAAATACACAGCAATAAATTTCCATTTCAAGAAAGCCTATGTGATAAATACTACTCATTATGTTCAGAGCTGTCCATCTTTTCCTTGCTTCCTTGTGAGTTTTCTTTGTTTCTTTGCTGTGTACTTTTTACTTTGTTCTTTTTTCCCCCATCTTCCCTCAAAAAGGCTACAATTAAACACAGATACACACACACACAAATATATAGACATACATATACATCTGCTTAGATATCTATAATCATACGCATATATGGACATATACATCTATGGAAGACCATACTATGCTTGTTTGTCCTCTGTTTCTCTGAGGATGGATAACACTCGACTCAGCATTTCCTATACCACAGCAATATTCCAACCTTATGCTGTCTAGTTACTTTAAATAGTCCAAAACAATATTGATTAATATGGCTGACATAGAGTGTAGTTTTTCTCTTTTGATTAAATCGATTTAATTTTGTTGGAGATTATGATTACTAGCCCTGACTTTTTCCCCTAATAAATTCTACTCCTGATCTTTCTTTATGTTCATGTGTATCTCTTATTTCTTATCCCTCCTGACTCCTCTACCTTACTTCTACTCTACTACCTTATCGTCCTATTACTTAACCTCCCCCCCAAAGATCTCTCCCTTATCCTCTCCCCCAACCCTTTCCCCTTGCCCTCCTGTTTCTATCTGCATTTAGAAGATGGAAATCTCTTCTGTAGGATTGGGTTCATTTGTTTTTATTTTCAGTTCTGATGGGGAAAAGAGGATGAAAGAGGGGCTCAGGGAATGGGGGTGGGGTTATTATGGAATGGATCATTGACCAAGGGGAGACAGTACAACTCGACTGTCATTTTGATTCTGTTTTTTCTGCCAGGGATCTTTGATCTTTGGACTAGAAAGAACAGAATCAAAATGGCTTTCAACCCAAGATAAGTAGGCAGATAACAGGAGAACATTTTGATGAGGGAGAGTCACTGGTCCCAGAAGAACCATATGCCCAGGTACTAAAAGAACTAGCTGATGTAATTACTAAGGCCCTGTTGGTATTCTAGAGAACAGGAGAAGCTAGCCCCAGGCTAGAGAAGAGCAAATTACCAAATTTCAAATAAGAAGAGAAACCTACCTACCAATCAATGGGCTTGATTGCAGTTCCTGACAAACGTCACCCACATCTTCTTAAAGGGACAGTTTGTGAACATTTAGAAAAGGGAGTGTTTAATCAGAGGACGGAAGCATGATGTCTTCACAAACAGGTCATGACAGATTGGCTGCTGATTGATCGATGAGGGGGCACTGTAAATAAGAGTTTACCTAGATTTTAGCAAAGCATTTGCCCAACTTGTTCACGTTCTGTGTGTGGACAGTATGGAGAGATGGGAGCTTTTCCTCCCTTTCCCCCCCACTTAATAGTATTTTGTTTTTTCCAGTTATATGTAAAGTAGTTTTCATTATTCACTTTTACAAGATTTTGAGTTCCAGCCTTTTTTCTCCTTCCCTAAGATGGCAAGCAATCGGATACAGACTCTTCATGTACAATCATATCAAACATTTCCACATTTGTCATATTGTGAAAGAAGAATCGGGACAAAAGGGGAAAACCACAGGAAAGAAAAAGAGAAAGTAGTGAGCTTCTCTCTGCATTCAGACTCCATACTTCTTCCTCTGGATGTGGAGAGCATTTTCCATGAGTCCTTTGGATTTGTCTTAGATCATTGTGTTGCTGAGAAAAGCTAAATCTATCAAAGCTGGTCATCGTACAATGTTGCTGTTACTGGGGTACAACCCTTTACAGTTAGATGAATTTGGAAAGGGTGAGATGGCAACATCCAAAGAACAGTCCATGGTGGGGACTCCTCAGAGTCTCCTTAGACTCCTTATGTCTCCTAGAAAAAGTCCTCCAAGGAGCACTCCAGGGTCCTGAGCTCTGTTCTTCAACGTTTTTAGCTAGGAAGTGCTGGGGGAGGGGAGGGGCCAAGTCGCCTGCAAGCTCACATCATCTTTGGCTGCATTAAAAAGGGTTCTTATCCAGAATTCACAAGCCAAGGGTCTTGCCATTTTGGAATGCCCTGGGCAGGCCATGTCTGGAGTAAATGGGCTCAGACCATTGATGAGCTGGAGACTGGCCAGAGGAGAGCAACTAAGCATGAGGAGGGAACTGGCTGAGATCAGCTAGAAAACTAGAAATATTTAGCTTGAAGAAAAAATGATTTGAAGGTGAGGGAAGGGGATCATTAAGGGATGACAGGGTCTGAAAGGCACAGCTATCATGTGATGTCTTCACATATTTGGGAGGCTGGCCTATGAATCTGTCAGTCAGCAAGCACTTATTAAGTCAGGAGCAAGAGAGAGAAGACCTTAGTCCTAGCCCCCTAAGATCCAGCCCAACTCCAGACTAAATCCACCACAGGTATTGTACATGGGCCCTAGTCCAATCTCTGTAGGCTTCTAGGGTACTGAGAACTGGAACCTCTAGAAATCCTTGATTCTCTCCCAGTCTCTATGGGGCACAGTACTGATGGTCTTCTTCATGCCAAGCTATGATTTAGTAGAAGAGAAAAAGCCCTGCCATTCTTGGCAATTGCTGCCTCCTAGGCTTGACAGTTGACCCTAAGTTTACCTCTCTGGGCCTCGGTTTTCCCATCTGTAATGCTGGGGGAGGGGATGAGCAGGATGATGTCTGAAGGCTGTCCTAGGTCTAGGATTCAAAGAGGAGGAAGAAGATTTTCTAGGTGCATTACAATTAGGGGCAGAGAGTGGATTTGCAGTCAATAGAGTTAGGTTCAAATCCTGTTTATCTCTTATGTGTGTGTGAGACCTCAGATAAGTCAATTGATCTCTCTGGGCCTCAATTTTTCTCATTAGTAAACCAAGAAGGTTGGATTAAGTGATCTCTAAGGTCGATTCCAGCTCCCCTTCTTTGATCCCATGATTTTCCATGAGGTTTCCTTCAAGGCTCAGCTCCTGAAAGCTTTTCTGTTGTAATTACTGTTCTCTCCCCCTCCTTCAGTTATTGTATATGTACTGAGCTGTTTGCATGTTGCTGCTCCCCCCTCCTCCCTGCAGAATGTAAGCTCCTGGAGGACAAGAACTCTTTCCCTTTTTTGGTGCTTTGTTGGATTAAGTTAGTTTGCTGGGCTCACTTAACTGCTCAAAGCTTCTGGGGTCATTGCTGGTAGGTTTTGTCCCCATCTAATTATCCGCAGATGTGGAGAAGAAGCCACTGCTGCCTGGCAGAGCTCTCTGGGAGTGGTGGGACTTAGGGCACTGAACCAAGTTCTGCCACAGGCTGCAGTAACAGTCAATGTCTTATTTCCCCCAGAACCATTTGCTATATTGCCCTGACCTGTGAATACACGACCACAATATGATGCCTTTCGGAAAACCCCCCAAAGGTAAGTCCCTTGGCTCCTGCCTCTCAGGTCCCTATCCCTTTTTTTTCAGGCCTCTGCCCCTCTCCTTTGCTTTCCAAGAATGTCTCAGCTGAGAGGGCTGGGCTGAAGATGCCATGCTAAGCTCGATGCCCAACCAGCAGAGGTCATTGCTCTGGTTGAGACGTTGCTGAAGTGTCCTCACCGTCTACTAGCACAGATTGAGGCAGTCTGTGTGACTCCATGTCCTATAACCTTATACTTCATGGCCACCTCCCTGGATAAGGATGTGATCATCCCTGTCTGACGATTGGGGCATGAAGCCTGGGGCTTGTGGATTCTTTGCTTCTCTCCACTAAGGCTGCCCCAGACCAGGAGGCCATCCCCTGGTTCCAGCAGGACTCTCGTCTCCCCTCTAATGCATGGCACCCTGAGCCCACCTCTGTCCTCACCCATTACATTACATGAGCCTACCTTGGTAACTTTGAAGTGCAGCTGCCTATTTGAATTCACACCCTGGAATTCCATTGTCTGCATCATCATCCTTGTCTGTCTTAGATAACAGGCTCCCTAAATGCCCAGGACCATGTCTCCTTCCCTCCCTAGCTCTGTGCGTAGCTCAGGACTTCTAGCCACAGTGGCAATGCTGCTACTGAAACTTTACCAGTGACTAATTATACAGACTTGGCTAAAACCATGGCCCACTCTTGATGCCATTTTTTCCTCTAACTGTAAAATGGGGCTAGGTGGAAAGAATCTTTGGGCTACATACATTCTCTAGAATGGAGATGGGCAAAACCGTGCCTCCATTTCTGTCCCAGGAGTAGACAGTAGACATAGCTGTCACAGATAAAGGCTGAACTTGGGTGTAACTGAGAAACAGGAAAGAAGACCTTAGTCTTCAACTGTAACTATTGGTTTAAGCAAAGATCACCTTGTTTTCCTATATTCATTTATGTCTCTCAGTGAGCAGGGCTAATACTTGGAATACTTGAAAGGACCAAGTATAGGACAATTTTAGGATGATATGTTTACCATTCAGAATCACTGAATATTGTCTCACACACACACACACACACACACACACACACACACACACACACACAATGATGATGAAGATGTCCCAGGCTAAATAAAGCTAGCAGATGGTTATCTTTCATACAGATGAATAGGACCCTCCAAATAAATGGGCTCATCAGCCTTGCCTACTGAGGGACATTTATCCAGTTCGTCCTTACCCATGACATGGTCAATTCTCTTCCCCCCCCCCCGCCCCATTTTCCTGTGGAAAGTAGCTATCTGTACTTTCTTTATAGGACATCCTCAATCCGGAGAAGGTGATCAAAAAAAAGTCATCAAACAAATTAAAGTTCGAACCATCATCAAAGATGACAAAAGCTGGATTCACAAACCAGATGATACAGAAGGCCAGACCATGTAAGTAGTCTAGAGAAATTCCTGGTTGTGACTCTGGAATGCAGCAGCCCCCAGTAGCTCTCTGCCTGAATGAAGTGGGAAAGGAGTAGAAAAGGGCAGGAAGGAAAGGGGCCCTGATAAAGAAGGTGAGAGAGACACAGCTTGGCCAAGAGCCAGGTCCTAACTAATAAGCCAATGTCAAGGCTACGGCAGTGTAGCAGGGGAGACACAGAGCTTTAGGTATGACCATCACTGACTCCCTGTGCCCCTCATCCCTGGTTGTCCTTGAATACATTTTTTCTCTGTCCTAAGGGTAGCTAGAGATCTTTTCTCTTACTTTCAGGTGGTCAACCTAGCAAGCTTCCTGACTCTTGACTTAATGGTGGTTGAATTGTCAGATATCTTAAGTCAGTTCCCATATTCTTTGTCACTTATTCACCCTGTAGCTAGAATGAGGAAGGAAGAACTCCTATCAGTGTGCCCAGAGGCTGAAGTACTTAGTGGCAGAGGGTGGCAACTGGGGAGAGAGAATACTGGCTGGCTATCTGAGCCAGACTTGGGCCAATAACATGGGGTAGGGCCATGGGATAAAGGTAGATTTGCTTTCCCCTTGTGGGAAGTAGCTTAGGCCCTTCAGCACAGTTTCTCTCTCTTTTCCCCCAGAGAGTTACCTCGCAGCGAGGAGCATGATTCAGCCACATCTCTGCCCAAAACAGCCCAGAAGAGCAGGTATGATACAGGAACCTTTTCAAACTCCTTTGTTGATTCTCTGTCGAGGCAGGGGCATGGCCCACTATGTAGAGAGTAGCCCTCTCATCTAGCCAGCACTTCTCACCACACACAGGTGGTAGAAATGTAAGGGAGAAGGATGTTTGGGGAGCCCTATGGGCAGTGGGGTCAAATGCTCCAAGAGAAGTGATGCCAATGTCTGTGACATTCGATGTATTTTTGGGATTGTAGGAGTTTATCACTCACTGGAACATATTCAATTCCTTCCTGCCATGTTAGACCCCGAATAATGGGTTTGATCAGTCAGTGATCATAGACAGTGGTGGATATTCCATGCTAGGGAGAGGATTTTCTCTGTTAGCCCATGTCTGCTGCCCCACCTTTGAAAGGAGGTGGTCTGTGTAAAGAGGAAATTAGACATATCAAAAGACCCCAAGTAAATAATTGACTCTACTATTTAGCAGCTGTGGGATCCCTTCCTTGGGTCTCAGTTTTCCTCTTTTGTAAAATTGGAGGTCTCTATGCCCAGACACCTGGGCACTGTCATCTGACCAGCTTAGACTCTTCTCTTTTCACTGTCCTTGCCTGGCCTCCCTGTTGCAGTTGAAACTGGCAGCTTCTAACTTGTTTTTTCTCTCTGTGCAGGTCTCCAGCTCCCAGGCCTTCATCAGGCTACATTATCAGGTGGGTGTTAACAGACAGGGGAGCTAGAAACAGTAGGGGACTGGTGGGACTCTGGGTGCTTGCCAAAGCCAGTGATGGACTCTAGCCTAGAGGTTAATAGCATACTTAGTGAGATCATTCCTTATCTCCCACCTGGAATTTTTAGACAAAGGAAACAACAGAGTCAAGTTTGGGGTAACTGACCCTGAGGAAGTACATTTGGAGCTTTAGAAGAAAGTAGTATTCACCACCTGACTGGGGACCTCATCTGTGATAGGCCCATTGCAGAATGGTCTGCCGGAGAAAAGTTTTCTCAGAAAGCTCCTTCAAGGCCTAGAAAGTCAACTTCTAATAAAACCAGAGATGGGAACAAGGTTGCTGGTCAGGAAGTAACATGGGTCCTCAGTAGACACTTTCCAGGGAGGAAAATACGTGGAGGGGAAGGGAATCCTTTTGTAAGTAAAACCCCTGAGATGGAGGGATCCAAGATGGACCTAATATCCCCCCAGGGGGCTGTGAGATTGGCTCTAGTTAGGCAAAAAGCCAAACCATAGGAAAGGCAGGTCTCTCTCAATGAGTTTGATATGAACTTTGTCAAACTTAAAGAAATGTCCCCTCTAGAATGCATAGGCAGGCCTGCTTACCACCCTTGTAATTAGTAGCTTCACATCTCTGGCAAACCTGTTCCAACCTACCTCCAGAATCATGTCAGCTGTGCTTTCCTTCAATGGATTTCTTCTACACCTGCTCTAAGTCATTTTGGGCACTAATGGGATGTCTCCTCCTTGGGTTCATACAGGGGCGTGTTCACCAAGACCGTGGACAGCACATCTCTGCTGCAGACTCACTACCCGGCTACTTTCGAAACCCCCAAAAGGTTGGTCTGGTGGGAGGCGCTAAAGGAAGCCTCATCAAAGAACACATACTATAAGTACCAAGTGGTCTTACTGCCCATAGCCAGCATGGCCTTCTGTGTGCCCTGCCAAGGGCTGCTACCCAGTTCAACCAGCAGCTATTAAGCATGGAGTGGAGGGGTCAGGGAGGGGAAGCAGCCAACAGCATCTTGGGTAGAGTTGGCTAGTGCTGAGCTATGCTAAATCTTTACAAACTAATTTAAGTGGAGTCAGATTAATTGTGTTTTAGGAATTAAGCAGCCAACTTCCCTCTTCACCCCCTCCTTTTCACACACATAGGCTTGAGATAGATTTGGAGACATTCTGAGACTTACAAAACTATGATTGGGCATCTCTCTCTGTCAACAGTGAAGGTGTGGGTACAGGTAGCAGCTAGTCCTCCTTCTGGCCAGGATTGATCTAGTCAGAGGAAAGATGATGCAGATAGTGGCATTGCTAGCTATTGCTGTGAGGAGCTCAGTCAGTCAGCCGACAAGCATTTATTAAGCACCTACTGTGTGGGCGCTTAGCACTATGCTAGATGCTGGAGCTCAAATCTGGGACCCTTCCTTGTACCCAGAATCCTCTTTGGACATTTTATTGGTTCCTAACAGCATCCCTATAATAATTGTGCCTATAGTAACAGCCAATATCTAACCTGAGATTCCCAAAGGGCTTCACAAAGAAACTTCACAGAGAAAGTAGATAGTCCTTTCACTGGTGCTAATAGCTTTCCTTCTACAACACATACAGATGACTTATTTGATGGATTACGGAGTTGTTGGGGGCCCATCCGGTTCCTCCTCTAGCAGCCATCCTCCTGGTGATGAGCCTGTGCAAACATAGCTAAGGCTGGTCCTCAGAAAAAAAGGCTACCTTATCTCCATAGCTCAGGCCTGCAGGGCTTGAAGCTCCAGCCCAGTGAGCCACGTATCCTCCATGAGGCACCTCAGTGAAGCCACACACAGAATAATTCATGTTTCTATAGCACTGTATGGTTACCAAGTGCTGCCTCTAAAATGGGCCTGGCCAGAGAGGCATCTCATACTTAGTCTTTGGGAAAGAGCTTTTGATCTGAATTTCAACAATCCTGCAGCCCACCTCCTAGGCTCAGGGGAAGCCCAAGACCTCCATCCACAAAAGGCTGAGCCAAGAGCCTTGTTGGCACTCTCTTCCATGAGTCTGGCTGAGTCTGAAAAGAAAGAGTAAGTAGGGAGAGACTGTCTCGGTTCCATCTGTGGATCTGACAAACCAAACTTTCAGATATTTGGGACCTTGGACAGCTCCACAAGCCTGCGGCTCTGGGGTACTGAGTTTGCTTTGCTTTTCCAGATCTATAGTTCCAGTAAAACCTGCCCCTGCCAACCTGCCCCGGCTCTCAGCCTCTGGCTACAAAGTCAGTCCTGATGACTACAACAAGAAGCTGTGAGTGTGCTTTCCTTTTTCTTGTGGGCCAGCGCTAGAAGGCACCTTAGAGGTCACCACTTGGAATATGATTTCTAGGGGTCAGAGGCCGGGGTGGGGGGTTCTGATTCTATTTCCGCCACTCACTTAGATGTGTGTCTTTAGGCAAGTCACGTCCCTTCTGCGGGGCTCTGTTTCTCCACCTGTAAATCAGGGGTGATAATCATTGTCCCATGAGCATGGCATTTGGCTGATATTTGCATAGCACTTTATTATGCTGGTTCACCTGGAGTCAGTGAGATGTGATTGTAGAATTGACCTCAAACGCTAGCTGGGTGACCCTGGGCAAGTCATTTAACTGCTGGCTGCCTTAGTTTCCTCATCTGTAAAATGGGTATAATAATAATAGCACCTACCTGTCAGGGTTGTTGTGAGGATCTAATGAAGCTATGTTTGCAGACCTTGAAATGCTAATTAATGCTAGTTAGTATTATTAGCCTTATTCTTAGTCCAGTTCTCTCATTAACTGGCTCATCAAGGTTGAAGCAACATGACTTGCCAGAGTTGCAGAATTCAGAGTAAAACTAGATGAAGCTTTCTTCCTGTTGGGTTTGGCTGTTCATTTCATTCCACCATAAGTCACTGAGGGGCCTTGGAAGTTCCCACCCCTCCTGAGGACTTATGATGAAAAATGCCATCTCCCTCCACATAGAGAACTGATTGACTTGGTAGAGATTGAAACCATGTAGAAATGGTGGGGGGGACCTTCGGCCTCAAGGCCACATGTGCCCCTCTAGGTCCTCAAGTGAGGCCCTTTGACTGAATCTACACTTCACAGAACAAATCCCCTTCATAAAAGGATTTTGTTCTGTAAAACTTGGATTCAGTCAAAAGGCCGCACCTGAGGACCTAGAAGGCCACATGTGGCCTCAAGGCCACAGGTTCCCCACTCCTGACCTAACCTCTGTTTGCCTCAGTTTTCTCATCTATAAAAAGGGTATAATAATACTACCTTCCTCACAGGGTTGTTGTGAGGATGAAATGCGATCATAATTGTACAGCACAGTGCCTGGCACATAGCAAGCCCTTTATAAATGTTAGCTCTCATTGTTCTTATTATGAATCAGTTTATGAGTAGGTTAAATCCGTCTGGCTCTATAAAGTAAGGCCTAGTTCACGGAAGGCCTTGAATAGCAGGTAGAGCAGTTTGGAATCTGGATTTAAAGGCCTTTTCCTTCTTGTGTAGAGTGCCCTACAGTATCAGACACAGCCCCCCCCCCAATAGCTTTTCCTGTTGATCAGAAGCAAAGATATGCTGGCTAGAAAGGCTGGAGGAGGGGCCTCTTCCACTTTCGCTTCCTCTCTGGAGTAGCCCAGGAAATTCGACCTCAGTTCCATTGGGCAGCGTGCCTCAGTGTCCTCTCTTGGGACCAGCAGGGTGGTAGATGGTGCTGTGGACTTGGATACTGGGGGTGACACCCAAGCAGCTCAGCTTCTCATTACGATGCTCCTACCTACTCACCTGTGTGACCTTGACTAACTCACCCCTCTTGGGCCTCACCTGGCTCTTCTGTCAAACTAGAGGGACTGGCTAGTACACCAAACCTCTTCAAGCCTCAGGTTCCATGATTGTCTGCCATCTTCTGAATGTCCCACCTCTGCTTAGCTACAGGACCTACTTGACTTAGCTGAGAGGGCTGGGATTCTTATGATCTCCTTGCTCTTATCCCATACCACATCCATATACTTGGTGTAAAGAAGAAGCCCCTGCTGGATGCAGGAGGGATCCATTCTAGGGAATTCTAAATGCCAATGGTACCCAAGAAGCAAATGCTCCAAGTCTGGAAGGCACTCAGTAGGTACCAGCCTGCATTGGAAGAGGCTGTTTACTCACTAGGAGCATCCTATGCTGATGACATCACAGTCCAGTTCAAAAACCTGGCAGATCTCCCAGGAACTTGGATTTGGGGCTTGGAAATCATCTGTTCTTACCCCTCTCATTTTACAGATGAGGAAACATGTTTGGGGGAGCAATTGCTAGGAATGGGATTTAACCCCGGGTTCTGACTCCAAATATGGTGCATTGTATTACTAGTGTGTAAATATGAGAGGCGATGGAAAGGGAAGATCTGGACAATGGGGGGGGGTCCCTTTATATGGGCTCTCTTGTTCTCCCTTCTTATTTCCCATATCCCTAAACAATTTCCCAGCTAATGAGGCTGATTTTATTCAGATATGAATGTGATTGAAAGGTAACTCAGTGTGGTGGAAAAGAATTTCTGGACTGAGAGTGTGAAGCCCTAGAAGTGATCCCAGGCTTTCTTCTTAGCTGTCTTGGTCAGAGACTAGTCATCTCACTTCTTAGCTTCAATTTCCTTGTCTGTAACAACCCCTGCACTCCCTGCCCTGCATGGTGATGGTTGGAAAAGTAGAGGTGATCCTGAAAGGCCTATTTAAACTCGAGTTGTGGGGATGGCCCCCAGTGTTCTCCCTCAGGAAGAATTGAACTATTAGCAAGTTATAGTGGTGAGGGACCCCTTCTCCCTGCTTGCCTGATTGAAACAGAGATGGGCTGGGTTGAGTATTGGCACCCCGGGCTCTTTAATACAAGCCACCTGGTATCCTAAGCTTCTCCAAAGCCAGACAGCTTTCAGCCAGAAGCCAGATAGGCCATGTGTCCCCATGGGAAGTATGGGCAGATCCCTGGCCTCTAGTCTCCCCCCTGGCTCTTCCCTTCCCGTTCCCTGCCCTCCTAGAGCTGAAGCCTCTTGCAATCTGCCTCCGAAATCTGCCACCTGGGAGCCCTCCTATGTGCTGTCTGCTGCCAAGAAGAGCTCAGTGTGAGTTCATGTCCCAGGAGGAGGAGGAGGGAGAGGGGCCATGTAGGCTGGGAGGGGGGAAGAGAAGAAAGGAAAGGGACCATGGGGTGGAGACTGGAAGGTGGGATGGGGTGGCTTAAAGTGTGCAAGGTTATAAGGCATTTGAATTTGACTGAAATTGAATGTATCAGTCTTGTGTTACATACTTTATTTTGTAATCCTACAGGCCAGAAGCTCAGGTGTTGTCTTTGTGTCCCCCTTCTAGGGGTGCCGCTCAGGACTTAGCACCTCCTTTCGTGGCTAAGAGGTAAGATTCTACTGACAACTGTTCTACCAGTGCTCTCCCTGGGCTAAGGAGAAGATCTCCTTGGGGCTTTCCTACCCTGCTAGTGGGGTGGGCCAAGAGAGGAAAAGTTCTTGGGCAGAGAGGACCCAGGAGACCAGGAGCTGCTGCTCTGGGCAGTGGTTTCACTGGGCACTGCCAGCCTGGGAGAGCCTCAGGAGGCAGGCCTAGAGCCCTTATCCCAGACAGGCTAAGCCTAGAGGGCTGGAAGTCACAGACAAATCTGGGTTCCTTTCACTTTGTCCATGGAAAAAAGTGGAGGTGCTACATCTTTTGACCAAAGATTTGCAGGCACTTGAAAGAGGGAATCGTCAACCATTTTGCCTTCCCAGAAAATATCTTTTTCTCCTAGGAAGGAAGGGTGTTGTGGTAGATAATCCTCTGGCCTTGGAGTCAGGAAGCCTTGCCTCAGACTCTGGTCAGTCTTTGTGACCGTCCTCTCTGAGCCTTGGTTTCCTCATCTTTAAAATGGCGCTCATAATAACACCTACCTTATAGGGAATAAGCACACAGTAAGGATTTCATAAATGCTTACTGACTGATTGAGTAATGTCTGTAAAGGGCTTTATAAAACCTTAAAGGCAATGAGAGCTAACTTTGGGGGTTTCTACACAAAACAGACAAGTCTCTTGTATTGGTAGAAGAGAGGCTAAAAAGTCTCTTCCATAGGTTGAGAGCAGTCTTAAAGGAGGTGGTTGGAAGAAGATGCCTTTTAGCTATGGACCTTGGTGGGGATGGGGTGAGGGCAGTGAGTGAGCCCTCTCCCTTTTGGCCCTGGGACTGAATCACCTAAGCCTTTAAGTTCCTAGAGGAACAGGGAGCTGTCCAGCATGGGGAGCTTCTGAACAGCCTCTTCCCCATACAAGGGAGCATGGTAAGAAGGAAGAGGGCCCCTTCTGAGAACCCAGAGTGGAATATGAAGCTGCTTCTGGGTTGGCCTTCTGCTTTAAAAGAAAAGAGGCTGAGTACACATGAGGGAGATGTCTGGCACAGTGATCCCTTGTGTCTCTTACTGAGAATATCTTTGTGTTACTGCCTCGAAGGGTTGAAGTTGTGGAGGACGAGGCCTCTCCTGAGAGGAGTCAGACCCTGCTATCTTTGTCGAGACAGTTCTTCGGCTCCACCAGGTAGCTGTTTCCCATTTTTTTAATATATGCTTAGCCCTTACCTCCTCTGCCAGCCTCAGTTTCCCTATGAACAATGGGCTTAAGAGGTTCCTCCTTCCATCTCTTGCTGAGGCAGCAACCTTAACTCTCTACCCCTCATAATAGAGCACAGCAGGGAAGAGGGGAAGACTTCAGGAGACCTTCAACACTCAGGCCCTTCTGGCTGATTTCTTCTATTCATGGAATCATTTTCTTACACCTCTCATCTAGTCATGAGAGGTAGCATGGCTTGATGGATAGAGAACAGGCCTTGGAGTCTGAAAATCCTGAGCACAAGGCCCATCCTTGCCTGCCACATTCTGGCTGCCCTTCCCCAAGGCATGTCACTTCTCAGTGGGCAGGCAACTCTCAAAGCTGAGACATTGTAAAGGAGATACAGACCCACTTTGGTAGAGCTGGTACCCTCCCTATGCTTCCTACAACTCTGAAATCACAAGGCTGGGAGCTGGGCCTGGGAAGTTGCATTCATGGATTTAGAGCTGTGTCTGGCCCATCCCCTCATCTGGCAAATGAGGACACTGAAACCCAGAGAGGTTAGGTGCCTAGCTCAGGTCATAGGGCTAGGAAGCTCCTGAATTTGCCCCCAGATCCTCTATCTCCAAACCCAGCCTCCTCTTTTGAGAATATGTCTCCTCTCCCCTGATAGAGTCTAAGATCTGAGGCAGATGGGCCCCCTCTTTCAGCTCCATATCTACCAGAGAGAAGAAGCTTTACTAAGTGTTTCGTGGATCTTCCACCTTCTCTGGCAGTTTTGCTACCATTGCATTGGACTTAGTGTCCACTTTAAAAATCTGTACACAATAGAAGTAGACAGTTTATGCATTTCTCTTTGTTCTGTGTACATTGAAATGTTGGTGTTCATTGGTGTTTGCTAAATTCATAACAAAAAAAGAAAAATTGAAATGAAAAATAATTTTGTTGGCCAGGCCGTGGGCCTGTAGGTGGCTTAGGGGAGGGGTACTGCTGCCCACTTGTACAGTGAATGGCACTGCAAGGATAGTCATTGTAATATAAGTAGACCACCATTTCTGGGGTGTGTCCCAGCCTCTAGAAGGTAGGATCTGCTATTCACACAGCTATTTCCTAAGCCTCTAGAGAGTTGATAGCATACCCTCCAGGGTGCCAGAGGAAAAGTGAATGTTTGCACACACCTGTAACACCAGAAGTCCTCAAATAGTATCCTACAGAGCCAGGCCAGGATCTCCCATTCATCCCCTTTGGAGAGATGCAGCTAGGCTGAATCTAAGCTACTGTGTCGTTGCAGACTCACCCTTCTGGTGAGCTGATCCTACCACTGGCTAATGCACGCAGTCATAGCGCATGAGGCGTCCGGAAGAAGTAGGGATAATAAAGCCAGAAGAGCCACAACTGGCCTGTTGCCCTCCCAGAAGGTCAGCTGACTGGCCAAGTCCAGCCATTACACTTCCAAAAGGGAAGACTGAGTTCCCCACATAGCTGCTTCCCCCATATAACAAAGGCTTCCTAAGGTCACTTACTATTGCCACACCTTGACTTATATCCACCAGCAATAATGTTCACTCTCCCTTCCCCTTTATTTCCCTAGCCTCCACATGTGTTGCCTCTACATGCTTAAATAGTCATACATTTATACATGGCATATTTCTCCTATTCCCCCGACTCCTGTGGCTCTTCTGAGTTCCCCTAGTTACCATGCTGATACCTCCCCAACCCTGCCTTGTATACACATACACCCTTGTGTACTCACAGCCCCATATGTTGTCCTAACAGCGCCCCCCTTCGTCTACCCACAGACATGTTCCTTTGCCCTTACATATAAAAAAAGAAAAAAAACAAGAAAAGGAACAAGATGGTAGAGACCCCCAAAGGGGTGATAGTGGTGAGGAAAGCTTAACCAGGCCTGTTGGACCCCTGGTAAGTTATTCTTTAGTGCAGAGGCTGCCCCCTCAGCATGATAAGCAAAGAGACTTAATTTCCTGAGCTCCCCCGCTAAGGATCAGGCTCTGGGGAAATGACTCAGCTATGGCTGATGTGGTCCAGAAAGCCAATTTATTCATTTCCAAAAATAAGCGTAATTGCCAAGCAGACCAAGATGTTCTTGTCGGGTGGCCAGCCTGTTCTCACCCCAGCAGGGAAGCCACATTAAAACCTGGCGGCTACGTGACAAGGAAAGAATCAGAGCAGGGGGAGCTGGGTGGGCTCAATAGATGTTTTCATCGAGCTGTGGTCGCCTGATAAGTACCAGCAGCTACTGTCGAGCTGTTGCCATAGAGATAGAATACCGTCTCTAGACTCAGATAGTAGTGGCTGAGCCGGGGGCAGACCTATATTATGAGAGAGAGTAAAAAACTGAGACCCAGAGAAGGGCGATGGCTATTTAAGATCACATAGTTGTTGGGGGCCAAGTCAGGACTGGAATCATGTTTCCTGACTCCCAGTTCAATGCAGCCTCCATCTTGAGAAAGGCTCATTCTTCCCTTCTACGCAGTTAAATTTCTAAGGTTTAAGCCATCTTTGTAGTGATTCTGCAAGGGGGGGTTTGGGGTTTTGAGTATCATAAAATCTCAAAATTCTGTGGGATCTTTGCAGTGATTTAGTCTAGCTTCCTAATGCAGAATTCTCTACTACCACATCCTTAATAAGTGGGCATTTAGCCTCTTTTAAAATAATCATATGGATGGGCACATGACCATTCTTTAAAACAGCCTGCTTCTTTGGTGAACAGGTCTAATGGCCAGGCAGCCTTGCCCTGTGTTGAGCCGAAATTCACTCCCCTTGAACTTCCACCAGTTCATTCTAATTATGCCTTCCTGAGGCCAAGTGGGAAGTTTGAAGAAAACTCTCATGTCCTTCTGAGACTTTCCTTTCTCCAAGTTAACCATTCTCTAACCCTTCAACAGGGTCTCCTGTGACAGAGCTTCTGGTCCCTTTCCCTGTCCTTGTCAACCTTCTCTGGAGGTCCTCCATCTTGTCAGGGCCCTTTCAAAAATATGATGGGGACCAAAGCCAGAGAGGGGACAAAGGCCCCCATTCCAAACCAGCCATAAATGGCTGGGGGACCCACCTGCTGATCTGTCTGGAGCTTCCAGAAAGAACTGATTGTCTGTGATCAAAGATCACAATGCATTCTTTCCGTGACTGACACTTTCTCTGCCTGGCATGCTCCTCCCCCACCCAAGTCCTGAGAATCTTCACCACCAGGAAAACACAGGGAATCCTCATTGTAGGATGCTTCCAAATGCCACCTCCAGGCAGTCCGCTCTCACAAACCGTTTGGGAAGTTGAGTCTCTCAGAACAGTTGACATGTGTCTAGGGCAAAACAGTGCTGACTGTTCTCCAGGAGGATGAGGCCTCATGAGAGTTCCCCCAGTCTCCCTGGTGACTGCAGGTGCTGGACATCTCTGGTCCTATGCAGGAGTTACAGTAAAGTGTGTGACTTCTTAATCTTATCATTACTTCAAAGATATGCCTCTCAAAGGTTTCCCACTTTTTTCTATTTCTTTTGTAATGATAACAATATTAACAAGGAGCTCTGATTCATTTTACAAAAATCTGCCTAACGCCCAAATATCCACAACAAATTGATTGTCTAGAGTTAAGTGTGCCTGGAAAATAAGGGACTAATTGGAGTAGCTTTTGGGGGGAGGGGGTTCTAGTACCATCATCATTATCCTACAGTGTGAGAAAGGCCAATGAGAATAAACAGAAATTACTCTCATTTAAGAATTTACAAAGCCCTTTCCTCAGAAGATATTCTTACCCCATTTTACAAATGAGGAAACTGAGGCTCAGAGAAGGGAAGTAACTTATTCAAGTTCCTAGTTAAACCAGGCAGCACCATGATTTGAGCCCAGGTTCCTCTGGCTGCAGACCTAGCACTCCCTTTACTGATGAGTGGTTTCCACAGGGAGAGAAATAGAGAGGCAGCTAGATTTTCTACTGCCTTAATGGCAGCTCTGACTTCTCTCTGGTCTTTTGATCAGAGGAACCACTCAGGCACACTTGAGAAGGAACATTTATGAAAAGCTAATCTGGAGAAAGGAGAGTTGGTTCACCAAGGCTATCCTTGACATGGGATGAGTGTGAAGCAAGTCAGGAATAACCAGAAATTCTGGGATCAGAGATCCTGAGAGCTGAGAGAGACCTAGGAGATCATCTAGTCCAGAGGAGGAAATGGGGCCTGGGCTGATGAAGCAACTTTCCCAAGGCCACACAAGTGATAAAAGAATCAGGGGCAGGTCCTCTGATTCCAGACCCATACTTTTGCCCTGTACCATGTTTTCATCTAGCCCCAAAGCAAAGAGTGGAAAGACACATGGGTACAATGGAAAGAGCATTGGATTTAGAGGCCAGAGACCTGAGTGTGAATCCTAGCTCTGACTCTTACTTCCTGTATGATCTTGGATACATCTCCTTAGGTCTCCGGGATCTTTATGACCTCTGAGGTCCCTTCCAGCTCTGAATCTATGTTCTGTGGTCCTCCGTGATTCATAATTTGTGATAGAATCAAGGGGGATTGAATCATACTTTCTTTTTTCCTTCCTTAGGGGGAAGAGAGAAGAAACTCACATGGGCCATGACCCCAACTTGGAATCTACTCTTCTTGACCTTCCCTCAGAGGCCAGTCAGAAGAGGTAAAATGGTGGTGGTTGGAAAGAGAATGTGAGCTGGCAGTCATAAAGGAAGCAGACAGCCCGTCAGGGGCTTAACTCTTTTCCCTAACATGCATCCTGCAAAATTGCTTTCATTTTGATGCTAACCACTGCCCCTTCTTTGCCTTGTGAGTATGCACACACATGTGTGTGCATATGGAGGAATGGGGAGTGTTTTATCAAGAAAAGACAATTAAATCCATCCAGATCCTGCTGTATGCTTCCCTTATGGGCCCTCTGCCCCATGGGTGGGGAGAAAGGCCTAATAGCCTAGAATTAGGTTCCTTTAGCAGGTCAAACTCCCAGGCTAAAGACAATGCTGGTTCTTCCTGGGAGATTCTCAATGAAGTCATCTCTTTCAAGTATATTACCCATTTTTTCCTAGAAGGCAATTGGGGTAGAGTGGAAAAAGTCCTGGACTGGGAATTAAGAAATCAAGGTTCTACTCCCAGCCCTGCCACTCACTGGCTGTGTGATGTTTGGGCAAAGAAACCACTGGTTTCTTCCAGTGTAAAATGGATGGGTAGGCCCTGATGTTTCCTTACATGGTATCTATGCTCCTCTGACAGAGCAGACTCTTGTCTATGAGGAACACTGAGACTTATTTGAAAAGATCTGTGGAAAACACATTGCAGGTGTGGAACAGGGTATATGTATGCTGCCAGATGCTGTGGCCTCTGCTTTTGAAACTTCAGTGGTATTGTTTATTACATGCCCCAGGGCTGTGCATGTGCACACATACACACACAGGGGTGGGGAGGGAGTAGAGGGAGATGACTGGCACCTAAAGATGAAGGCTTTAAACAAATCTCAGGGGATCTCTTGAGTTCCTTGGGGAAGGATGACTGTCCATGGGATAATAGCAGCCTCTTTTGTGAAAGAAATCAAATTGTCTCCTTTCTAGAGCTTTCTTGGAGTATAAGGAAAGAAATATTTCCAGCACTAGCAAGGACACTGCCAGAGAAGAAGAGGAAAAATATCTCTATCCTGATGCTGACAGGTGCTGAGGCCTGGGAGCATCCTTTGAGCCTTCCAGGTTGTCCTGAATTCGGGCCCCTTTCAGAGAGTTACTCCACACCATACTCCTTACTCCAAGCTAGCCTCTGGATGTTCCTGCTGGTGATGGTCCTTACATAAGGGAAAGAAACTGTCCATTGAGAGTTAGGCTGCAGGGGCATATTTGAGTTCATTGGAGAAATGAGCATTCACCTTGGGCTCCCTGGCTGGCTCCGTGTTTGTATCCCATCTTTCACTCTGGGAGTTCCCCAAGACTCTGCTCTGGTTCCTTACCTCCCTCTGTCTACTCTTTCTCACTTGGCAACTTCGTCAGTTCCCACAAGTGTCATTATCATCTTAAAGCAGACAATTCTCTTTATCCAGCCCTAACCTCTTTTCTGACCTCTAGTCTTGCATCACCAACTGCCTAGTAGATATTTTCAGCTGGATAGTCCGTAGGCCTCTCAAACTCAATCCATCCAAAAGTCATTACCTTTCCCCCCAAACCCTCCTCGGTCTGCATCAAGAGCACAATTTTCCCTTTCACTCCTCACCCCTCATGCCCAGTCAGTTCCATTTCCACCTGCAGAGCACCTTGCACATGTCTCCTGCCATCCACCCTAGTTAAGATTCTCATCTCTTGCCTGGACTGCTGTAGTCACCTTCTAACTGGTCTTCCTGCCTCAGATCTCTGCTCTAATTCATCCACCACATAGCAGCCAAGGTGATTTTCCTAAAGCTCAGCTCTTTGTCACTCCCATATTCAAGAAGTTCTACTGGCCCCTTATTACCACTAGGAGCAACTATGAACTCTTTATTACAATCTGGCCACAACCCACCTTCTTGACCTTATTAATCATGACTCCCCTTCACACACACTATAGCACATTCACACTGGCCTTCTTGCTGTTCCTAATCCATGGCACTTCCTTTCCTGTTTCTCTCTTTTTGTTGGGTTTTTATGCACTGGTTGTCTATCCCTCTTGCCTGGAATGCACTCTCTCCTCACTATTACCTCTTAGAATCTGTAGTCTCTTCCAAGAGCATTCAACACGAATGCTACCTTCTATCGAGGCCTTTCCTGCCATACCCAACTGCTGGTACCTTCCTCCACATATCACTTTGCACTAATTTGGTGTCTGTGTCCATGCTATCCCCTTCCTCCCCCACAATAGAATTTATACTTCAAACTGCTTGAAGGCAGAAATTGTTTTGCTTTTGTCCTTTTTGCCCAGTTCCTGGCACTTGGTATATAAGAAATGCTGGGTTGGTACCACTCTAGCCCATGACACTTGATAAAATTGCCCCTTGGGAGTGAGAGAACCTGAGCATTGTGGAGCTGGCAAAGACCATCATTGGACATAATCTTGTCCAGCTCCCTCATTTGACAGATGGAGAAACCAGGGCCTGGAGCAGGGAAATGCCTTGCAATCAAATCATATTTCAGATTGCCCAATTATTGGCAAGATTCCCATGACTTGTTCCACTAGAATCCCAGGATGTTATCCAGCTTATTCCTGACAATCTTCTCTACGGCCCTAACAAATGGTTTCCAACCTCTACTTGAAGACCCCCTTACTTCCCCCACCAGTGAGGGGGAGCTCACTACCTCCCCAGGCCATTCATTCCACTTTTGGAGAGCTCTAATTGCTAGGAATTTGTCTTGATATGGAGCCTAAATCTGGCTTTCCAATTTCTATGTGGCCAGATGCTCTCCCCCCAGCCCCGCACTGTGTTTCTATTTAGCCTAGCCAGACATTTTAAACATGAACTCAGGTCTGGAATGACCCCCAATTTCCAGATGGGGAAACTGAGACACTCATGAGTGTTGCCACAAGGAACACAATCTCTGACTTCTCATGCTTAATGTCTTAACAATGGGTACTTGTGGTTAGGGGAGACCAGATGGAGAGTCCTGATTGGGTCTTTGCTTCTGACAGGTCAAGTACCTGGTCAACTGATAGTAACCATGGCTCCAATGGTTCACAAAATGATCTGGATGAAATAGAGATTACCTCTAAGAAAGCGTAAGTAGCTCCAGAGCTTAACCTCTCCCTGGTAAGTGCTGGCCTTAGTACATAGTGGCACTCGTAGCAGGGAGACAGAGTAGATGGGAGAAACAGCCCTGGCACAGGAAGGCAGCTAGGAGAACAGATTTAGCCCTAGGAGAGCTCTTGGGATATTTTTACCTTTGACCAAAAGCAGTAGAAATCCATCAAGCCTTCAGTTGATTTGCTTCTACCCTCCCACAGTGGACCATGGGCTCTGTTGCAGATTCTACAGCAAGCATAAGTGGACACTGCTGACAGAACCCAAACATCCTGGTTCTTCAGCACGGGTCTGAGCATCCCTTCATCTGACCCCAAGCCCTGCTGAAAGTGCTCATGTGCGCTTTTCTTCCCATGTAGATCTGCCTTCAGTTATAGCAATGAATACATCAGTAGAACTCAGGGAGGAGGCTACGAGGGCCCCAGTAACCAGCAATCTGTTGAAGTCAACGAACCCAGGTGAGGAGGTTGTAGGACTCCATGGATCAGTAGAGTCTGGCCTGTAAGGACCCTTATTTTACTCTGGAAGAAATAAAGGCTTATCGAGGGTGAGTGACTTACTCAAGGTCATACAGTATAACTGCTGGACATCGAAGACTAGAACCTATTTTCACTGTAATTAGTTTCATTGCATCAGAGCAGATTTGTTTACAATGAGTCAAATTCACATTCTATCTGATCACTGTGTGGCAATTTTCCTCATGGTCCATTGACAGCAGAACAGTGAGTATGCTTTTGTTTGCTAACCATGAAGTGCACATATCATGATGTTCTAAAGGAAGCACTCTCCCAGGCATTTGCAGCAGCAGTGACTTCCAGTCACTCCATGTATCATGAAGCCCATGAACTGTGGAGGATTGACAGCGTTCCAAATGAAACTGGAAAAATCGCATATTGGGATTTCATCAGCAGAGCCTGGCCCCTGTAGGATGTAGTAGAAAGGTCACTGAACTTGGAGCAAAAGGGCCTGGGTTTGAATCCTTCCTCTGACACTTACTAGATGTATGACCCTAGGCAAACGGACTTAATCTCTCTGGGCTTATGCCAACAGGAATATGGTTTCTGCTTGCCAGCTGTGCTCAGATATGATGTTATTCTATAATGTGATTAAATGATTAAGTGATTGGGGATCTCATCAACTTGGGAGTTCTCGCTAATGATACAGATCACAGATGGCCACAACTGGGCATGCCATGTTATTCTCTGCATCCTCTCCACAGTTCACCAGTAATAACCAATTGGAGGCACAGCTATTACTAGTGTGACCTGAGGAACTAAGAAACCATTCTGGCCCAAAGCTAGCTTGTCACAGTGCCTGATATTCAACTGTTAGAGAATCATTCCTTTGGATTAGCTGCTATATTGGTAATTAGGAATTGCTAGCTCTATTCCCAACTGGGACACTAATGAGAATGTCAGCTACCTAAAGAGACTTTCTTTTTTTCCTTTTTGTCTTTGTATCACTAGCACCTAGGACGCTGACTTGCACATAATAGGTGTTTGATATGAATGCTTGTTGAATTGAACTCCTTAAGTGTGTTACTCCTCCATGTTGATCTTTCTGTAGTTGAGGTCATTGTGGCAATGGAGGAGAAGGGGCTTAGCTACCTCCACTCTGCATCACTTCCTATAAATCTTGCATCATTTTCCTGAATTCTTCACATTTGTCATTCTTCATGGTGTAGCACTCTTCAATTCTCAGTTTCTTTGGTCTTTCTTCAGTTGTCCAGTCATTCCCCAACTGATGAGCATGTGTTTTGGTGGGGGGGGGTTTATTATCACAGATTTTGGTGCTATGAGCCTTTTAAACATATAACTCCTTTTTATTATCAGTAACTCCTTGGGATGTAGTCCTGATAAGAGAATCTGAGTCAAAGGTAGATTTAGTTACTTTTCTTAGATGGATGGATGGATGGATGGATGGATAGATGGATGGATGGATGGACTGTTTATTAAGAACTTAGCTGTATGCCAGGCACTGTTCTAAGTGCTAAGGATATAAATACAAGCAAGATAGTCTCTGCCCTTAAGGTGCTTACATTTTGATGAGGAAAGACAACACATAAAGCTATTAGAAAATGATAGAGGGGAAAGGAGGTATGGTATAGAGATGTCCAGGAGGTTGCATGAAGTCCTGGTTCTAGGCAATAAAAGACAAAAGAACCTGCCTTCCCAGGGACAGAGTCCAAGGTTCTAGTGGGGGGGGGGGAAGATGAGTGGGAGGATTTCCTTGGGCTATAGAGTCTCAGTACTTACTTTCCTTGGATAATTCCAAATGGTTTTCTAGAATGTGTGAACCAATTCACATTTCTACTGACGCTGAATTAGCATGCCATTCTTCCCACAGCCCCTTCATTAATGAGTTCTTCCACTTTTTAGCCCCTTGCTAACATAACAGATTTGAGGTGGTTCCTACCATAGGCTTGTTTTGATTTCTATTTCTATTATCACTACTGCTTTTGAACAGTTTTCTTAGGTCATCATCCATAGTTTGCATTTATTTTGAAAACCATCATGTAATATCCCTTCTAGGCCTGCCTTGTTTCTTGGTTACTGAGCACTTAGGCACTTAGGGTCTAGGGAGACAAGAGATCCAAGGAGTCAGGATAGCCAGACATCTCCTAGTCCCTGACCCTCAGGTCTTCTAGTAGACAGTAAATGAATGTGGTATCTTGTACCATCTGAAAATGACTTTGCTATAGGGTATTTAGAAATGAGTGTACCCTGGAATGAAGCTCAATCTGAGACCAGCTGGCAGTGGTATTTACTTTAAGAAACATTTCACTAAAAACTGTTCTGAATCAGAGCCTTTAAGGCACAAAATAAACTTCCAGAAAAGAATCAAGTATTTGTTAACCTGGTGCACATTTCCTTGTCTTTAGCTTATCTGATACGTATTCTCAAGAAAGTGATATTCGAGAGATACCTCTGGTTCCACCTATGCCCAGAGAATGCCCAAACCCTTATTGGAATTTGACAAGGTAAGGTACTCCCAAAATGAGAGCTGCGTTTACCTTGGTCTTCACTGATCCAGATCTCCTAGCCTGAGACAACAACCATTTAATCTCTGATGTGGCCTTAGAGCCGCAATGGCTTCTCAAAGGGAATTGAAAAGACCTTTTTCACATGAACAATGACTAATTTTGTTTCCTACTGAGAAAACCCAGGGAAATGGAGACACTTGGAAGGTGTGTTAATTACACTTCCCAGATGACTGCTCATCCCAACTGCACTCTTGATTCTTTGTGTGACCCTGAGCAAATCACTTTGAGTCTCAGTTTGTCAAACTACAAAATGGGGGGAAATAATACTTTATTGAGTGTTGGGGCTAGAAAGAGACCTTGGAGGTCATCGACCCCCGACCTCTTCCTTTTCCATACGAAGGAAACTGAAGCTGAGAGAAGGGAAGTGTCCAGTTCCATCATTGTCATCAATTCTCATAGCTAGCATTTCTACAGTGCTTTGATGTTTGCCATGCATTTTATATTTCTTATCTCATCTGATGCTCAGAATAACCATGCAGGTAAAGTACTATTATGAAATTAGTGGCAAAGCCAGAACTCAAAGCCATGTCTCCAGACACCATGTTTCACATGCTTTCCAGTACGTCAGGCTTCTTCCTCATCCTATACCAGGGCATCTTAACCTCACGTAACATGTTATATAGCAGAAAAATCCATATATTCAAAATGTGCATCTCTAAATGAACTACAAAGATGGGCTTTCATGGCAGGGGGGGGATCTTACTTCCTCAAAAATAGTTCAAATAGTGGGTCTTTAAGACTCACCGTAAGAGCCCAACATGGTATCATACTGGAAAGTACTAGAATTAGAATCAAGAACCCTAAACTTGAATCGTAGCCCTGTCTCTGACTCATGGCATGCCACTGGGCAAGTCATTTTCTTTTTCGGGGCTTTGGTTTCACCATATGTACAATGATGGCTGGGCAAGTTTCTCTCTAGTGTCTGTCTATTCCAGCACTAATGTCTTCTGCCTCTATGATAACATGTAGCTAGAATGAGCTTGTTTCTTGCATATAGGATGACCTTCTTTTCTTCCAGGGAAACTGAATGCATGCCTTCATCCCCCTCTTCTCCCCTCTCCTCTTGGTATGTTATGTATGTGTCCATTTCTAAAGCCTCCCCAAGCCCTGGTGCCATCACCCAAGTGCACAGATCAATCAGTCAGTCAACCCACTGAAAATCTTTTATGAAGGTCTAGCCCAGAAATTCTTCCCTTGTCTGTGTCCTGGACCCCTTTGGTTTAGTGGGTCTACTGAAGGTCCCCTAAGGATCGTTTCTCAGTCATGTTTGTAAATCATTGAAGCTAATGCTCCATTTCAGTTAGTGGCTAGTGAACATGTAGTGGGTACCTTCTGGCTCTCTTACTTTTCCAGAGCCAGGCCAAATACTTAAAGATGTAGCCATGGAAAATGACTTCCCATTCTAGTCCACAGACCCCCTTGGAATTTATCCACAGAGCTCTTCATCTAGCATGTGCTAGGTGCTGGGGGTACAAAGACAAAACCAGTCTGTGACCTCAAGAAGCTAATATTCTGTCAAGAGAGACAAGTACATGAGTAAGAATCTACAGAAAAATAGCAAGTACTAGTTTAAACACAAAGCGGTTTGGGAGAGAGGACACTGGCAGCAATCATGGGGATCAGGAAGGGCTTCATACAGAAGACAGTGCTTGAGGAAGAGATCAGTTCTGTGAGTTGGAGGTAAGGAGGAATGGCCAGGGACAAAGGCACAAAGATGGGAGCTGAAGGACTGTGTGTGAAGAACCAAAAGGAGACTGGTTTGGCTGGAGCACAGAGTGGAAGAGGGGATGGAATGATAGCTTGGGGCCAGTATGTGAAGGGTTTTGAAAGCTATATCATCCTAGAGGCAATAGGGAGCCAGTGTGTTTCATTGCTTCAAAAGGCACCAGGAACTAGATAATCAGAGCAGAATGACAGTGCTACAAGGGCCCTTAGGTAGCAGCTCAGATAACCCCTTCATTTACTTTTAATTTTTTCTCTTTTTTAATGTGTAATTAAATTATTCTTTCAATAATTGACTCTACCCATAAATGTGTATCTTATTCTGTGTCTTGAGTCCATTACCTTTCCTGCCAGGAGGTAGGTACCATTCTTCATAAGTCTTCTTGAATTATACTGATCATTGCATTTATCAGAATTCTTAAATCTTGCCAAATTTTTCATTTTTACAATATCATTACTTATATTTTAAACTGTTTTCCTGCTTCTGCTCACTTCATTCACATGGAACCTTTTCCTTTTTTATCTTTTTGGAATGCAGCCTTAGTTAATAGTGGTATTACTTGGTCAAAGAGTTTACAGTTTAGTAACTTCCAGGGCATAATGACAAAACACGTTATAGAATGGCTAGAATTTAGGATTCATGTTCCACCAACAGGGTACTAATGTGCCTGTTTTCCCACAGCCCCTCCAACATTTGTCATTTTCCTATTTTAGTAATTTTGCCAATCTGATGTAATCCTCTTGTTTTCCAGAGGTAATAACTAAAGCCCTGAGAAGGGAAGAAACTTGACACACACAGTCAGCTAGCTGTAGATGCTAGACTAGAATCCAAACCTAGTGCAAGGTGCTTTCCCCCAGCTCCTCCTAAGTCTCTCTGATGGGAACTCAGATCCATCCATTATGGCTTGTGACTTAAAATCTGTTGTCTTTATGAGGCTTGGTTCAGAGGAATGTGGTATGTTTTCTCCAGATGATCAGTATGATCGTTCCATGAACCTACAATACTGCATACCCAGCAAGAACACTACAAAGTAGAAAAAGACACTAATAGGGACCCACCCACTTCCAGAGTGGCCACTGGACTGAAGAGTTTGGGTGCTGGGACAGTGCATCCTTGTACAGTTTGCAATCCACAGCCCCTCCCCACTCTTAGCAAAGAGCACTACAATTGGGCAAAGCACTATCTGGGGAGGAAGGAACCCTATGTACTAGGCCTGGCCTCCCCCTAGCTGTGTGCCTTTGGCCAAGTCTCTCTGCTATGGGCCTCAGTTTTCCCCACATACAAAGTGAAACAAAGTGAGAGGGATAGACTACATGGTCTCCAAAGACTCCTTTCATTTCAGAGGTTTTTTGTTTCTGTGGCTTCAGGTATGCCTCTGTCTCCACTGGTGCCGCCACTGAAAAGAGATATGGAAGTTCAACCAGCTCAGAGGATACTATGCCATCTGAATCCCAGAGGTAAGCAAGGAGGATTTGTCAAGACTGGCCTCTTTTCCCCAAGACTGGAGGGGAAGGACCACATGAAATGTGTCCTTAGGTTATAGGATCATCTCTGTAGAGCTCCAAGAGACCTCAGAGGTCATCTAGCCCAGAGGAGGTCACTGAGGCCCAGAGAGGTTAAGAAAAGTTAGTCAAAGTCACACAAATGTGAGACAGTTTACTTAGAATAGATATATAACTTGAAGGGGCCTTGGAAGTCAGGTAATTTCCATTTTACAGATATTGAAATCAAAGGCCAAAGGATGGAAGTGATTTACCAAAGGTCACACTAACCCTAAGTGCACCTCCATCTCCAGCTCTAGAGCTGAAAATGGAACCCAGGTCATCTCACTCTCGATGCAGCACATGGCATTGCCACTGCATTTAATAACATGCTGCCACTATAACAGAACCTGATTTTGAACTAGGGGTCTCTGCCCCAAATTTAGCACTTGTCCTCTCAAGTAAGCAAAAAGCATTTGTCTAAGGCTTCCTGTGTGCCACATAGTGTGCTAGATGTAACACAAAGCAAAAGAAATTATCTCAGAGAGCCAATACTCTATTGGGAGAGATAGCTAAGTGTTTTCTTTAAATATCTCCAGAATAAATCCAGGGTAGTTAGAGAAGAAGAGGGCAGGAGAATTGAGGGGATGAAGAAAGGCTTTGACTAGGAAGGAGGCCAAGGGGGAAAGATGAAGGCTCAGGGTCCTCTTCACATCAACCACTGTCTTCTCTTTTGGCCTGGGACCAAGAAAAAAACCAAATAGACTGTAATACAGAGACTCTTAGCATCATGAGCTGGAAGTCCAATTCCCTCATTTTACAGATGGGGAAACTGAGGCCCAGAGAAGGGAAGAGATTTGTCCAAGGTCACCACCCAGCCTTAAATGACAGAGCTGGGCCTAGACTCGATTTCTATCTCCCAACCTTATATCCTGATTCTCTTTTCTCACTACTTCCTGTGTACTGTGCTGCCCTTGAGAGAGGAATCTATCATTAGGAATGAGAGGTCCTTTTTTGCATTGATGAGCCTAGTTCTGCTGACTGTGTGAGAGGGAGAAGGGGGGAGACAGACAGACTGAGCTCTAAAGAGAGGGCTCCAGAATATCTAGAGGACCCCCTCAGCTCCCACCATGGACCACCAATTTGGACAATTCCTCCAGCTTCCTCCAGCAGCAATCACAAAAGGCAGTGGGGGTGGGGAATGAAGCTTTTGCTTGCCATATCCCATTGGCCAATTAGGAGGCTGGTATGAGGTGCTCTTCTGGACACTAGATGGCACTTTTTTCTCATGAAATAATAGGAGTGGAGCAGAGATCATGTATTTAGATGCAGGGCTTCTTAACTTTTGTTATGCCCTGGTCCCCTGTGGCAGTCTGATGAAACCTAAAATGACAGATTATATTGAAATACAATTGTCAAGTTATTAAAAAAAAAAACCAAGTTTGTGAATCCTGTTAGGAACCCCTCAATCAGTGTAAAAGGGACCTGAAAGATGAAAGAATGAATGAAAAAACATTTATTAAGATCACCCTCACCCTCATTCCTCATTTTATAAATGGGGAAATTGAGGCCCCAAAAGGGAAAGAGACCTGTCCAGAGCCTTTGTGGAGTAAGTAGCCCAAGTGCCCCAGGCTTCTCATGCATGACTCTTTCCCCAGGAGGATACTGTTCTTTTTGGATCCTTAGCCTGAGAGTCAGAATAGGTATTAGATACTATTTGTTCCAACTCCTGATTTTACAGAAGAGGAAACTTAGACCCAGAGAGGGGAATTGACTTGCCATGGGTCACATAGTTTGTGGCAGAGTTGGGATTCAAATCACGTGTTCCAACTTCAAGTCTAGTGCTCTTTCTACTTTGCCAATCTACCTGATCAGCCCATAGACTGTATCATACTTTAGAGGTTATGTAGTCTAACTCCCACGTTTTACAGATAAGGAAGCTAAGTCTTGGATGGAAGAGGCAAGGTCTTATAAACAGTCCTTATCCATTTTGTCATGCACTCAGTGAGTAACCTATTTACTGAGAACTTTCAAGACCATTTAAGCTAACCTTCGTTTTACAGAGGATGAAATTGAAATCCACAGAGGGTATATATAAGTGACTTGACCAGGATCACATGGGGACTTAGGGGTAGAAGCAAAGATAGGACCTCCCAGACTCAAGGCTCCTTTCAATTCTATGAGTTGGTACCCCCATGTGAGAGAAGCAGCCCAAAGCTAAGTTTCTGCAAGCAGGGGCAAGCTTCTGGAATGCAGGGTCCCTTCCCCTAATTGTCCCCTTCTCCCACCTGCCTTGGACCTCGGGGGAGAAAGATGAATCCAAGCTAAGGGACTGCTGATGCCCCCATTCAAATAGTGTCAAGGGACATCAGGAACCATCCCAATTAACTCTTGATAATCATGGGAACACGAAGTGCTTACATTTGTTCAGCTTGGGCCCAGAAGGTACAACTAAGAACAATGGGTAGAAGATATAGAGAGACTCATCTAGATTTGGTCTAAGTGAAAATTCCCCAGTGATTAAATGGAATGGGCTGCCCCAGGAGGTAGAGGGCTTCCCCTTCCCTGGAGGGCTTCAAGCAAAAGCTAGATGACTACTTTCTGTGGATGCTGTAGAAAGGGTTTCCAGTTCACTGGTGGATTAGATTTCCTTTGTAGTTCTAAAAGCCCATTATTTCAAAGGTAGCAGAGAGGTGATCTCATCTGATTCAAAAATAGGCCTAATGAGGAAGACTGGATAAGAATAAGAGGAGACTGAGGCTCCGAGATAAAGCAGCTTAGCATCATCTATGAGGGGATCACAGATTAAGAACTGGTATTCTCTTAGGCATCAGCTCATACTTTTTTAGCTAGAGATCTCAGAAAGATTGCCCAAGGTGACATGGATAGTCAATGGCCCAACTTTTAGCAGGGCTGGGACTAGAATTGATACGTTTCAATATCCATTCCAGCTCTTTCCATGTTACCATACCTTTCCTAAAGTCATAAAGAAAGCAAGGGAGAGGTAAGCCTTGGACCCAGATCAGCTAAGTCTGAATCTAGTGTTCTGTCCCCTACCATAGATTATATTCCTAAGACTTGCAAGAAATTGACAAACAAGCTGAGGAGTGGGAGTGGGGCAAGCTTGTTGGCAGCACAAGGTGAATGCCCTCCTGCCCTCCTCCAGATGGCTTTGTAGTTCAGGAAAGATAACAAATGAGAAAGGGTTTAGAGCAAACTCTTCACATTTGGTGTGTGTGTGAGGGATTCTGATCCCATCCAACCACTGGTTGCAGATGCTGGCAAAGGGATTACTTTTAGGGTGGAAGATAGCCTACATACAGCTAGGTGGCACTGCAGTGGATAGAGTGCCTGGCCTGGGGTCAGGAAGACTCCTCTTCCTGAGATCAGATCTAAAGTCAGACACTAGCCATGTGACCCTGGGCAAGTCACTTAATCCTGTTTGCCTCAGTTTCCTCATCTATAAAATGAGCTGGAGAAGGAAATAGCAAGCCACTATCTTTGCCAAGAAAACCCCATATGGGGTCATGTAGGGTCAGACACGAGTGAAATAACTGAACAACAGTCTACATGAGCTCTTCAATCCTTTCCCTTTTCTGGGACTCAGTTTTCCCATCTGTACAATGAAAGGGTTGGCCTAGATGAGCTCAAAGGTCCCTTTGGATCTCACATCCTGTTCTGTTCTTGTAGGTTTGCATCATCCTCTATCAGCTCCACTGACCAAAGATTTGGAACCATGGACAGCATGATGACATCTGACCAAAGAAGGTTAGCCTGGAGTTTTAGGGATTCTATTTATTCATTTGATAAGCAAAATGAACAGTGGCAAAAGAGGTGATTTCCTAAAGCCCATGTACTCTGAAACAGTGGTTTTTGCTTGTAAACTAAATCTTTGATTCATGTTAGTATAATATGGGGCATGAACACTATCTATAGTTTCCTTCTTCCCTAGCTCCATCTCTGGTTATGAGGAGAGAAGTGTTACTACCATAGTAAGGGAGGCCAGATGGGACAATGCTGGACTTACCGGAGCCAAGGGAGGCCCCTGCCCAGATCCAAGTATTCACTACAGTGACTATTGCAACATCACTCCCGAGTCTACTCACCAGCTGTCCCTACAGGACAGTAGCCAAGAATCCAGCTCAAGAAGGTAAGGGGTGAGGCAAGACTGGTGAACTGCAAGGCTAGGGAATTCCAACAGATCACTGAAATGTAGGTTTCAGGTGCATTTAAGCAAAACTCTGGTGCCAGGACTTGCTTATTCCCAGCTCAGTTGTAGCTGTTCTTGTTCTCTATCATACTGTTCTTCTCACATGACTCAAAGAGGTAGAGGAGGGAATCTTTATAGTGGGCCTTGGCTAGCCATAGAACCCAGAGCCCAGACAGATCTGCTGAGGGCAATGGTTGGGGCAGGTCATTTGGGAAGCTTATAATATCAGAGGACTAGAGCTAGAAGGGGCCTCGGAGACCATCTAGTCAGGGGTGGGGAACCTGAGGCTGCGAGGCCACAAGTGCCCTCTAGGTCCTTGGGTATAGCTTTTTGACTGAGTCCAAGTTTTACAGAACAAATCCTTTAATTTAGGGGATTTTTTCTGTGAAATTTGGATTTGGTCCAAAGGCTGCACTCAAGGACCTAGAGGGCTACATATGACCTTGAGGCCACAGGTTCCCACCCCACCCCCACCCCAACCTCTTCATTTTGCAGATGAAGAAACTGAGGCCTAGGGAGGCTAACCTGATTTGCCCAATGTCATAGGCAGTTAGTGGCATTTGAGCCTAGTTTGTCTGCTATATACATCCAGTATTCTTTCCATGTTCATCAAAGTGAATACCAGCAAGTCTGTGGTAGGGAATGGAGGGGACAGAGAAAAGGCAGCATCTGTGGGATGAGGAGTTGAATCCCTAGGACTGGTGAGACTGGGGCCAGGGGCCAGTCCTGCAGGAAGCATGACTTCGAGGAAAGCAGGAAACTTGAACACATTTTTGAGGCAAAAAGGAGCCAGTGATGAGAGACATGAGGCATAGTGTTTCCATGGAGAACCAGAAAATGTGACTGTCTGTGGTAGAAAGCTTGGGCATGTGAGAGCAAGAATGTGAATCCTACCGAAATAGGATGAGAGGACATTATGCCATTGTTTGTTTAACACTGTTGGCATTGTTGCTGAGGAATTCATCCCACCAGGTCAGATAGCTGGGTTCTGAAGTAGAAATTCTGAAGCATTTACAAGGGCCCAGGCTCAACAAAGGCAGGCAGGAATGGGGGGCTAGCCATTGTTCTCTTGACCACGACAACATTCCTGTTGACTGAAGTCAAAATCACTGTACCCCAGCTTGTATGCCAAGCTTATTCACCAGACTTGGCTCGAAATAACTCCTGTCTATAGCCAAAATTAAGTCCACCCTCAAAAGATGACACTTTGACCTTTGGGAGGAAGTTCTAAAGAATGGGCTGCAGAGCCTAAAGGCCTTTCCCATAGAGGTCGTTGAAACTGATGGCTAGAGCAGACCAACTGTGAAGTAGATATTTCTGTTTTATTAAGAAACAAGCCTCCTCGGGGGCGGCTAGGTGGCGCAGTGAATAGAGCGCCAGCCCTGGAGTCAGAAGGACCTGAGTTCGGATCCGGCCTCAGACACTTAATCCACACAAACAAAAACCTAGCCGTGTGACCTTGGGCAAGTTACTTAACCCCAATTGCCCTAAAGGGGCAGCTAGGTGGTGCAGTGAGTAAGAGCGCCGGCCTCGGAATTGGGATGGCCCGAGATCAGATCCGGCCTCAGAAAATGAGCACCCACGCATAAATAATGACTAGCCGTGTAACCTTGAGCAAGTTACTTAACCCCAATTGCTTTAAAAAAAAAAAAACAAGCCTCCTTAGATTAGAACCACTTGGTGTTTATTGCCCAGGATTAGAGAACCATTACAGGAAGTCCTCATGGCCTCCTAGCAAGGGAAAGGCATCTTGAAGCAGTAATTAGCTTACTTTACAGCAAAGTGGTCAAGTTGGTCAGCAGTGAGAAAACATTTATTAGAGAACTACTATGTGCCAACCATCATGCTCAGCAACTCCTTAACACTAAGGCCATCTCAGACAGAATGAACCCCAGAGTTGATACTCAGAGGTGCCTGACTTTTAGTGAGCTCTCTGTAGGTGACATAACTGGGTGCCTGCCTTTGGGTGCCCCTTCTCTAGACAAAAATATAACTAAGCTTGGTTGGGATGATGAGATAGGTTGTTCTAGACCAGGTCTGAGGCACAGTTCCCCCATTTACTGTGGATAGGCTCTGGAGTAGTGCTGATAAGCCATGACCTGAATTGGTCTAACCATGACATCCAGGATCAACTTATGCTCAACACAAGGAAGACTGTGAGCTTAAGGGCTATTGCTGCTGCTAACCACTCCTCCTTGGTACCCTTGGCCACCCTACCTATGCACTCTCTCATTACTGTCACGTATACCTATATATGCCAGCTCTTTTTGTCTCTGATTGCCCTGAACACCCCGACCGAGCCATACCTCCTAGCAGAAAGGTAGGTGTTTCCTAGGGCTGTATAGCGGGCACATTCTCTAGGCATCCCCACCTTGCTGTGGGAGGCACCAGGTGCCTTCTGCTGCCTTTGCAACTCAGGTGACTCATTCTCCTTTCTGGCTCTTCTTGCTGGTTCCCTGAGGCAGGGGAGGGCCTCTTGCCCTGCACAGGAGCCATAACTTCCTCCAGAAGAGTAGATGTGCCCCCGTTTCTTTTGGTTCTCAGATGTTAATCCATTGCCTTAACTGTGCCAATGCAGAGTCTTCCTAAGCTATTCATACTGAGACTCTCAAAAAGGATTTTTAAATCCCTCGGGTAAAGCCCAGAGGACATGTTACCTACAAAGGTATGGTATTGATGTGACCTGGTGGCTACTTTTATCTTTAAACCTTCAGAGAACCATCAAGTAGCAGCTTTTACATTTTTGTTGCTGTGGAGCCTTGGGCCTTAAGGAAGCCCTGGCTTCTGTGCTCACAACCACCTCTCCTCCTCCTCCTTGCTCAGGTGTGTCTCCAATTCAGGGGAGAGAACATCCATGGGCAGCAAAGCTGCCACCTCTCAAGACAGTTCCTCAGCCTCGGACACTGAACCATCTTCTAATTCTTCCAAGTAAGGAAGGAGAAGGGCTAGTCAGGGTCTCTGTTCCCCTGGCACAAGGAAGGAGAGGAGTCAGCCATCTTGGCTTCCCTGCTGATTGCCTTAGCTTCTTTTCTTGGCTGGCCCACTGCCTTGGGAAGACCAGTGAGTGGTGAGCACCCTTTAGAAACTTTACCCACTTGAAGGTCCATTCAAGTTCTGGTTCAGTTCCAAGGCCTGTGGGCCTGACCTGAGGTAGGCTTGGGAGAAGAGAGGTTATTTCTTGTCCATAATAATCCTTCAGGATCCATTCCAGGTAGAGAGATTATCAAGAAAAGCCATGCTTTTACAGGGTTGATTGGACAATCTGAGTCCAGTCTAAAGCAAATTGTGGTATGCATTTGGGTTTATGTCATATAACTTATGCCTCCCCTAGAGAGAATCTTAATTCCTGGCCTGGCCCCAGTACCCGAGACTCCCATCTGTCCATTGGACCTCTATGATCCAGAGGTGGGCCAGATGCTTCTAGACTTCCCAGTCAGCCCCACCCTGCCCCCTCCATGGACCTGAGCCAGAACCTGACTTCCTCATTTCTCCTATCATCCCACTGGGGATGAAATGTTGGGGCCCCCTTGCTTGATATATGGTGCTTTGCTGGATGTTATGGCTCTGACATCATAAAAGTGCTTGTAGCCAAGGCTTTCAGAGAGAACATCTATGCTATTTGCCAGCCCCCAGAAAGAAATGTGCAAATTCTTCAGAGAAGAGTTGGCACAAGGGAGAGTATGTCTTTTCTCTGTTCCTCCTTACTCAGTCCTCTGCTCCATATTTCTGTCCTTTACTCTTTCTGTAGCAAAGGGCTGCTCTTTGCAAAGGAGTATGTGAATGCTTGAGAGCTATCATCTACCAGGTCCTCTTCATATTTCAGTAAGTAAGAGAAAGTATCCCTTTAGATTCCATGGGTTTCAGCCTCCAGACAGCCTAGTCTGGGATCTCTGTTGTCCTGAGGATGCACCAAGCAGCCAGTCATTTATTTTCTGCCTTTCAGTCAGTCCCATGACAAATATACACCTTGATATATGTCTTAGCTTGGCCCCCTGCTTCCAGTCTGTCTCCTCTCCAATGCAGCCACCTTATTAATGCACAAGTGGGATACATCCACCTCTTCCGTACTCAGACATCTTCAATGGATCCCTCTTGGCTTGAAGAATAAACCACCAGGGCTTCTGCTGTAATTTCAGGCTTTTCTCAGTCTAGCTGCATGCCCCTCACATCTAGAATGGACACTTCCCCCTTTCTGCTCTATCTCTGTGAAGGCCTGTCTGAGCTCCTCCACAAAACTTTCCCAAACTCTTCCTCAGTTCAAAATCCTTCCCTCCTCCAGTTCATTAGCCTCACTTCCCATCCCCATTCATTTTCATACCTTTCCAACTCCTCTTATAACTATTTCAGGTGCCCTGATTTTATCCCCTCTTCTAGATGATAAAGCTCCTTGAGAGCAAGGACTATCTGTACTTCATGGGAGGCTGATAAGTGCCTGATTTGAATTGGTATATGTAGCTCTCAGACTGCCCGTTGCTGTGCTTTAGCTTTCTAGTCTACCAAGAAAAGATTTCTTCCTGTGAAGATACTGGTTCTGGGGCTTGGGGTCTGGGGCCCCTGAGTCTGCCTTGAGCCGTAGTTGAGGGCTCTGCTGAATGCTTTGGATAGTGACCAGGTGTCCATCTTTCCCACTCTTTTCCTGGAGCACTAGAAACCCAGGTGACTGGACTGACATAGAATAGTTCTCCTAGCATGTCTCTTCTTTCCCAGAGAGATCCTTCCAGTCATGTGGTGGTGCCCCATTGCAGAGATATTCATTTGGTGGCATTACTACAGTTTGGTCTCATAGGGTTACCAGGATATGCAAACTAATGAAGTCATGCCAGTTATTCATACCCACAAACACTCTACTACAGTACTTGACTTGCTTAGGATCTGAAATTCCAACCCTTTAGAACAAGAGAGTCAATAAACCCAGCAAAGAGACTGTTACAAAGCCCGTGTGCTCCTCAGGGCAGGGGAGGGCCTTGGACCTGCTTCAAACCTGTTAGATTTCACTTAACACAATTCGCAAAACCTTGTGGAGGCACAGAGCTAGATGACAAACTAGGCAGGCGTTTGGGGCAGCACCAGCAACCCTACATACAATGACAGCAGACTGCGTTGGGACAGCATACCTGTCAGGCTTGTCATACTGTCATTGTATTCTTGTGAATGATACGGAGAGGATTGGACTGTACATTTAGGTTTAATAGGAGCCAAGTGACCAATAGGACCTATGTCAGGTGTCACAGGTCTCTCTCCTTAGCTTTATTCTGGTCAATCAAACAAACTTTAAATGCCTACTATGTGTCAGGCACTGTGCTAAGCACTGGGGTTACAAAGTGAAGCAAAAGATAGTCCCTGCCCTCACGGAATTTACAGTCTAGTGGGGGAGACAACATACAAACAAATATATACAAAGCGAGCTGTATATGGGATAAATATAGGAAAGACACCAGAATGAGAGGGCTTGGGGAAGGCTTCCTGGAGAAGGTGGGATTTTAGATGGCACTCGAAGGAAACCAGGAAGGTTGGTAGGCAGGGCAGAGAAGAGAGGACTGTTCCAGGCATGGAAGACAACCAAAGAAAATACCCAGAGCCAAGAGATGGAGTGTTCTGTTACTGGGGCATTGCATACAAGTATAATTTACTGAATTTGGAGATGACAGGTGTGGGAGAGAGGGATGACGTGATAGCTAACAAAATCGGAATCCCAAAGGAACTTGACAGGCTAGAAGAATGGACCCAATCTTTACTCTACTGCTAATTGCCTCAGATGTTACAAACATTCATCAGTGCTTTGGTCTGGGGCCTCTGGAGCTATTTAACCATCGGGGGTGGGTAGCAGTCTTTGCCTGACTCTACCTGAGAATCCTTACACATGCCCCCTCAGCCTGCTTCTTCTGAGTAGTGCCTTTTGAGGGGAGGGGAGGGTGGAGCTAATTCATAGAGATGAATAAGTAAATGGGACATGGATATATAAAAGTGGTCACCAACATCAGCATAGTAATAAGTACCCAAGATGAAATGAAGACCAACGGTGCCAGACTGACCTTGGAGTGGGGAGCTTAGGAAAACAAGCTAATAATTCATTTTAAGGGAATGAACTGAAGTATGCCTCTTCAGAGATTTGGAGTGGGATGGAATGTTGCTGTCTATCTGGCGTAGCAGGTGTTTGTTCTAATGTCCAAAGCTTCAGCCAGCAGCTGTAAAACTAGACAGGTGGGAGGGCAGGAAGAAAGAGGGTGGTTCCAAGAAGAACTGTGTGTTCACATGCCCACTGATTAGTCTCTGGAGCTGAGGAGAGCCAGCAAGTCCCATGCCCTACAGTTAGAAATTTCTGTGCCAGCTCCTGACCGACCTGCAGGAAACTGCCCTCAGGCCATCTCTAAAGTGAGAAAGTAGGTAGATTGTCTGTGATCCTGGCACTGAACCTGTGGCTGATGTAACGGATTCCGAACCATCTGGAGCCAGTAACCCAAACTAGCATTGTCTACCCTTTGGCCATTCACCAAGATCTCCTTCTATCTAGGCCAAGTGCTGTTATCTGCACTTACTGCTGCAAAGAGATCAGATCTGGACCCAAAATTACTCTGGAGCACTTGGGCATCTGCTGCCATGAGCATTGCTTGAAGGTAAGGATTGTTTTACTATTAAAAACCAAACACTTTTGCCTCTTCTCCTATCCACCCCCTCATCAGGAAAGCACGGTAATTCTTCAGATTCCAGAGATTATCCAAAGCTGAGGCCTTTTGTCTAACTAAGGTTCTCACTGGATACTTCCAAGTAGAACCACAGGCTGTTTTTAGAACTTTCAGGACCTACAGCCATTAGATTCATAGTGAATTGATTCAGAGCTGGAAGGGGCCTTCAGGATCACCTAGGCATCTTCATTTTACAGAGAAGGAAACTGAGACTCACAGAGGAGAAAGTCATATTGGCCACAAGTGGAACAGATGCAGCACTTCAGAAAGTCAGCAGGCATGAATCAAGTCCTGTGTCTTGGGTGCTGATGGAGGTTTCAGGAGTGAAAGGCATGGCCCCTGCCCTTGAGAACACATGATCTCTCTACAATAAGGATCGGAGTACAAGATAGGACCCAGGCAAGGACTGAAGGATTGGTTGTGGGGTGCAGACTTGAAGTGCTCCAGGCAGAAGCTGCTACTCAGGGTGGACTAGACAGAGGGGTAGAGGGGGCTTTCCAGACAAATCAAAGCCTGAGCAGGGAAAATTGGTAGGAATAGCATGAGCAGAAGAGATAGGAATGAATGTAGCTTGTTGGGGACATTAGGAAGACTAGCCTGAATGGATTAGCAGGTCTTTGGAAGGTTAGAAATTGAGCAGGGGTAGATTGGCAGGGGAGGCCACGAATGCCAAGTCAAGATTTGATAGAACATGGGGATTGCTATGAGTTCTTGGTGACAATTGTTCCACTGAACAAGATGGAAATGTCAGGGCAAAGAGGAAACTACTTCAGCACCTAGTGCAATGATAGAAGGGGTGAGGTAGAGTTAGGCTAAACTAAAAAAGGAGGGAACTGGAAGTGCAGATCAAATAACTGATATGGAAGATTTCAAACGGTGTCAAGAAAGATGGTGGTGTTGGGAGGACTATATGTGGCAAAAGAACTTTGGAAATTAATGGACAATGGAGAGGCAAGGTGAAGTATTGCTGTGATTGGCCAAAACAACGGGGCAGGGAGAGAGATTGATTTGGGTGCAGTAGAGGTCCAGAACTCAGAAGAGATGCCAAGGTAAGAGCTCAAGTTTGGGAGTCCTCTGCAATGAAGTGGTAAGTGAAGCCATGGTATTGAATCTGACTACCAAGTTGTGGGGGAGAGGGAAAGAGAGACAAAAGGCAAGATTCAAGAGACTAAGGCCAGAACCTTGAGAAATACCCAAAGTCCAAGGGCAGGAAGATGATGTTCAGCAGAGAGGTGGAGACAGAGGAAGTAGAAAGGTAGAGGATCCAAGAGAGTGTAGTTAGTGTAATTTCTGAAGTCCAGGGAAGAGACAGAAGGAATCAACTGTTCAAAAACCACAAGGGTAGATAAGGAGGAACAGAGCTGAACAAAAGACCTTGGGTTTGGCAGTCAGGAGGTCAGAGGTGAGTGGTGAAGTATGAGAACTGTTTCAGTCAAGTGGCGAGGAAAACTGAGCACCCCCAAATCCTTAGGTTCTTGTATAGTGTCAACATCGCCATCTCTTCAGTAACATTTGTGGGGAAGAACTTCCAGCTGGGGGCCTCACTAGGGCAGTGTGCTATGGGATCCCCAACACCTCTGCCTTCATTTCTTTCCCTTTCTCCCCTTCATAGAGTGATTTCCATCAAATCCCTGGTAGCTGGTCTCTGTAAGTAGCTGAGGCTTTAGGGGGCCCATCATTTGGGAACATGCTCCTCCCCATTTAACTAGGTTCATCCCTGGATAACAGGCTCGGGGTGGGCAGGACCTTCCAAAGCTTATGTGCTGCCACTGCTTACAGGAACCCAGGGTCAGCAGCACCACAGAAGTGGCAACTGCTTCTTTTTATCATTAATAATATTTCAACTCTATTCCCTCCAAAAAATAATATGATCGTGGAACACGTTGGTATACAATTTGATTAGTTACCATTTTTTCATGTGGAAAATATTCTTATGTAGACACAGACATTTATATTATATAAGCCAGCCCCAAAAACAGGAAGACCTGGTTCAGTTCCAGCCTCTGACCTATACTGGTTATATGACCCTGGGCAAGTCACTTAACTTTTCGGCTCTCTAGGCTCTAAACCTATCACTTACAAAAGAGTTGCAGATCTGGCTCAGTGGAGGGAATTACACATAGCATCAGGAATTCCCCACATTGAGTGTACACAGTTCCATATAAGTGCTTTGGACATCTGTGCATTGAGCATGGGCAGGACAGCCCCACACTCTCTCACTTACACATACACATCCTTGCATAATGCATATTTATGGATGTGTAATATATATTCTAGAACTGTAGACCCACTGTGAATTAACTAAAATTGGGCTTTAGTATCTTTCCCTTAACCTGCCCAATGAGAACCTCTCATAGAGATACACACACACACACACACACACACACACACACACACACACACAGCCCCACCACAGGCTGTGTCCCATTTCTGGCAGCAGTAATAGAAACAAAGCTGGCCTGGGAGTCCAAGATATTTGGGTTCTGTTCTGAGCTCTCCTAAGTTATTTATGTGACCTTGGGCAAGTGGGTTCCTCTAGTGGTACCTTCGTTTCCCTATCTATCAAATAAGGAGGTAGGACTAGCTCTCTAAGGATCTTTCCAGCTCTATCACCAGAAGAGTCTCTCATTATATTCCCTGCTAAGGTGTTCATTGATTATTAATGTTTTAGCCCATAGCAGCTCAAGGTATCTGCCCTTCACCACCACCATTTTCGTTTTAATGGACTGAGGTCTGAAAGTCAAGTTTTCTGGATTCCCCAGGAATGAAGTGCTGATGGTAGGGTTGATATTTTGGTGGGAGGTGGTTCAGCTTCTGACTTCCTTGGACTATACCGACTCATAAGTTGGTCCTGAAGTTGAGGGGCAAGGTGTTTGCCTAGGGGTGTTTCCCATAATTAACCTTTGATGCTACCTAGAGTATTCAGAGATCTTTTTAGCCACAGAAGTCAACAGGGCTGTGAGGGCTTCAGGAAACACTTTACAACCCCTTTCAGATGCCTTTCCTAAGTCAGAAGTGGCCCACCATCCCACAAGTGGACTTTGGATTATGTTTCCCTATATTGGCCGTTGAGACTGAAAGAGGAAGGCTTCCAATGGTAGAGATGTCACAACAGCACCAACCACCTGGTGCCTCCTCCTCCTCCAGTCGCTTTGGTTCTGGTCTGCCCTTGTGCTTATTTATTTAGGGCTGGATTTCCACTAACCTCCTACTCATTCTTCATGTCATTTGCAGTGTGGAATTTGCAAGAGGAGAATGGGCAAAAGGCTGGACCAAGTGTACATCCACAGAGGAATCATCCACTGTGACCAGTGCTATGGAAGACTCTTCTAGGTGGGTCTGCCCTTCCCCATTCTATGGGCCCAGAAAATGAGATTCCTTTGAGATCATTTGGGGAGCATTTTAGTTGCAGGAATCATGCATTATTAGTGCAGATGCTCCTTTGCCCTTGTTGATTGGGCCTTTTTATTCTCTGGGATTTAGGGCCATGTTTTCCCATAAACCCTCCTTAGAAAATCTACCCAGCTTTTCTTTCCCTTGTAGTAGCTTGGGGTCACCAGTGTACCTATCCCTCAGGCTGTACACATGTTGTCATTCATTTAAAGTGAATCTTATGGTAAGACCTTAATCTAGGGAGTCCTTGTGAAGAGGGAAGGGTGATAAGGAGGGGGGGAGGGTAAGTGGTTCTGCCAGGGAAACCTCTCCTGGCATCCAGTCTGGAAGGAATTCACCAGGCTCAAGCAGACTTTAAAGCCGAAATTGTAAAGTTTATTGTTATGTTACGCTGTAGAGAACAGCGGGCTAGATTCTTATGGAACCTGCAAACTCACAGAGGCCGCAGACATAGTTTTAAGGGGTCAGTTATGCTAACTAGGTGAGTAAGGGTGGGATCAGGGAGGAGTTAAGGAGTGGTCATCGCTCAAAGGACCATACACTTTTAATATCAACTGCGCAGGTGTATTGCCCATGATTCACTGGGAAATAGCTCAAGAGGGGGTCTAGCTGGAGGTGTGGTTCTAGGCCTGATGCGTCACTAAAGAGTGCCCAGTCCGCCACCCACCAAGGTCATCAGAGACAGTGTGGGTATATAATTGACTAAGGAGTTACCCTATAGATAAGATATTGAAGAATTTCTGGTGGGGCTGGCCACTCTAACTAAGGGAGATAACATTTACATAACTTATTGTTTCAAGCAGAGATAAACAGGTCATGAGATGTTGCTGGGCAGAGTGCTGGAAGGGGGAAGGGGCAGAGTCAATGCTCTGAGGCTGGGGGGGTGGAAATGTGATCTTACAGACTGCTTTTACAAATTGATTTTACAGACATAGATCCCAAAGCACCCCATTTACAAACTGATGTTACAAATTGATACTACAGACATATATACATCACAAGGACCCCATCACTTGGATCAAGTTGATGAGCTTATAAAGTGCTGAGCCTTTGTCTGGGTCTTTGATTGGATTTCCCACTGGAGGGGATGGGCATGCATGCCCACTGTCACATACCTCATTAAGGATGAGTGATTGGGGATGACTTGCTTAGGTTGGATTTTTATAGGTCAGGTTCCTCTTTTTTGAGGACAGATCATATAAGAGCAGAGCTAGCACATACATGCATACACACACACACACACACACACACACACACACACACACACACACACACAATTAGATTCAACCATCCCTACTTTTCCAGTTCCAGATGTCTATACTGTAAAGTACTGATTACCCAGAACCCATTGTTATCACTTGCTCAGGAAAATAGTAAAACTATGAGAACAGCATTTAAGTGAAGGAAGGCCCCCAGATATTTCCACAAGTGATGAGACAGGCAAAAGCAGTTTTATCCAAAGCACTCCTAGAGCACCCTTGGGGTTATTGTCCTAAGAAATGCCATGCATTCCTCCGTGGAGCCATTTGAATTTCTCTGTGGGCATCCAAACACAAAATCTGGTCGAGTTTGTGGAATGCAGTTTTGGTGCTTTGTTGTTTTTTTTCCCCCAAGACACAATATTCATTCCATTTTAGCCCCAGGGCTTTGGTGATGACTAGAGGGAGAAGTACCTTTCTCCCATCCCTACATTTCAGATCTCATGTTTTCTTCTCTTTTCTTATAGTTTCGATCACCTCATTAAGAGTCATCGTGAATGGGGCGGCTAGGCGGCGCAGTGAGTAAGAGCGCCGGCCTCAGAGATGGGATGACCCGAGATCGAATCCAGCCTCAGAAAATGAGCACCCACACACAAATAATGACTAGCCGTGTAACCTTGAGCAAGTTACTTAACCCCAATTGCTTAAAAAAACCACAAAAAAAAAAAAGAGTCATCGTGAAGATGGGGACCCATCTTCCTAAATCTCCAACTCTACTGTTTCCCCTTATTACTAATTCCAGTTGTTTCCTTCACCTTTTCCTATCTAACTCAGTTGAAAATGTATTTCGTGGGGTGGCTAGGTGGCGCAGTGAGTAAGAGCGCCGGCCTCAGAGATGTGATGACCCAAGATCGAATCCAGCCTCAGAAAATGAGCACCCACACACAAATAATGACTAGCCGTGTAACCCTGAGCAAGTAACCTTGAGCAAGTTACTTAACCCCAATTGCTTAAAAAAACCACAAAAAAAAAAGAGTCATCGTGAAGATGGGGACTCATCTTCCTAAATCTCCAACTCTACTGTTTCCCCTTATTACTAATTCCAGTTGTTTCCTTCACCTTTTCCTATCTAACTCAGTTGAAAATGTATTTCATGGGGCGGCTAGGAGGCGCAGTGAGTAAGAGCGCTGGCCTCAGAGATGGGATGACCCGAGATCGAATCCAGCCTCAGAAAATGAGCACCCACACACAAATAATGACTAGCCGTGTAACCTTGAGCAAGTAACCTTGAGCAAGTTACTTAACCCCAATTGCTTAAAAAAACAACAAAAAAAAAGAGTCATCGTGAAGATGGGGACCCATCTTCCTAAATCTCCAACTCTACTGTTTCCCCTTATTACTAATTCCAGTTGTTTCCTTCACCTTTTCCTATCTAACTCAGTTGAAAATGTATTTCATGGGGCGGCTAGGTGGCGCAGTGAGTAAGAGCGCTGGCCTCAGAGATGGGATGACCCGAGATCGAATCCGGCCTCAGAAAATGAGCACCCACACACAAATAATGACTAGCCGTGTAACCCTGAGCAAGTAACCTTGAGCAAGTTACTTAACCCCAATTGCTTAAAAAAACCACAAAAAAAAAAAAGAGTCATCGTGAAGATGGGGACCCATCTTCCTAAATCTCCAACTCTACTGTTTCCCCTTATTACTAATTCCAGTTGTTTCCTTCACCTTTTCCTATCTAACTCAGTTGAAAATGTATTTCATGGGGCGGCTAGGCGGCGCAGTGAGTAAGAGCGCTGGCCTCAGAGATGGGATGACCCGAGATCGAATCCAGCCTCAGAAAATGAGCACCCACACACAAATAATGACTAGCCGTAACCCACAAGTAACCTTGAGCAAGTTACTTAACCCCAATTGCTTAAAAAAACCACAAAAAAAAAAAAGAGTCATCGTGAAGATGGGGACCCATCTTCCTAAATCTCCAACTCTACTGTTTCCCCTTATTACTAATTCCAGTTGTTTCCTTCACCTTTTCCTATCTAACTCAGTTGAAAATGTATTTCGTGGGGTGGCTAGGTGGCGCAGTGAGTAAGAGCGCCGGCCTCAGAGATGTGATGACCCAAGATCGAATCCAGCCTCAGAAAATGAGCACCCACACACAAATAATGACTAGCCGTGTAACCCTGAGCAAGTAACCTTGAGCAAGTTACTTAACCCCAATTGCTTAAAAAAACCACAAAAAAAAAAGAGTCATCGTGAAGATGGGGACCCATCTTCCTAAATCTCCAACTCTACTGTTTCCCCTTATTACTAATTCCAGTTGTTTCCTTCACCTTTTCCTATCTAACTCAGTTGAAAATGTATTTCATGGGGCGGCTAGGTGGCGCAGTGAGTAAGAGCGCTGGCCTCAGAGATGGGATGACCCGAGATCGAATCCGGCCTCAGAAAATGAGCACCCACACACAAATAATGACTAGCCGTGTAACCCTGAGCAAGTAACCTTGAGCAAGTTACTTAACCCCAATTGCTTAAAAAAACCACAAAAAAAAAAAAGAGTCATCGTGAAGATGGGGACCCATCTTCCTAAATCTCCAACTCTACTGTTTCCCCTTATTACTAATTCCAGTTGTTTCCTTCACCTTTTCCTATCTAACTCAGTTGAAAATGTATTTCATGGGGCGGCTAGGCGGCGCAGTGAGTAAGAGCGCTGGCCTCAGAGATGGGATGACCCGAGATCGAATCCAGCCTCAGAAAATGAACACCCACACACAAATAATGACTAGCCGTGTAACCTTGAGCAAGTTACTTAACCCCAATTGCTTAAAAAAACCACAAAAAAAAAAAAAGAGTCATCGTGAAGATGGGGACCCATCTTCCTAAATCTCCAACTCTGCTGTTTCCCCTTATTACTAATTCCAGTTATTTCCTTCACCTTTTCCTATCTAACTCAGTTGAAAATGTATTTCAGTAAGATGGCTAGGTGGCGCAGTAATAAGAGCACCCTAAGATATAGATGACCAAGATCAAATCCAGCCTCAGAAAATGAGCACCCACACACAAATAATGACTAGCCGTGTAACCCTGAGCAAGTAACCTTGAGCAAGTTACTTAACCCCAATTGCTTAAAAAAACCACAAAAAAAAAAGAGTCATCGTGAAGATGGGGACCCATCTTCCTAAATCTCCAACTCTACTGTTTCCCCTTATTACTAATTCCAGTTGTTTCCTTCACCTTTTCCTATCTAACTCAGTTGAAAATGTATTTCATGGGGCGGCTAGGTGGCGCAGTGAGTAAGAGCGCTGGCCTCAGAGATGGGATGACCCGAGATCAAATCCAGCCTCAGAAAATGAGCACCCACACACAAATAATGACTAGCCGTGTAACCTTGAGCAAGTAACCTTGAGCAAGTTACTTAACCCCAATTGCTTAAAAAAACAACAAAAAAAAAGAGTCATCGTGAAGATGGGGACCCATCTTCCTAAATCTCCAACTCTACTGTTTCCCCTTATTACTAATTCCAGTTGTTTCCTTCACCTTTTCCTATCTAACTCAGTTGAAAATGTATTTCATGGGGCGGCTAGGTGGCGCAGTGAGTAAGAGCGCTGGCCTCAGAGATGGGATGACCCGAGATCGAATCCAGCCTCAGAAAATGAGCACCCACACACAAATAATGACTAGCCGTGTAACCTTGAGCAAGTAACCTTGAGCAAGTTACTTAACCCCAATTGCTTAAAAAAACAACAACAAAAAAGAGTCATCGTGAAGATGGGGACCCATCTTCCTAAATCTCCAACTCTACTGTTTCCCCTTATTACTAATTCCAGTTGTTTCCTTCACCTTTTCCTATCTAACTCAGTTGAAAATGTATTTCATGGGGCGGCTAGGTGGCGCAGTGAGTAAGAGCGCCGGCCTTGGAGATGGGATGACGTGAGATCAAATCCGGCCTCAGAAAATGAGCACCCACGCATAAATAATGACTAGCCGTGTAACCTTGAGCAAGTTACTCAACCCCAATTACTTTAAAAAAAAAAAAGATGTATTTCATGAAGATAATTAGCTTTAACTACCTTATATTAGCTTTGATTTCTTTTTGCATTATCCAGCTTTTTATTAGCTTTGATTATTTGTATTATCCAGTTTTTTTTATTAGCTTTGGGGTTTTGAATTATCTAGTTCTTTTTATTATCTTTGGGTTTATTATTCAACTTTTTATTAGCTTTGATGTTTTTTGTATTAGCCAGTTTGGTATTAGCTTTGGGTTTTTCCTTTATCCAATTTTTTTATTAGTTTTGGTTTTTTGAATTATCCAGCTTTTTCATTAGCTTTAGGTTTCTCCTTTATCCAGTTTTTCATTAGTTCTAGTTTTTGGCATTATCCAGCTTTGATTAGCTTTGATTTTTCTGAATTATCCAGCTTTTGATTAGCTTTGATTTTTTTGAATTATCCAGCTTTTTATTAGCTTTGATTTTTTTAATTATCCAGCTTTTTTATTAGCTTTAGGTTTCTCCTTTATCCAGTTTTTCATTAGTTCTGGTTTTTGGCATTATCCAGCTTTTGAATAGCTTTGATTTTTTTGAATTATCCAGATTTTTTATTAGCTTTAGATTTCTCCTTTATCCAATTTTTCATCAGTTCTAGTTTTTGGCATTATCCAGCTTTGTTTAGCTTTGATTTTTTTGTATTATCCAAGCTTTTGATTAGCTTTGATTTTTTTGAATTATCCAGATTTTGATTAGCTTTGATTTTTTTGAATTATCCAGATTTTTTATTAGCTTTAGGTTTCTCCTTTATGCAATTTTTCATTAGTTCTAGTTTTGGGCATTATCCAGCTTTGATTAGCTTTGGTTTTTAAAAAATTATCCAGCCTTTTATTAGCTTTAGATTTTTCCTTTATCTAGTTTTTTTTTTTATTAGTTTTGATTTTTTGCTTTACCTAGAGTAGATAGTTTGTAGGTGGAGAAAGAAACTTAAAAGATTCTAGTAAGTTGAAGCTTCAAGGTTTAGGGCTGTGGCCCAAAGCCTTATTCCTACCACCTGGGCTGAGTGCTGGAGACATCTTGTCCAGCCTGCTAGAGGAAGGGTCCCCTGAAGCCCAAGAGGCCCCATGGTCCTTATTGCTATTGATGTGTTTCCTACTCTATAACAGAAAAACAGCCTTTACCTGCAATATCAGAGCAAGCCCAACTTGTGAGCAGCATGTATGAAAATACATACCTAGGGAGAATTCCTCATGGTTTTGGCTGGTCATCTCACACCAGAGGATGACCAGCCCCTTTTCACAACAAATATTCCCTGAGCTCATTCACTGCAATCACCTGGAAGCTTGACTTCCCTTGGGGTGAGAGTGTGTGTCCTTCAAGGAGGGTAGAAGTGGGGAGTGAAGGGAGGACAGTTGGGCAGGGTAGCTCAGGATTGGGTCCTAAATGCAACGTACTTTCTCCTCTCCCCACCCCACCCCCTTGGTGAAGAAATAAGCAGAGGATCCATTTGGGGGGAACTTTTTTTAACCTGCCAAGGGGTAAGTGGTTGGGGAAGAGGGGTTATTGCTGAAGGTCCAGGTCTGTGCTCAGCAAGAGACTTGCATTTACCCTAGAAGGAAGTTTCAGAAGCAGCAGTTCATGTAGGCCAAGGAGTGGAGAGTGTTGGTGTCTGTTCTCTTCAGACAGACTCAGAAAGTGGGCAAGCCTTGGCCAGGATGGGAGCATTGAAGTTTGACTTTTCCATTACTGTTTTTTTCCATTACAGTTTTCAGGGCCAGGAATACCTGTTTCACTGTCACCTGGGGACCCTTGTTTAATATACTTGTTGCTTATTATACTTACTGTTTGTTTTGCTTGAAACTTTCTCCCTTTTATTTTATCACAATTCTAATAAATATTTAGGTTTTAGTTTTATTGCTGGCCTATGTCTCTAATTGTTGCTACTTTTGACAAAAAGGTTAATTGGAATATGATAGGCTTTTGTGGTTTGATTTCCCCTATGACTTGAAGGTGGACAGCTATGTGGTATAGTGGATAGAGTGCTAGGCCTTGAGTCAGGAAGACTTATCTTCCTGAGTTCAAATGTGACCCCAGAAACTTACTAGCTGTGTGACCCCTCACTTTGCCTTGTTTACCTCAGTTCATCATCGATAAAATGAGCTGGAGAAGGAAATGGCAAACCACTCCAGTATCTTTGCCAAGAAAACCCCAAATGGGGCCATGAAGAGTCAGACATGACTGAAATGACTGAATTAACAGTGAAAGGAATTTCCCATGCAAAAGCAAAGATTCACCTAGTACTGCAGGGAGTGTGGGGGACAGTGAGAAGGGACATGGGGCAGGTGCTCCTTCAAGGGATTTCCCGGACAGAAACCCAAGTGATTTGGACCTGGAAGGAATGTCAGAGATCATCTAATCCAGGGGTTGTTAACCTGGGGCCTATGATCTTGGTTAAAAAAAAAATTATGACTATACTTCCATATAATTTATTTCCTTTGTAACATATTTTATACATTTAAAGCATTATTCTGAGAAGGTGTCCATGGCATGAAACTACCAAAAGGGCCCAGGACATACAAAAGATGAAGGGGTCCCAATTGAATCCAAACTCAACATTTTACAGAGTAGAAAACAGTCTCAGAAAAAGTAAAAAGGCCTGCCTGAGTTCACAACAAGCAGCCAGGGTCAGCCTGAACAAATGGAAAGAGATCCACCATGGAACAGGCAAAGAAATAAGAGTTAGAGTCCTTAGAATGTATGAATCAGAAGAGACCTTAGAAACCAGCTAGTCGGAACTAACACCCAGCACCGCAAGGATTCCTTCTTGAGTAACTGGTGGCAGTGTGCTCACTACTACAAGGCTGCTTATCCCAGCTTGAATTTGTACAAAATTCTTAACCTCTGCTGAGTGAAAATCAGCATCCTTGAGAGACAAAAGTATAATCTTTCCTCTAATTGTCGGTACTTTCAAGTCCTGCAGTCCTGTTTGCCCTCAGCTTTCTATTCAGGACAAATACCCCCAGTTCCTTCAGCAGCTATGTCATAGCTGGTTAGATACACCTTCTACAGCAGTGGATTTGGAGTCCTGAATTCGAATGCTCCTTTTTTACCTGTCTTGCCCAGGGCAAGTCACTATCCTTCACTGGTACTGCAGCTTGCCTTTTTGCAAAATTAGAGAGTTGGGCTGTGATTCTATGTGATCCCTCTTAAAGTGTGATGCTCAGAATTGAGCACAAAAGCCCAGCTTCATTTGGTAATGGGGCCATGTGATCTCTAGGCCCCACAGTTAAGTTACTGGTTTGAGGTAGCCGAGTCACCCTGACAGCTCATGTTAGGCTTATGGCTCACTGAAAACAAGCTTTTGCACCACGCTGTACCCCATGGTTGGGATCCTCTCCCTCCTCACCTCTAGGAACACCTATATTAAAGGAACGCCTTTCCTGATCTCTTAAGTGCTTGTTGACTGCCCCCGCGAGGCGGGACGGGGGAAAGACTAGGAGACGGGAGGGGGGGAGGGGGCATCACGGGCGGGGCCCCCTCTCCTCTCCATCCTCGGGGAGGGAATGGACGGCACCGATCCACCAGGCCCGGCGCTGCCACGGCCCTCTACGGGCATCAGCTTCTCAGGCGCCCCTCCCCTCCAAGTACCACTTTCTACAGATTGGGAACCGAGGATAAATAGCTCGCTCCTTAGGACCCTCGGCTAGGAGGTGTCGGGGGCGGGACTTGAACCCGAGTAGCTCGAGACTCCCAGGATCTACCACCTGTACACACAGCCCCTCCTCTTTCCTCAGAGGTCCCGCCCGCCCCGCCCAGGTTCCTTCCGTCGCCCTTTTTCATCGCTGTCTGCCAAGCTCCGCATTGCACATGCGCAAAAGCCCCGTACCCCCAGGGTAGACGCTCGTCACAGGCTGCGTACGCATCCTACGCATCATGGCTTCCCCGGTTCTGGGGAGCTCAAGAGAGAAATGAATGATTCTGCCCTTCCCCCTGCAGGCCTCAGAGCGGCCGAGCTCTGGCTCCTCAGGCTCTTTCGAGTCTTCCCAAATTCTGCTTCCCAGAACCCACTCTGAAGTTGTGTTTCCCCGATACAGAGCATTAGTCTCGGCGCCCGTCAACGGGACTACACTTCCCAGAATCCTCAAAACCGTGATTGAGTTCCCGTTGGAGGCCGGAAACGGTGCCGCCCTAAGGATTCTGGGAATTGTAGTCCTGGTCCACCACCACTCCCAGATCGTCCTAATACTGCTGGAGCCCAGAACATCTTCTCACCTTAGCCTGGGCAGACCTCTAGTGGGAGCCCGAGGCCAGGTTCTTAAGTGGGATAAAGGTGGGGTGGGGAAATGCGGGAAAAGGGGAGGAAAGAGAGTAAGGCACAGCCACCAGGGGGTAGAGGGGCGGGAAGGACAAAGGTGAGAAGTTTGCATTCTGCCCCAGGCACTTTCTGCTGGATCATCCCGGGCAAGTCATTTTTCCTCTCTGTGCCTCAGTTTCCCCACTTGTAAAATGAGGATACCTACCACACAGGGTATTTCGAGGCTCATATAAAGATATGTGAAAAGCTCATTGTAGAACCGTAGAAGTGCTTTGTGAATATTTGAGGTGATATTTTGTTCTCTTCAAGGTTCCCAAGTGGGAACTTCCTCACCTCCCCAACCAGGGGAAGTGGGGGAGACGGGGGAAGGGGAGAAAGGGGACAATGACATTATCTCCAGACCCACATGGCTTCTGGGTTGGTAGTGTTCCTGCTTCACTGTGTCTCTTTTTTTTTTTCTTTTTCCTTTGCTTTTTGGAGGGGGGGAAGGCAGGGCAATTGGGGTTAAGTGACTTGGCCAAGGTCACACGGCTAGTTTTTGTGTTAAGCGTCTGAGGCCAGATTTGAACTCGGGTTCTCCTGACTCCAGGGCCAGTGCTCTACTCACTGCACCACCTAGCCGCCCCTATGAGTCTCTTTTTAGGGAGTTTTGAGAGCCCTCATAGCCTGTCAGGTCCAACTCCATTCCTCCATACCATGTTGCCTGCACCTCCATCCAAAAGGTCGATCACAGGATTTTGAATTGGAAGGGACCTTTATAGAGGGGGAAACTGAGGCCCGAAGGTTAAGTCAGTCATCTAGCATTGATTAAGTGTCTTATATGTAATCATTGGTTTGTCTAAGCTTACATTTGCCAAAGATCACATAGCACCAGAGCCAGAATTCAGACCTTGGCCCTCTATTACCAAGTCCACACACAGTGCTGAGTTGATTTGACTTTCCCCCTCCTCAGAGCAGAGTCTGTAGGTTTGCCACCACTGAAAAATGCCCAACAATGTGTGTGCCTGTCAAGAAGACTGGCAGACATTTACAAATGCCTGGAAATGTGCAAATTAGGTGGAAAAACCTAGTTAAAAGTGCTGACATAGCTACTTTGCAAGTGGGAAATAAAATAGAAATGATAGAATCATATCTAATGTTAAAATACAATAAGTGGAAATGTAGGAGTCGCCACCTCAACCAGACCAACAACACAAACCTTTCAAAACAGTGTGATAGGTTTGAGGCCATGATCATTTGTCTAGCTAATGGTACAAGAAAGAGAATGTGGTATGTGTGTGCACGTGTGTGTGTGTGTGTGTGTGTGTGTGTGTGTGTGTGTGTGTGTGTGTAAATCCATTGCAGGCTTGTATCAGAACCACCTTAGAAAGCAATGTTGAATGTTGGCTTGAATAGCCTGGTTATTTGAGCTTGCTTGACAATAGTACCTGACTTGTCTCTAAGTTCCAAGGTCACTTGGCCCTCTGCAGGCTTCTAGGGTGGGGTTATATGACCAGGGCCCCCAAGTCCCTCAAGAAAACTCTATTGTCAATAGAGTAGACAGCCTGTGATACCAGGAGCCCTCAGTAGCCATCAAAGCCAACCCCCCTCACTTTACAATAAAGGAAATCAAGACCTCAGACAGGTTGACTTGTCCAAGGGCACACAGATAGTGTAAGAGGCAGGATTTGAACCAAGGTCCTCCTAGGTGGTACAGTAGATGGAATGCCAGGCCTGGAATCAGGAAGACTCATTTTCCTGAGTTCAAATATAGCCTCAGACACTTACTAGCTGTGTGACCCTGGGCAAGTCACTTCACCCTGTTTGCCTCAGTTTCTCATCTGTCAAATGAGCTGAAGAAGGAAATGGCAAACCATCCCAGTATCTTTGCCAAGAAAACCCCTAATGGGATCATGAGGAGTCAGACATGACTGGAAAAACAACAAACCTCTGACTCCAGATCTGGTACTCTTCGGCTCTGTGACACCACTTCCAGCCTCCTTACCATTCCTCAAATAAGAGGCTCCAGGTGCATTGTCACCAGATGGCCATCCCCCACACCCGGAAGGCTCTACCTCCTGGCTTCCTTCAGATCCCAGCTAAAAGTCCACCGTGTACAGGAAGCCTTTCCCAAGGCCTCTTCCTTCTGTGCATAATTTCCTTTTCGTCTGCATTGGGCTGAATGCTTAAAGAGTTGTTTGTATGTCATCTCCCCCATCAGCCTTGGAGCTCCTTAAGGGTAAAGACTTTTTGCCTTTCTGTGTACCACCAGCACTTAGCACAGGGGCACACTGTAAGCACTTGGGAAATATTTATCCATGGACTAACTTCATGTTAGAGAAGTAAGATGTAAGCCCTTTGTCATCAGGTTCCTCTGCTGGATTTCCTGTCCATATCCTGTCCCCACTGGGTACCCCCCAAGGCTCTCCCGGGCTCTTGGTGACCTTCCCAGCCCCCACACTGAAATGTCTTCCCTGGTCTCTCTCCTGAGCTTTAGTCTCACACTGCCAACTGCCTGGTGAGCATCTCACACTCCACATGCCCCCAAAAAACTCAATGTTTAACAACCAAAAATCCAAACCAACTTGCCTATTTCTGTCATGGGCACCACCATCCTTCCAGCTCCTCAGGCTCATAGCCTTGGAGTTCTCCTTGGCTCCTTGCCCTCCCTTACACACCTTACCCAGCTTCTTACCTCTCCTCTCTTCAATCCATCCTCTGCATAATTAATATTCACAAAACATAGAGCTAATTATATCAGTCCCCTACTCAGAAAACTGCAGTGGCTCCCTATTGCCCCCGGGGCAAGAGTGGGGAGCCTGTGGCCTTCTAGGTCCTTAGGTGCGGCCTTTTGACCAAGTCCAAGTTTTACAGAACAAATCCTTTTATTAAGGGGATTTGTTCTATGAAGTTTGGATTCAGTCAAGGACTGAGGACCTAAAGGGTCACATGTGACCTCAAGGCCACAGGTTCCCCACCCCTACCTTAGGATATAGTATAAATTCCTCAGCCTGGCATTTAAAGCCCTCTACAGTCTGGCTCTATGTAACATAGTAGCTAGGGGGCCAGCCTTAAAGTCAGGAAGACCTGTGTGAACCAGGGCAAATCACTTAACTGCTGTCTGCCTTAGTTTACTCAACTGTAAATACACCTAATACACCACTTACCTTCCAAAGTTTGTGTGGATCAAATGAGACAAAAATTTGCAAAACATCTAAGCACAGTACCTAGCATATAGTAGGTGCTTAATAAATGCTTATTCCTTTACCCTTTCTAGTCTTATTTTACATTATTCCCCTTTACATACTCTACATTCCTGCTAACTGGTCCTCAAACTTGATTTTTCATCTCCTGTCTTCATGCTTTTGCACAGACCTTGCCTCTATGCCTGGAATGCTCTCCCTCCTCACCTCTGACTCTTAGAATCCTTAATTTCCAGGACCTATTCATACAAGAATATTTCTAACAGCTCTTTTTGTGGTAGCAAAGAATTGGAAATTGAGGGGATGCCCATCAATTAGGGAATGGCTGAACAAGTTGTGGTATGATTGTGATGGGAGACTATTGTGCTATAAGAAATTACAACAGAGGGCAGCTAGGTGGCGCAATGAGTAGAGCACTGGCCCTGGAGTCAGGAGGACCTGAGTTCAAATCCAGCCTCAGACACTTAACATAAAAACTAGCCATGTGACCTTGCGCAAGTCACTTAACCACAATTGCCCTCCAAAAAGTAAAAAGAAAAAAAGAAAAGAAATGATGACAGAAGGTTTCAGAAAAACCTGGACTTCTATGATCTGATGCAAAGTGAAGCAAACAGAACCAGAACACTGTACACAGTAACAGCAATATTCTATGATGATCAACTGTGAATGACAGCTATTCTCAGCAATACAATAATCCAAGTTTTGCATGACTGCACATATATAGTCTCTATCAAATTGCTTGCCTTCTGGATGAGGACAGGAGAGAAGGGAGGAAAGGAGAGAATTTGCAGCTCAAATTTTTAAAAATAAATGCTAAAAAATTGTTTTTATATGTAATTGGAAAAAAATAAAATATATGAAAAAAAATCCTTTGTTTCCTTCATTGCTCAGCTGACATGCTCCCTCCTATGGGAAGTTCTTCCTGATTCCCCAGGTTGCCAGTACTGTATTATTTACTAATTATCCTTTTTTTCATATTGTAAAGCACCCCTCCCCCAGCAGAATGTAAGCTTCTTGAGAATAGGACCTGTTTCCAGTTTTTGGTCTTTGTATCTCTAGGGCCTGGCACACAGTAGGCACTTAATAAATGTTTGAATAGAAGTTTTTGTAGAGAAACTCACTGTACTCTTAAACTTTGATACCATCTAATCTGAAAATAATTGCCTAATACAATAATTTCTACTTGCTAATTCAATTTTCAAGGATTTCATTCAGGTCAATTAGAAGTAAAGTCACATATATCCTGAAGAAATGACAGCCAGGAAATTATTATTCCTGAAGGACAGAATGGCACACATCTCTAGACCATTTCCAAAAGAAAATCAGCTCCTCTAATAGGATTTCTAATTTTAAAAGATCGGGAAACACAATAACCACAATATCATATCTTTTCTGCATCAGAACTTTGATCAATACAGTGACCAATCTCATACCCTGGAGTGAGTGCCGCATTTAGAGCTGGAAGATCTGGGCTCAAATTCTGACTCTCTTGCCTGTGCCACCTTGGGTAAGTCACTTCACTACTCTTAGCCATACTTGCCAGCTCTAAGACTGTCAGGGAAGCATATTTCCTTTCCAAGCAAGATGGTAGACCATAAGTATGGAAGGAGGTAGAGGCCATCATTTCCTTTTGCTTAAATGTACTTTTTTGTTATAATGAAGGATTCTGTTGGAGGATGGAGGGTATGATTGGGAAGTGAAAGTGGTGGTTTAAAAAAAAAGGTCAATAACAATTTTCTTAAAATAAAAGGGTCAGAAAAAAAAGACAATGTGGTGATCACTACTGTGTCTGAGTTATTAAACAGTCGGGAGAAAAAGGTTCCAGAAGGAATGAAGAAGAAGCTACAGACCAATCCAGTCATTGGATTTTATTGGTTTGTTTTTTGTTTTTTTTAAGTTGGGCTCAATTTACTGGATTGTTTTTCTTTTTTTATTTTGGTCTTGTTCTTAAAGAACTGCCTGGGGCTCTAAAACTATAAATTACAGGTGAGTTGCTAATCCACATTGCTAGAGCAAGTCTCCTCTTTGGGAGGCCTCTTATTCAATGGACACCCCCCACAAAGGAGCCTGAATTCTTTTATTTCAGGGATTCTTAACCTTCTTGTGTGTCCTGACCCCCTTGAGCACTCTGATGAAGCCATGGACCCCTTCTCAGAATCGTGTTTTTAAATGCATAAAACAAAATGTCAAGGATTAGAAAAGAAACGAAAAATACAATGAGTTCAGACCCCAGCTTAGGAACCTCTGGTTCGAATTCTGGTATTTATTAATGGAAGCACAAGAAAATGTATATTTAAAAAATAGGGCTTCATCTACTTCACTCATTTTAGTAAAATACCTCAGGATTATTGGCAAGTGAGCACTGGAAACCAGCTGTTAACCAATACTGGAGAGGAGGCTTCTTCCCGAGGATGCCTCTGATAAGGCATTAGGATTCACTCAAGGACATTATGATTGGTGGAGGGAATATCATAATCACATTGCAATGGAAATAATGCTGTCTTGGGAACCCAAGGGCCTGGGCCTACATCTGCAATCTGCCGTTTACTAACCATGCTTCAGTGGGCTGAGTCCCATTTCCTCCTCTATAGAAATGAGAGGGTTATGACCTCCAAAGACCCTCCTGGCTCTAAAACTCTTATCTTAAGGGGGGAAGCCACTTCTCAAGCAGGGAAGTGACATATGATGAAATAATGAAATACTAGCTAAAACAATGGGGCTAGTTGTTGGGGTCAGTGGTGAGGTAAGAGAGGGGAAGGGAAGGAAGCCAGACTTGTTCACACAAGGCAGGGAAATACTGAGGGAAGAGGGTGTGCCAGGCAGAGCTGTGGTAGGGCAGCCCAGACTCTGAGGTCCTGGAGAAGCTGGGACTGCTGGAACACACATAAGTCAGCCCAGGCCCAGCAAAGAAGGCAATCAGCTAAGGGGAAAGACTGATGCCTTCCACTCCTCCCCCTCCCCACCCACTCAAGCCAGTTGGAGTAAAGCTGGTTGAGCAGGTTTATCTTCTGGGATAGCCCTTCAAGTAAAAGTGGAATGATTTCAGCGCTCCTCCTCCAGCTTCCTCCTCTATCCCTACCCCCCCCCCCACCTCCTCACCTATTTGTTGAAGCCTGAAATTCCTTTAATCAATCAACAAGACTTCATTAAGTCCCCCTAAGTGACAGGCACTATACTAAGAACTGGGGATGCAAAGACAATGCAGGAAACAATCCCAACTTCAGCAGGGGACAAAGCCTTTTAGGCAGTAATTATACAAAAATGCACAATCTGTTTAAAGTAACACTAACAAATGTATACCAATGTTAGCAGTCAAGCACATTTAAAGCGGGCTATCTGATCCTTTTCTGTTTTGAGTCTTAGAAGGGGTTTAAGGGGAGGATCCCATGGGGTCCCTTAAGGAAAGCATGGCAGCATCAAGGGAACAGGGAAGTAGAAGGCAGTGGAAGAAGGCAATTAAGCCAAGAAGGATGGACCTAACATGAAAAAATGATCAGAAGAAGTGGCCAAAGAGAGATTTCACTTGTTTTACTATGTTGTCTCCTGCTGGCCTGGTCCCTATGTCTATCACCCACACACATACCCACCTGGAAGCTTGCCTCCTACTTTGGGCCTTGCCCCCTGCTTAGACATTCGTTCTCATACTGCTACTCTGAAAATCAAGAACACTTCTAGGAGACAGAGAAGAAAAGCAGTGTCAAGGAGAAGAGAGTCAGCCAACAAGCAGTTATTTAGTGTCTATGGTATACCAGGCGCTATGCTTAAGAAAGTAAAAAATGGTACCTGTCTGGGAAGTGATAGGGAGCCACTGAAGGTTACTGAATATGGGGACAGAGGGTGCTGACAGGGTCAGACCTGTGCTTTAAGATCAGTTTGAGTGGAGGATGAACTGGAGTGGGGGGGACCTGAGACAGGGAAGTAAATTAGCAGGCTATTGCCATAGTCCAGGCATGACTTGATAAGGGCCTGGACCAGGGTGGTCATGTCAGAGGAAAGAAGAGAGTGAATAGGAGAGATGCTATGAAGGTAGAAATGATTAGATACAGAAGGTGAGAGAGAGTGAGGAGCAAAGGATAACATCTAGATTTTGTGCCTGGATGACTGAATGGTGATGCCCTTGACAGTAATAGGGAAATTAAGAAGAGGGGAGGGCTTAGGGGGAAAGACAATGAGTTCACTTTTTGATGTATTAAGTTTGAAATGTCTACAGGACATCCAGCTTGAGATGTCCAAGAGGCAGCTGGTGATTCAAGACTGAAGGTCAGAAAAAAAAGTTTGGCCTGAATAAATTGACTTGAGAATCATCTGCATAGAGATGATAATTAAACCTATGGGGCTAATGAAATCATTAGGCAAAACGGTATAAAGAGAGAAGAGAACCTAAGCCTAAGACACAGAGCTTAGGGACATTCATCATTAGTTGGCATAACCTAGAGGAAGACCCAGCAAAGTAGATGGAAAAAAACGTCAATCAGACAGATAGGAGGAGAGCCAAGAGAGAGAAGTAGCACAAAAACCTAAAGGAAAGAACAGTCAGTAGAAAAGGGTGATCAGCAGCATCAAAGGCTGCAGAGAAGTCAAGAAGGAAGAAGATCATGAGGAAACCATCAGTTTCCTGGTAACTTTGGTGAGAACAGTTTCAGTGGAAAGATGAATTTGTAAGTTAGACAATAGAAGTTTAGAAGACAGTGTAAGGGGGCAACTAGGTGGCGCAGCACATAGAGCACTGGCTTTGGAATCAGAGGACATGAGTTCAAATCCAGCCTCAGACACTTAACACAAAACTAGCTGTGTGACCTTTGTCAAGTCACTTAACTCCAATTGCCCTGTCCTCCCCCCCTCCAAAAAAAAGGAAAAAAAAACAAGATAGTATAAGAGTGAGTCGAGCCAAGGTGATGGAGTAAAGCAGACTCATCTAAGCTCTACCAAGTCCCCCTCCAAACAATGTTAAAATAATGCCTCAAAACAAATTGGAAATTGAGGGGATGCCCATCAATTGGGGAATGGCTGAACAAGTTGTAGTATATTACTGTGATGGAATACTATTATGCTATAAGAAATGATGGGCAGTACGCTTTCAGAAAAACCTGGAAAGACTTACATGAACTGATGCAAAGTGAAGTGAGCAGCACCAGAAGAATAACAGCAGTATTGTATGATCACCTGTGAATGGTTTAGCTATTCTCAGAAACACAATGATCCAATACAGTTCTGAAGGACTTTATGAAGAATACTATCCACTTTCAGAGAAAGAACTAATGGAATCTGAATGCAGATCAAAGCATGCTTTCTTCTTGTGTTTTTTTTCGTTTTCATCTGTGTTTTCTTTCACAACATGGCTAATATGGAAATATATTTCTCATGACTGAACATATATGATTTGTATCAAATTGCTTGTCTTCTCAAGGAAGGTGAAGGAAGGAAGAAAGAAAGAGAATTTGGAACTCAGTTTTTTAAAATGAATGTTAAATTTTGTTTTTGTATATAATTGAAAAAATGTAATGCAAAATTTGTCATGTAAAAAAGAAGATTGTGTGAGGAGAGGAAGTAAAGGCATTGATTATGCTTTATCAAGTTTAGTCATAAAAGGGAGGAGAAACATAGGGCAACAAGTAAGGATATTGGGATAAAGGAAAGGACACTTTAAGCATGGAGAGGCATGGAAACATTTATAGACAATAAGGAAGCTATCAATAAGTAGGGAAAAATTGAAGATTAGTGAGAGAATAAGACAACCTGTGGGAGAAGATGGGACAGAATGGGATCACTTATGAATGAAAAGAGGTTTCCTTTGGCAATGAGAAGAGCTGCTTCATATGAGGCAGGAGTGAAAGAGCTGGTAGGAGAAAACATCTAAGTGATATGAGATAAGGAGGGAAAAGAAAAAACTCTAAGCAAACCGCCTTCAAACACTGTTTCCTCATCCTTGTCCCACTATAAAAACGATGAGCAAACAGGTCCTGTGGCTTATACAAGTCTGCCAGAAATGTCCGTTTGAGGCTCTTTTTATGGCTCTGGCTGGTGACTGAAGGAAAAATGACACCAGTCCTGTTCATTTAGTGTGGATGGGGGTATTTGTGAACCACACTCTAGATTCTGATTGTACAGAAGACTGAAAAGTAGTGGTCAAGCAGACAGGAGGAGAAACAAGAGAATATAATGTCACCAACATCCAGGGATGAGTGTCTAGGTCTAGCAGGAGGGAGTATCAAATGAATGGATGAATGAATAAGAAAGTATTTGTTAGTGTTTATTATGTTCCAAGTACTATTCTAAATGCTTCTGGGGATACAAATACAAGCAAACAAGACAGTCCCTGTCCTTGAGGAGCTTACATTCTAATTGGGGGAGATAACACATAAAGGGGAACTGGAATGGGGGTAGGGTACACATGACAACACAGTCTGGAAATGGTCAATAAATGAAGTGAGTGCCTGATTCTGGGCCACATAAGGCAAAAGCTCACTTATAAGAGCCTAGAATCCCAAGAGCAGAGTCTAGAATTCAGTGGGAGGAAGATAAGGATGATCTGAGTACAGGTGGCATGGTTTGGAAATGCTCCAGGGAATATAAAAAGTATAAGAGCTGAGAAAATCCAAGTGATTTGATCCAGAAGTTAGTAGATCCTTGGTAACCTTGGAGAGAGCAATTTCAGTTGAATGATGGGGTCAAAAGCCAAACCACAAGGGAATAACAAATGAATGAGAGGTGAGGAAGGAGAGGCAACAAGTATGTACAGTTTTTTTTTTTCCCTAGGAGTTTGGCAGAGAAACAGATGAGAGTTATGGGATGATAGCTTGAGAGAATGGCAGGATCAAATGTAGGTTTTTTAAGAATATTGGAGACCCAGAAATGTTTGTAACTAGTATGGAAGAAAACACTGAATAAAAAGAGATAGAAGATTAGAAAGAGAGAGGGAGTGATGGAAGGGGCACAAGCCCCTTTTGCAGAAGAAACAAGAAGAGATGAGAATAGGGACACAGATGGAGGAGTTGGCCTTGGTAAGGGCAAAGACCACCTTTTCTTTATTTAGGCTTTATTTAATTTTTCCCAATTAAAAAATCTCTTTTCTCTCTTCTCCTCCCCTGCCTCCAAAAGAAAAAGAAAATCCTTGTGACAAATATACATAGTCAAACAAAACAAATTCCTGAACTGGTCATATTCAAAAAATACATGCCTTGTTCTGCATCATGAGTCTCTTATCTCTGTCAAGAGGGACCCCCTTGCCTCTTCTGATACTGGTGCAAAGGAGGAGAGTGGACCTGGAGGTTGAATTAATAGAAGTGGGGAGAAAAGGGAGCTTCAGCTAAATGGCCACAATTTTCTCAGTAAAGCCTAAAGCAAGCTGTGAGGCTCAGGCTTGTTTGGCCTTGTCTGGAAGGAAATAAACAGATGTCTCATTTCCCAGTTCAAGCACCGGGCTTCTAGTTTCCAAACCCAAAGTTACATCCCAGTTAAAGTCATAGATACTGGATCTGAAGAGAGCCAAAAAGCAAGCTGGAACAAGGGACATCTGTCTAGGTGAGTGAGTGAGGATTAGGCAGATGAAATTTAGAGGAAGTAACAGTGACTGCTCGGTAAGGAATTGATGTCTCTGAAATGTCTGCCAGGTATGCTAAAATGGCTACTGCCATTGTCCCTGCCAATCAGAAGCAGAGATTCTTCTTTTTCCCATTTCCTACTGACCCTGGACAAACGGTCACTTGAAGACGCAGCTGGTTCCCCACAGTAATAGGTCAAGGAAAGGCTAGAAGGCAAGTTGAGTAGCATGTAGAAGAGGCTCTTGTTCAGGTGAGAGGTTGGACTAGAGGGCCTCTGAGGTCCCTCCACTCTGACACTATCTTTATTCTGAAAGTTTTCTTTATTATGAGTGAAATCTGCCTTTGCAACTTCTCCTCATTGCTCCCAGTGCTTGTGTGCCAAACTAAAGTCATGATAATGGCTCTTCGAGCCATGTTTGACTATTGGACCAATCACAGGTGACTAGGAGCAGTGGGTCCAATTTAGAGGAAAGTAATGGGAGGACTTTTCTTAAGACCCCATTGTTTTCCAAGCTTGAAATAGGCAGCTCCTACCAGGCTGATTAGAGGCCTGACAGTTAAGTCCCTTGGATGGCAATGAGATCATCCTGAATGAAATGACAATTCTAGAATCAAACTTTACCCATGATCAAAACAGAATTTTAAGAAATTAGGCCAAGTAAAACCATTCAAGGTCAGTTTGTAATTCCCAGACTGGAATCTAGAAGAACACAATCTACAGAATGGCCCTACAGGATGTCCTCTTCTCCCTATTCCTCAGTAAATACCCAACATATAATTCTCTCTTGTACATTTATGTGATTTGTAGAGAAGAAACAAATGTTTAGGGAAAACAAATAGAAGTCTTATGATGATACAAAACATACTCCTTCCAAGTCCCTATCCATAAGAAAGCAGGTGGTGACAATAACATCTACATACTCTGCAGCTGGGCTTTTCTCTTATTCTCTCTCACCACTTTTTGTTTTGGGAAGGGTATTTGGGATTTGGTTTTTTCCTGGCTTGGAAAGGAACTCAGTGGGGCTTCTGTTCTTCTGTTTTCTCATCCTCCAGCTTTCTGAGGACTGACAGTCTCCAACACTTGCTATTTCTAACCATTCAAGAAATTCAGCATGCCTCAGAAAGAACCATCCAAGGCTATGGTGGGAAATCTATCATTCCCTGCTCTGTCCTGTGTGCCCAGCTGTCCATAGCCTCTACTTCTATCACCATAATTCAGAGATGTTATCTTCTTCCTCTCTTTTAGTCCCTTTCATCTCCCTTCTCTGCTAGAGAGGATCTGTACTCAATTTAATGTGAGCCACTAAAGCTAAGTCCCTAAGGCACAATACTATCTGATTGAACCTAATCCCATTTTGATGAACAATGATTTGTATATTTATCTTTGAGCTAAAATTGTCCCAATGCAGATTTTCTTTCTTCATGTTTTATGCCCCTATTTCCAAAGAAGGACCTGGAAGAATGTGTTGCTGTGTCCAATCAGCCAAGATGCACTACTGTCCAAGTTCACCAGACTCTTGGAACGTGTAGAGTAAGCACACGTTGATGGGAAGAGTATTTCAAGGAGTTCTGGCATAAGATCTAAAAAGAAAGGAGTCTCACTCACTAATGTGAGTTTTGTCCTCTCTGGCCAAATAAAACATGCCTAACCTCTCTTCCATATAACAAGCCTTCAGATACTTAAAGACAGCTACCATGTGTCCCCCGAGTCTTTTCTTCTAAACTTCCATGGTTCCTTCCACTGATTCATGTCTGACATAGTCGCCATCCTCATTGCCCTCTTTGGGATGTCCTACAGCTTGTCAATGTCCTCACTAAAATGTGGTACACAGAAATGAAGCCCAGGCTTTAGACATAGTAGGACAGGATGGCCAGAAACACCCTCCCTCTAGATGCTACCTTTGCTGTGTTTTTAATTACTTATTCTTTTATATATACTTTATTTGAAATAGGGGACCTTATGAGCACGTATAGCATGCATAGGTATTCTACGACGGTTTCTTGTCTGCTTATTATGCAGCAAAGAGGAGCTTTGGATATTGGTACAGAACATTAATTTGGTATGCATTTAAGAAACATTAACTAGACAAACTGGTCTCTTTCTTCTCTGGCTGCATTGGAGTGAGAAGAACAAACTGCTGTGGGCCACGAGGTTCATTATGTATTTATTATTTACTATTTTATATGGACTTGCCTCCCCCATTAGAATAAGCTCAGAAGCAGAGCCAAGGTGGCAGAGTACCAAAAAGTAGTACAGTGAGCTCTCCCCCGGAAAAAAAATTCTCCAAACAGATCTCGAAAACATATCAGACCAAATTCTAATGGGGAAATCCAAGAAAAAGTCACAGTGGGTCATTTTTCCAGCTCAGGTGAGCATAGGGAGACAGAGAGGTCTTTGGACACTGGGGACAGGGTCTGGCCAGGAGTGCCTGTGTGTGAAGCACTCAAGGGCCCAAGCAAGATGAGGTCCCTGACCCAGATCCATACCAGGGTAGGAATCTCAGACCAAAGGGAAGCCTACAGTTCTGTCGCTCAGAATCAGCAGAGCTTTCCAGACAGCTGATAGGGGCTAAATCTAGCAGTAGTCTCTTATTGCTTAGTGTTAGGGCCTAATTACTAAGGCCTGAGCCCTGGATTTGGCTTGAAGGGAGTGCAGGGTCTTGAAAGGCCTGAGATGCCCGGAGGTGCTTTCTGCAAATTAGCAGATTAACTTTTGCTGTGCATTGAGAGTGCTTCATCCAACGGGAATGGTCTCCTCCCCCGCCAGCCAGAGGTGTATATATAGAGCAAACTCCCAGAAGAGCGGGAAGAAGGAATCCGGGTATTCAGATAGCAGAGGAGTCATGTAGCAGCCCTCAAATGAACCTATTGAGCCTGATCCTGAGTCCTGGCGTTCTGTTGTGCAATTTCCCCGTAGCTGGATCTATGGGGCCGGAGACATCCGAAGACCTGGGTATAGGTAAGGTCGGCCTATCGGGACTGCAGCCCAAGAGAGGAACCCCTAACAAATGGCGCCCTGAACAGGGACTGAGAGGGTAATAGGCCGATGCCCCTCTAAGGTATAGCCGAAGAGGGAAGGCGCAACAGCCTTACGTTTTAGTAAGAAGGCCGGAGGGCAGTAAGATGGGGCAGGGATTGACAATACCCGCCATCGAGCCAGAAGACTCAGATTTACGCCAGACAGGTAAGGAAAGCGTCGGCAGACAAAGACCTTTCCTTCTCTCTGAAGGAGTGCCGATATTTTGTGGACAAAATACTTATCTTGTTCCCCTGGGTCTGCTTTACTGGGCTAGACTCAGCGAGATGGGTCACGGTGGGAAAACAGATGGCTTCACATCATGATAATGATCCGACTTTATTAACAGATAAAGATTACATGATGTTTTCAGCAGTTAAAGCCGCTCTGACCGGAACACCACAGTGCCCTACGTTGGTCACCGCATCCAGTCAAACTACCGACACCTTAACAAAAAGGTCGTCTGTCTCATGGGGGTTTCCGGGGAGCCGGAGTATAGTCCCCCAAGTTACAAGCCCCTGGTAGGCCCCAAGGAGGAGAAACCCCCCTTTTCTGTATTTTTAGGGAGGGGAGAATCAGCCCAGGTCAGAAACGGAACAGATAGTAATTCTTTAGTCTGAGCAGGTTAAAGCTCTTAAGCCGATTATCTCTTTATCATTCTGAGTGGCTAACGAGCTGGTAAGGAAAAACTTTCTCTCTTTTGTCATTTTGAATCTCTGAAAGTCCTGAAAAGTGCCCAGTCTCACTTCCCTGCCAGTCCCTGCCCGCAGACGGTTTCAAGGACAGGTGTATGGGAGTGAGGATTTGGGACGCTGGTCAGTAGGGACTAGTGGGGGAGGGATTCCAGCATTTCCCCACTTCTGTCATCTTTCTATCTTGATGACTTGTTTAATCTGAGAAAGTGCCAAAGGAGGCTTGAAACATTCAGTGTGACGCAGCTGTTTCGTAAGTATTTTCTGGCCTGAGAGTGCCATGTAACTGTTTTTGTCCATTTTGTTGCTGTTTTCTGTGTCTTTCTGTTTTGTTTGTGTGTCTTTGCGAGAACGAGAGTGATTTGCCATTCTTTGGGATTTTAGGTATCAGGTGTGGATGGTTTGCATCGAAGGGTAGCAGGAATAGATTATCATGCCAATCAGCTCCAAGCCATGGCAGGTGCTATCGTTCAAGGAATTACTCATGGAATGAGGAGAGAGGTTAGGAAATGTTTTAAATGTGGAAAACCTAGGCACTTACAAGGAGAGTGCAAAGAGTGCAGGGAACTCTAGGGAAAGCAGGAGTTAAGCCTATCTGCTTAGCCTGTGGAAAACGAGGGCACCTTACAAATTTTTGTAGAGAAAATAAGAAGGCAAATTTCCAACATATGTCAGGAAACGGGCGGGGCCCCCAGCGGGCCCCCAACACTTACCCCATGGAGTCCTAAGGTTCTGGGACAGCCCCTCAGGAATATCAAGATATGAGGGCCCGACAAACATCCAGTTGATCAACACCCTAGAAAAGGAGATCTATGTAGCTCCTTGGATGACTGTCCAAATAGTAATAGAACCAAGAAAACAGACAAGCTTAATAATTGTCCTAGCAGGACATCAGGACATAATTGTACACGCTTGCTTTCTCAAACCTGGTGAGGAACATATAGAAATAACAAAGCCTCATGATTATCCTATTTTATTGAATTGTAATAACCCTGTAGCTAGAGCTATTCCTCTTGAAACATTTACCCCTCAAATCAATTTTGTGCAGCAGATTACTCTCCAGAGACCTTTTTGTACAGTAAACATCAATGGAGTGCCATTTCAAGGCATGTTAGATACTGGAGCAGATATCTCAGTAGTAAGAAAATTGGATTGACCCAAACATTGGCCATTGAGACCAAGAACCACTTCAGTTAAAGGAGTAGGAGGAAATCAGTTGGCCTGGCAAGCTGCTTATGAGTTGCAATGGCAAATGGAAGAGCATAGGGGAACATTTCAATCTTTAGTGATAGAGGGCCTTAGCACCTCATTATGGGGAAGAAACATTCTTGCTCAGGCTGGTTTATAACTCAGTTCCTCGGAAAACTATTAGGGGCCACTGGAGTTAGAATAGCGGCACCCCAATTATCTTGGAAGTCAGATGAGTACATCTGGGTGGACCAGTGGCCCCTCGCCTCAGAAAAATAGACTGCTCTGACAGAGTTAGTAAAGGAACAATTAGAAGCAGGACACATTGAACCTTCCTTTAGTCCTTTTAATTCTCCTGTGTTTGTAATAAGAAAGAAATCGGGCCAGTAGAGAATGATTACAGATCTTCATGCAGTGAACTCTGCACTAGTATCTATGGGACCTCTTCAGCCAGGATTACCTATGGTTAATATTATCCCTCAAGGTTATTCCCTCATTATTATAGATATTAAAGATTGCTTTTATTCCATTCCATTATACCCCAAAGATAAAGAGAGAGATTTGCATTTTCCATCCCTCAGGTAAATCTTAGAGGTCCTGCAGGAAGATATCGATGGAAAGTCTTGCCGCAAGGCATGGCCAATAGCCCTATAATTTGCCAATGGTATGTAGGAGAAATATTGAAACCAATAAGGAAAAAATATGAACAGGCCTATATTATCCACTACATGGATGATATCTTAGTGGCTACCTCTACAATAAAGGAGACTGAAGAGTGTATGAAGGAAGTAATAGAAGCCTTAGCTGCATAGGATTTACAAGTGGTAGCAGATAAAGTGTAGACATGTACCTTTCACTTATTTAGGACATGTGGTGGGTGAAGTAACAGTGCGCAAAGTGCCACCCACCATAGATCCCAAACAAACTAAAACAATGATTTTCAAAAGTTTAGTGGGAGCCATTCAATGGCTCTGATCATCAGTTCCAATACCATAAACCTTGATGGAACCATTATGATATACTGAAAGGCTCTGCATCTTTAACTTCCCTAGATCATGGACTCCTCAAGCCCTTAAGGCAATACAACAAATCAATTCTTTGTTAACTCAGTGTACATACCGAGTCCAACCTGGAGAGCCTATTTATGTAACAATGTTTGTTGATCGCCCAATTTGGGCCGCAGCTTATCAAGACGAAGGAGTCATTTCTTGGTTTTATCCATCTCATCCATCTCGAGTTCTGGAGAACAGACAAGTAAGTATAGCTACATTCCTTAGATAAGTAGGTGATATGCTTTTAGCATCCTCAGGTAAGTATCCTGTTTTTGTGCTTCCATTTTCTTCACAACATCTTAGAGATTTGGCAGAAATGCACCCTGAATGGGCTGATCTTATGTTTATGCGCTTTTACCAAGCGACCTCTGCCAAAATTCTTACAAATTTATCAGCAAATTCCCGTAAAAGAACCAAAAAAATGTGATTAGTAAAGAGCCAGTAAATGGCCCAAATGTTTTTACAGATGCCACTTCTCACCATAAGGCAGATGTATATTGTCCTGAGAAGGGACAGGAACAAGTTCTAACCACACAATAGGATTCCACTCAGAAAAATGAGTTGTTAGCAATAATATGGGCTCTAAAGAATTTCCAGGAACCTATTAATATTATCACAGATAGTCAATATGCTTATAGAGTTGTGCAAATATTGCCTCACGTTTTTGTAGTAGATAAGAATACCACCATAGCCAAGATGCTTCAAGAAGCTCAGCAAGTGTTGGACGACCGTGAGCAGCCCATGTTTATCTTGCACGTCCATTCTCATACTTCGGGATGCGGACCAATATTTGAAGGTAATAGGTATGTAGATTCCTTATTGTACCCACTAGAAGGTGTTTTTCCAACCCCATTACAGACTGCTAAAGCTGCTCATTCCACTCTTCATTTATCTGCAAGGTCTTTGCAGAGGCTTTATGGAATCTCAAACAGAGGCCTCCAATATTATAAAATCCTGCACTGAATGTGCTCCTTTCCATCCTTCATCGTTGATCCATACACACAATCCCAAAGGTGATCGTCCTAATGATATTTGGCAAATGGATGTCACCCATTGGCATTCTCAACTTGTTCATGTAACTATAGATACACATTCTGGATTTATAATGGCCTCTCTTCAACCAGGAGAGCAAGCACACCATGTGGTAAGTCATATGTTTCATTGCTTTGCCATAGCAGGCAGACCCCGAGTCTTAAAAACTGATAATGGTCCAGCTTATCTATCCAAACAATTTCAACAGTTTTGCAAAGATTTTGGAATTACCCACATAATGGGCATTCCCTTATAATCCTACAGGACAAGCCATGGTAGAGCGTGCTAATCGCACCCTCAAAACACTTTTAGCAAAACAAGAAAAGGGAGTATGGGGTATGTCTAAAGGAGGACGGATGACACGGGCAAGAATAGATCAAGCAGTATATACTCATAACTATCGACAATTTTCAGCACAATTCAATTGTACCCCAGCTATGCGCTTTTGGCACACTAACAAAACCACTCTTTCTGTCAAAAATGGGCAGATAATGAAAAAGGGAGAGCAAAGGGGGATGGGGAAGACAGGATCAGGAGATTGGAAAGGGCCAGGGACTGTTTATGTCATTCCAGATAGCGGAGGAGGACAGTGGGTTCCATACCGGAGGACACGTGCCTTGAAGGACGAACAAGATCATGGACAAGAAAAACCGAGGTCACAGATGACACCAACAGCGCAGACCCTGCAGGAATAGAAAAGCCTTATTGCTTGATATATACCCACCAGTCCTTTTGTTGCTATATTGCATCCCATGACAGCAATTGTAATTGTCACTCTTATTGTGTATTCTCACTATGTTGAGATGTTTTATATTAATTTTGAAACATTCTTTGGCTCAAGTTGTTGAGATGTTTCACATTTGTTTTGAAACATTCTTTGGCTCATGCTACTCTGATACCCCTTTGCGGTCCCGCTAAACAAGAAAAGGGAGTTGTTAGGGCCTAATTACTAAGGCCTGGGCCCTGGGCCCTGGATTTGGTGTGAAGGGAGTGCAGGGTCTTGAAAGGCCTGAGATGCCCGGAGGTGCTTTCTGCAAATTAGCAGATTAACTTTTGCTGTGCATTGAGAGTGCTTCATCCAACGGGAATGGTCTCCTCCCCCGCCAGCCAGAGGTGTATATATAGAGCAAACTCCCAGAAGAGCGGGAAGAAGGAATCCGGGTATTCAGATAGCAGAGGAGTCATGTAGCAGCCCTCAAATGAACCTATTGAGCCTGATCCTGAGTCCTGGCGTTCTGTTGTGCAATTTCCCCGTAGCTGGATCTGTGGGGCCGGAGACATCCGAAAAGCTGGGTATAGGTAAGGTCGGCCTATCGGGACTGCAGCCCTAGAGAGGAACCCTAACAGCTTAGAGCCAAAGCCAAGTGAAGAACTTGGAGAGCTCAGACCAGGGGAGCAGTAACCATCAGACCATCTTGAGGGCACTGAAAGCTTGCAGGTCCCCAGCCTGAGCTGTCTCTGAGAGCCTGGAATAACATAGCACTCAATAACCCCAGGAAAGCAGCAACAGGACCAACCTTTCCCTCCAGAAGGGTTCAAAGTCTAATAGTAACATCAGCAGATGTTAATATTAATTCCTGTTAATTATTGTTAACATCAGATTACCAAGGTATAAATGTTCATATTGAAAATTTAAACATTAACTTCTACAAGAATATAGGAGCTGGGGACAGCTAGGTGGTGCAATGGATAGAGCACTGGCCCTGGAGTCAGGAGGACCTGAGTTCAGATTTTGACCTCAGACACTTAACACTTATTAGCTGTGTGACCCTGGGCAAGTCACCTAATCCCAACTGCCTTGACTGAGAAAAAAGAACATGGGAGCTGGTTCCAGCACACTTCTGGCTAGAGATATCTATAAAAATAGATAAATGTATTACATGAAATTGAAAAGCTTTTGCACAAACAAAATTAATACATCTAGGATAGGAAGAGAACAACTAGTAAAAAGTCTTTGTATCAAATATCTCTGATAAGGGTCTGATGTCCAAGATATATAAGAACGAAGAGAAATATATAAGACCAAAAGCCATTCCATGATAGATGAGTAGTCAAAGGATATGAACAAACAGTTCTCCAAAGGATTAAAAATTACTAACATCCATATGAAAGAATGCCCCAATTCTCCAGATATAAGAGAAATGCAGATCAAAACAGTTCTGAGGTTCTACCTCGTACAAAGTAAATCAGTAAAGAAGATAAATAATAGGAATAATCAACATTGGAGGGGCTATGGAAAGGCAGGTACATATTAGTGTTCCATAAGAAATGATAAAGAGGACAGTTTCAGAGAAAACTAGGAAGACCACTATGAACTAATACAGAGTAAAGTGAGCAGAACTAGAACAACTTCTACTATGACAACATTATAAAGAAAAACAATTTTGAAAGAGTTTGAATTTTGCATTGAACTTTGATCAATACAATGACAAACCACAATGCCAAAGAACTGAAGATAAAACATACCACTTGCTTATAGCTGTATTCTCAGTACTTTGCATGATGCCTAGCAAGCTGTAAGTGCTTAATAAATGTTTGTTGACTGGTTGCCAGAGAGATGGTTAACTTAAAATGAAGGAGGCATACATTTTTGAGTAGGACCAATGTAGGAATTTGTTTTGCTTGAAGCTGCATATTTGTTATAAAGCTTTTCTTTTTTTTTATTATTGTTCTGTTGGGGAGTGGAAGATAGATAAAATAAATGTTTGTTAATTAGAAAAAATAATAAAATGAAATGTAACACTCCTGTGGGGCTCACTGCTACTGACAGATTGGGACTCCAGAGGGGTGGCTGTCATTACCCCTTGGGATCTCTGAGTAACCCTACGGGTGGCTATCTTCCTGAAGATGAGAACTCATTCTGTTAACTACCCTTTATTTCATCCTGTATGTAACTATCCTGTATTTCATCTTCTGTATATGTTGTTTTTTTTAATCTACATTCACTGCCCAGAGATCTCTGTTTGGCCCCATTAGTGTCTTTAAATCACCCCTCCTTTCCTCCCTTATTTAAATTATTTGTGTCATCAGAATTTCATTTTTGAGAGAATTTTATCTGTCTTTAGCCTTTCCTCCTACATTATTTTAGTCAAGAGGCTCCTACCTTCATTTTCTCTAAATTCTTTGAAATCTGCCCTCTCAACATCAAAGAAAGGTGTCAGACTATTCCTAGCTTTCCCCTCCTTTTCCCTAACTCTAAGGTGTGGTCACCTCTTCTCAAGATTCCAGTCATTTTTACCTTGGCAGCTGGTTCATCCTTATAGATCTCAATCAGGGCTAGAAGAGCACTTCTCATTGTTTCCTTCACTTTTTGAAGAATAAAATGATCAAAACAAGAATTTATCAGGTGCTCTGCTTTGAGCAGAGAGAAAGCTCCAATAGATATCCAGAGAGCTGAGTCCCCTCCATCACTATTAACTCATTTTTTCTGGGCTGGGGTGTTTTTTTAGTATATACATATACTGATAGTTATTTAATATCAATTTAATAACCTCAATAAGGGCCAGGGCCTGAACTAGCCAACCAGAAGAGTCTGGATTTAACATCTTCTTTGTTCTCTGAGTAAACTCAGAGAATACCTCTTCCTATGGCAGCAAAGCTAGATGGGGCTGACTTTATGGCCATGAAGGATGAGACCCTTAACCCGAGGCACTAACTTGAGTAATGGGACTTTCTTGTCTTAATATTTTTTGGACATATACTAGATGAGGGCATGTTAATGGCAAAGAAAACACAGATATCCTGAGTCATAATTTCCATTGTCAACTCTCTCATCTTCTTGTATTTACCATCTATTCAATTAAGAAAATTCCTTTCTCATACAATGATTAAACATTTATGGAGAGCATAAATTTGGGTGACACAGCCACCCTGAATTGGGATGGTTCTAAAGTGTATTTAAGCTTTCTCATTCTTTGTTCAGGCTGTCAGAATTTAGGTTTTGGCTCCTTGTACATACAAGTTCACTAGCTTCATCTAGCTTTAAGGGAATAAATGATAAACATGTATATCACCTAGCCTGTTTGTCTCCTTTAAGCAAACTTTCAGGTTAACAATACATATATAGATGTACTGAGATTTCTGCAAAGCATCTGTCAGTCTTGAAAGTTATTATTTTAACATTCATGTTTTTAAAATTTTGAATTCCAAATTCTATCCCTCCCTCCTACTTCTCCCCCACCCCTTGAAAAGACAAGCAACATGATATCAATTATACATGTGAAGTCACACAAAATCTATTGCCCTGTATCATGCTGAGTTTTTGAAAGGCTTCTAGAGTTCCTCATCCATTTACTCTTCTTGACTGAGAAGGCCTGGATGGCATACTCCCTAAACTGCTGTACTATGTACAATTAGAATTATATAGCATAGCACTGTCTTGGCATTAACCCTTAACTACTCTTCACCATGTCTCCCACCCCACTCACTCCCACCTCCGTTTGTGGCTTTCTTCATAGTAGTAATACAATGCTGAGAGGCAGTGTGGTATAGTAGATAGTGGCCTCGAACCTTGGAAGCCCTGCCTCTGACATGTATTTTGTGTGTGACTGTGGGCAAGTCATAAACCACTTCAGGGCCTCTTAGCACTCTAAGACTAAATTGCAGAGAAGGTGCTAACCTGCATTGGTCACTTTCTCACTTGGGAATTCCCTATGTCAATGAAATCGCAGGTATGTTATATTATTTCATCATCCCTTTTATCTGAACAAAGCATACCCTTCTATCCATTCTCTAGTCATGAGCCACATCCCATGTCTAAATGATATCTATGACATCTCTGACTTTTAAGTTCAGTAACTCTAAAACTACTTTAATAAACGAAGCTTGAAAGCACATAATACAGGAATAAAAAGGATTTAAAACAGAACTCCTCTTCCACAATCACTGCATCTGAAAGTGAAGGAAGGAATCTGCAGGTAGTTCAAGCTCAGAAGATTCCTGACCACTTTCCCCACCCTCAGATTAATCTCTGTATAATGCAAACCACCAGGTATACTGGTATAAAACTCACCTTCACCATCAATTTCATTTTACTCTTTACATCCACTGGTACAAACAAAAGAAGACAATGCAGCCCTGGCCACACTCTTCAGTATTAGGTCCTCTTTTTCTAGCACTTAACACAGTGCCTAGCACATAGTAGGTACTGAATAAATGTTTATGAACTTGACTTCTCACGCTTCCTGACATGCTGGACAGAGTTCAAATTCTCCTTGCCATGTTCAATGAGAAGCCATCAACACTCAAACACCCTGGATTCCCAGAACATCAACCTTCTCATCTCTCAGGACTCAGCCATCCACAGGGATTGTCATGCCCTTGATCTGGCCACCATCACTCATAAACTTCTATGACTTGAAATCCTGAAATTTCCCTCTATGATCCTAACTTCCAATCCTTCAAATCTCTTCTGGTGCCTCATTTTTCCTAAAACTCCTCTCTTCATCCTCACTCTGACACTGAACTCCAGACTTCTCACTCCTCTGTGTTCTCACAAGTCTGTCAGGCTCATACAGTTACTAGGCGTGCAGGGAGCTGGTCTGCAGGGTGGGGGTCAGCCTGGGAGATTTAGTTCTGAACAGAACCAAGTTACTATAAGATCATGAAAAGGCTGCTTTGATTTCACAAGTGCTCCAACTGACCACAGGCCGAATTGCTAGTCTACCTCCCAAGCAACGGCAGAGGAACTGATTTTAAAGGAACAGATACAGAAATCCATGGTGCCCCTTGAATGGTTTACAGAAATGCTTGGCAGAAATCCTGCATATCCACTTCCATAACATGGAGAAGGATCCAGGATCTGAAGTGTGAGGATTGTAACACTTGAATGACCTTAACTGGTGGTAGGCAGACAATATCTGATGCCTCCACAAGAATTAAAATCTATTTATCCTCATTGTTGGGTTTTGGTTTGTTGAGGACTGTGGAATCTGTTTAGTTTACATATTTGATATGAGTTGCAAATAAATTTTGCCCAGGATTTGAGTACATCCTGAAACAAAAAAGTTCTGACCTCACATTCTTTCCTTCACAGCCATGATCATAACTGACCATCTCAACTCTCTATTGTCCTCTCCCCTTTAATCCCTCGCCTTGTGCCATCCTTTTCCAATTCCATCCCTGAGGTCCCCCAGCTCCTCTCTCTCCTCCACTGGTTCCTGAGCTACTGCTTTCCTTTGTTTTCCTCCAACCTGTCTAAAATTATTTTCTTTGCTAGACCATCATACATCTCCTACTCATTGTGCATGGCTGTTCACCAAGACTCTGGCCCAGGCCTCTTCCCTCCCCTCCCTTCCCCTCCCCTCCCCCACTTCCTCTCCCCCTCCCCTACCCTCTCCTCTCCTCTCCTCTTCTTTCCCTACACCTCTCTCAGTGATCTTATAAGCTTCACTGGGTCAGTCAGTCAATGGTCAACAATCATTTAGTAAGTGTTTACTATGTGCCAGGCACTCTGCTAAGTTCTGGGGATACAAAGAAGGCAAAAACAGTCCCTGACCTCAAGGAGCTCTCATTCTAATAGGGGAGACACAGCATGCAAACAGCAATGTATGTACAAGTTATATGCAGGATAAAATGGAGGTAATCTCAGAGAGTACGCACTAACTTGGAGGGGGGAGAGTATAGCAGGAACCAGGAGAGGTTTCTTAAAGAAGATCAGATTTTAGCTGAGACATTAAGCAAATCAGAGAACTGAGGAGGTCAGGAAACAAAGCACACCATGCATGGGATGAAAATGCAAGAAGTCCAGGTGTGGTACCCCACACCTTAAATCCCTGCCACCAGAAAGAAGGTGGCTGCTGGATCTCTTGAGCCTGGAGTTCTGAGCTGCACTGGGCTAAACTGATTGGGCGTCTATACTAAGTCTGCATTAATATGGCAGGCAAAAGGAGCAGGAGGGCCATCAGGTTGCTTAAGAAGGGATGAAACAGCCCAGCTGGGAAATGGAGCAGGTCAAATAGTGAGTAGAGTACTGGATTTGGCATCTGGAAGACCTGGCTTCAAATCCTGCCTCAGATAGTCACTAACTGTAATGTTGGGCAAGTCATATAAACCATCTGGACCTCAGTTTCCTGATCTGACCTTTCAGGCCCTTTCCAGCTCTGCCCAACCAACAAAGAATTCATAATAACAACAGTAGATAATTTTTAAATTCAGTTTTATTTTATTTTCAGTTTCAAATTCTCTCCTTCCCTCCTCTTTTTCCCTCACACATTGAGAAGACTAGAATGGGAGTGGTGGTAAAGTTAAGATGGTGGAATGAGATTTAGCATTTTTGCCAAGTTTGCCCAATACACCTCCCCCACAACAACCTAGAAAATACACTGTGCCAAATTTTGATCAGGAAAGCCAAGAAAAAGTCACCGTGAATCATTTTTCCAGTCCATGGCAGCTTAGAAAGATAGAGAAGACTACATACACTGGGGTGGGGGCTGGCCAGGAGTACAACACAACAGCAATAGAGGCAGTAGCAGAGGGGAACATTCTAGTACCCAGGGAAGGTAAAGAAGCTGTGACCAATCACCAGCTCTGGAAGCACTGCAGTCCAAAGAAATCCCAGGGAACCATGAAATGGCACTGGAAGCACAGAGATCTCCAATTCTCATTCACAGTGTACAGAACAAAGAATAAGTTCTAAAAACTTAGCTCTGAGCTAAGTGTGGTTCTGAGCAAGGACTCAGTGGGGTACCATTTCGCCTGAGTCAAGCAAGTCAGTCACTCTGAACCTGTAGAACCTCCCAACAGGCTAACTATGACTGAGCCCAGCAACAGTCTACAAAAACTCAATCACATGTAAGTCAACAGACCCAAACCTAGATCAGGAATTTGCAGAGCTCATACATACCAGGAGGACAGTAAACAAACCTCTCCCTAGATCATACTACCTTGGAACCACCAAAAACTTGTAGGCCCATAGATTGAGATGTGAAAACAGCACAAAGACATAAAAATATACAAGCTCAGGCCAGACATCTCTCCCAGAGGTGAACAGAGCCCAACTTTAACATAAAGTCCAAAGTTCAGAAGTAGGCTAGAAGAATGAGCCATAAAGGAAGAACCCAACCATAAACAGCTACTATGATGACAAGGAAGCTCAAGACACACTGAAAAAAGACAGTGACTTGAAAACATCTACAAGCAAAGCCTCAAAGAAAAGTGCAGACTGGATGCAGTTCAACAAGAATTCCTAGAAGAACCAAAGAAACAGGCTTTTTGATTTATTTTTTTAAAGAGCAAAAATAATATTTTAAAAACCAAATAAGAGCTATAGAAGAAAAAAGGGAAATGAGAGCTATGCAAAAAAGTTATGAAAAGAGAATTAGTAGCTTTATAAAACAGGTATTGAACATTACTAAAGAAAATAACTCCTTAAAAATTATAATTTGCCAAATGGATGATAATGACTCTATGAAACATCAAGAAATAATAAAACAAAGTAAGAAGACTGAAACAATAGAAGAAAATGTGAACTATCTCATCAGAAAAACAATTAACCTAGAAAGTAGATCAAGGAGAGATAATTTAAGAATCATTGAACTAACTAAAACCAGTGAACCAAAAACAAAGAGTCTAGGAAATTATATCAAGAATTTGCATCAAGAAATTATAAAGAATGTCTCAGAAACTAGATATCTTAGAACAAGATGGCAAAGTAGATTGAAAGAATTAAAGTTGAAAAGAAAGAATTGAAAGAATCCACTGGTCACCTCCTGAAAGAAATCCCCAAATATTACAGTCAAATTCCAGAGCTTCTAAGTCAAAGAGAAAATACTGAAAGCAGCCAGAAGGAAATAATTCAAATACCATGATGCCACAGTCAGGATCACCCAAGATTTACTAACCACAATTATAAAGAAATATATTTTGGGGGCAGCTAGGTGGTTCAGTGAACAGAGTACCAGCCCTGGAGTCAAGAGGGACCTGAGTTCAAATTTGGCCTCAGACACTTGACACACTTTACTATCTTTGTGACCTTGGGTAAGTTACTTAACCCCAATTGCCTTGCCTTCCCCCCTCTGAAAAAAGAAAGAAATATATTTTTCTTTAAAATGAAAAGGGCTGGTGATATGATATTCCAGAAGGTAAAGGAGCTAGGACTGCAACTAAGAATACCCAAAAGTAGACATTTATTTAACACAACTTAAATGATCTCTTTTGATCCTTTCTGTAACCTTATGAGCTAAATATTATTATCCCCATTTTGAAAATGAGAAAACAGATATTCTTCACAATATACCACACTTCCTCCCAAATACTGAAAAGAAACCCTAATGAAAGTAATCAATGTAATTAAGAGAAAGCCTTCAGCCAGAATTTGTCCCTTACTAGACATCAGAGGACTCATATTGGAGAAAAACCATATTAATATCGTGTGTGGAAGTCTTTTCCCAGAGTTTATCCTCTACTTAACATAAGAGAAGTCATGCTGAAGGCAAGCCTTGTGAATGCAGTGACCATGGAAAAGCCTTCAGCTAGAGTATACTGCTCAGGAAACACTGGAGAACTCATGCTAGAATGAATTCTTATTACTACAGAACATAAGAAGATCACGGTCGTTCACTCAGTGGCAGCCAGCAGCACTTGTAGGCTACTTTGGACGTACCCCCTTTATTTGTCCCTTCTCTTTCCCAGGCTCTAAATTCTCAGACTAGGATGGTGCCTAGCCTCAGATTAAACAAAAATGGAAGAAGAAATTGCTGCTCTTGTCAATGACAATGGCTCTGGCATGTTCAAAGCTGGCTTTGCTGGAGATGACGCTCCTCAGGCTGTGTTCCCCTCCATTGTTGGATGCCCAAGACACCAGGGTGTCATGGTGGGAATGGGGCAGAAGGACAGTTATGTTGGTGATGAGGCCCAGAGCAAGAGAGGTATCCTGACTCTGAAATACCTCATTGAACATGGCATTGTTACCAACTGGGATGACATGGAAAAAATATGGCATCATATTTTACAATGAGCTTCATGTAGCTCCTGAGGAACACCCTGTTCTGCTTACAGAAGCTCCCTGGAAAAGAGCTATGACCTTCCTGATGGCCAGGTGATCACCATTGGCAATGAGAGGTTCAGGTGTCCAGAGGCCCTCTTCCAGCCATCCTTCCTAGGTATGGAATCCTGTGGCATTCATGAGACCACTTTCAATTCTATCATGAAGTGTGATGTTGATATTCGAAAGGATCTATATGCCAATACGGTATTGTCTGGTGGTACTACCATGTACCCTGGTATTGCTGACAGAATGCAGAAAGAAATCACAGCCCTGGCACCTAGCACAATGAAAATTAAGATCATTGCTCCCCCTGAACATAAGTATTCCATCTGGATTGGTGGTTCTATTCTCACATCTCTCTCCACTTTCCAGCAGATGTGGATCAGCAACCAGGAATATGATGAAATCTGGCCCATCCATTGTCCATCGCAAATGCTTCTAAATGGACTGCTAGCAGATGTGTAGCATTTGCTGCATGAGTATTCACAAAGTAAAAATTTGCCCTGACAAATATATACCTCATGTCAGCCTCATGAAACTGGAATAAGCCTTCTTTGAAAAAAAACTTGTCCTTGGGGAAGTTTGTATCTAATATTAGACAAGTATTAGAACTTTCTAGATTATTGAACCGTTACTGATTTGACCTCGTATTCAAGTTAACAGTTGTTCCCTTGGTGTACATTTCAGCATATCTTGTACATATCTTTGATCTAAACCCTGATACAGGTCACTTCATTTTGACAGGTAAGGCTAAGAGTTAACTTCCATAGAGAACTGACCTAATAATATAGCAATATAGTATCTGGCTGGTCGACACTCAATAGCTGTACAGTTTAGTTCTATAAAGCATCAGATCTATACAGGGTATCTAAAGGTCAGATTTCCAGCATCTAAAAGAGCTGACTTGCAGAATTTCTCTCCTAAGGCTGGCAAGTTTATTAAGTGTGTGTTGCATCTTGCCACCATTCTAGCAGGAATACATATTGAATCCAAGCCTTAGGAACCAGTTTTTTTTTCTTAATCCACTGTTTCCCCCCAATGTCACGGGGCTAAGTTACTCAACCTTGAGTTACAAAAACGTTTCATTTACAACCTGTAAATTTGGGCATCTAGTTAATTTATGTAAGATTTTTGTACATTGCCTTAATGTTCCCAAATGACTGTAGAATACCAGAATTTGTAAGTCATCCTAAGAGTTGAGAATTGTAATGCCCAACATGTCATTGTGTAAGGAAAAATAAAAGTGCTGCAAGTAAACTGAAAAAAAAAAGAAGATCACAGTCTCCAGTAACAACTTAGTTCTTGATTCCAACATTAGCAACTTCATAGTCTAGAATAATCCTGGAGATATAATGAATGTGGAGGAAGCTTCATCTGGACCTTTTAGTTCGCAAAATTTCCAAGAATCAAAGTAGGACCAGAGACCTGTTAAACACCAAAGATAAGGTCTCGCCTATCACCAAGCCTCTTCACTTGAATCTGTTCATCTTTTTAGTTAAAAGCAAATCCCTCACTTCCTAACTCTTCCAACAAGTAGTACATATTTGTTGTGTCACCTAGGGGACTCCAACAACAGGAAATAGCACTAAATTGGGACTTGAATCCCATCCATATTTTGAGGTATTCCCCATCTGAATTTAAAGACTTGGACCAAAAACATTTGATAAATACCCGTTATCCTCAGCTGATTTGAAACCTCCAAGTAAAGCAAAATGCTTAGGCCATTTATATATCTGGAAGCTTCAACAGCCCAAGCTGGTAGGGCTGACCTCAGAACAAGTTAATACAAGTCTAGAGTCAGCTTCAGGCTAATGTGGAATCAGCAGTCGAGCTACAGATTCTGCTTACAGCTCTCAGATTTCAAAGAATCACAGAAACTTAGGAGCTGGAAAAGACCTTAAGAAGACTGTAAGCAATCACAGTAACAGTGATCATAGTTGCCATTTGTGTAGTGCTTTGGCCTGTGTGGAGGAAGTGCTTTGTAGGTACTGTCCCTTTGGAGCCTCCTTAAACTCTGTGAGGTAGACATTGTAAGTGGTGGTATTGTCATTTTCAATCTAGAAGGCTGGGGCCTACCCAGTGTTACACTGTTGGTAGACTTGGGAAGAGAGCTTCCAGCCCCAGTCCTCCTGACTCTAGATTCGGCATTCCTTCCACTATTCATCCCAGTTGCTCTAGAACCTATAATTCCTTTGGAGAGCAGGTGCATTTTTGTTGTTGTTGGGATACCTGATTTCATTACTCTGGCAAACTACCTGAGAGGAAACTATCCTTTATCAGTGTCTGCTTTGCAACTTAATATAAGCCATATAGAGCTACCTAGAGCACCGACAGGCTAAAAGTGACTTGTTTAAAGTTACATAGCCAGTATGTTTCAGACACAAAACTTGAACTAAGATCTTCCTGACCCTGAGACCAGCTCTCTGTCCACTACCCCACCACATATACTGCTCTGAAGAACTTTGGAATTGACTGAATGGCATGGGAGACAGTGGCCCAGGACCACCCAGCATGGCATGCCCTCATCAAAGAAGGTGTTCTATGAGCACAGCAGAAATGAAGTCACTCAAAAAACCAAGAGATGTGCAGATTTAGAGAATCCACCCCTAAGTATTCACATGGACTATTTGTACCAACCTGTGGTAGAGCATTCCAAACTCATTTTGGTCTGATCAGTCATAGTTAGACACACTATACCTTGACTCTAATGTGGTGATGTCATTTTGGTCCTCTTTGGGAACAAACAACAACCAATTAGTCAACATGTACTACTGTGTGTCTATGTATCACAGACATACTTATTACATAAAAACCACATATCTCTCGATATTTTGGTTTTAAACCAGCGAGGGAAATCAACTCTGCTTTTTTTTTTTTTAAAAAAAAGCAATTGGGGTTAAGTAACTTGCTCAAGGTTACACGGCTAGTCATTATTTATGTGTGGGTGCTCATTTTCTGAGGCCGGATTTGATCTCGGGTCATCCCAACTCCGAGGCCAGCGCTCTTACTCGCTGCGCCACCTAGCCGCCCCTTTTAGGGCAATTGGGGTTAAGTAACTTGCCCAAGGTCACATGGCTAGGTTTTTGTTTGTGTGGATTAAGTGTCTGAGGCCGGATCCGAACTCAGGTCCTTCTGACTCCAGGGCCGGCGCTCTATTCACTGTGCCACCTAGCCGCCCCAACTTTGCTTTTTTTATAAGCAATCAGTAGCCTACACCACTCCTACTAATTCTCAGCTTAATTTTTTTCATTTTTTTACTGTATAAACTAATCTGAAGATGGAACTTAAGAAATTAGAAAAACAAAAGTGAATCTTTTTTGGGTTTATAAATTCCATGTATCACTAGAATTCATTTTGGTTAAAATGTTTACTATATCTGATATATTTGCTACTTTTTCTATGGCTAATAAATCTCTAACACTTCACTAAAAACAAAAAGTCCAATCCTAGAAAAGAATCCCCTCCACATAGTCCCTGATAGATGGTCACCAAGTCACTACTTGAACTGCAATGCATGTCTATTAACTTACAAAGAACTCATTTGACCTTGGACAGCTCTGTTATCAAATGCCTTCATTATGTTGGGCCAGAATCCTCCTTCTGCTGGTCTTCCATCCATCAGTACTAGTTCTGCTGTCAGGAAATACATAAAGTAAATATTTACTCTCTTTTCCATATGACAGTTTTTCAGATATTTAGACAGCTATCATGTCCTGCTGTCAATTCAGTTTAAGTAGGTATTAAGTGCCCACTGTGGGAGATAGCAAATTTAGATGAAGAAACCCTCTCTGTTCTGCCTTTTCACTTAGTATATAAATTATGCTATCTACCTGTTAAAAGGAAGGGACGTTGCTTCTGAGGAAAGGTTTGGGATAATTAAATGAGCTTTGCAATCTCCTAAGGGCAATCCATCTCACTCTCCTCCTCCTCCTTCTGTTTTAATTCTGGAACCAATTTATGCATTCGTACTATATGTCCAAGGTCTGTGTGTATGTGTGGATATACATATGTCTGTATGGGTCCATCTTAAATGTTTATGATATACAAATGGTTTACAATCTGTTGGAAGTGACCCTGGGTTCTTGAAGGCTATATCAGAAAAATGTATTCTTTGGCATGTTTGATTACACTAGGAAGGCTTTGAACATTATCTTGACAACAGACTAAAACTATTTCCTGAGGACCAGCCTAGGTCATCAAGAGTAGGATGGCCACAATGTAATGAATTCTCTGGTCATGGGAACCCATGAAATTAAGAAAAATACAAAATGATTCTCAGACCTCTAGACCCCATTGACTTCTGCAGTGACAGTCAGTCAGTTGGTCAACTAGCATTTATTAAACTCCTACAGTGTCAGTGTACTAAGCACAAGAGATGCCAAAAAGGCAGTGACATTGGCAAAGTAGTAGAGAAGAGGGCACTAAGAATCACAAAATTCTTAGACTTCTCATAAACTTCAGCTTAGCTGGTAGTACTCTAAATACAAATCCTTGTCCAGTGATCAACCAGTGGGCATACTACTAAAGGAACTGAATCATAATAATTGACATTTCACTATAAGAAAGAAGGAAGTTGTTGCTGTCAAAAGATAAATCACAGGTTATCCTTAGGCAAATGAAAGAGATGGCAGAATTGGGTCTATTTCTTATACCAAAGTAATAAGAAATAGTTCATGGAACATTTGGGTATCTTCTATTGTGGTCCTCATGAAAAGTACTTGCAGGAAGGTCACCATGAGACTAACTGAAGTTTCTGCACCAGCAGCAGTTGCAGAATATTAAGAGGTAGTGAAATTCTATGAAGTGTTCATTAAGTGTCTCAAATCAGCATGCCCTTTTTGACTCAGTGCTTTCAATGCAAAGGTGAGAATAAGTGAGGAAGGGGAGCAATATGTTAGAAAAATGTGAATCAGGAATAAGGATGAAGAGGAGAGCTACCAAAGCCTTGTAGACTACACTAAAGCCTCATCAAGGATGCTCTTTGTGAATTCTTCCTTTAAGAAAAGTATCAGGGGGCGGCTAGGTGGCGCAGTGAATAGAGCGCCGGCCCTGGAATCAGAAGGACCTGAGTTCGGAGCCGGGCTCAGACACTAAATCCGCACAAAAACAAAAACCTAGCCGTGTAACCTTGGGCAAGTTACTTAACCCCAATTGCCCTAAAGGGGCGGCTAGGTGGCGCAGTGAGTAAGAGGGCCGGCCTCGGAGTTTGGATGACCCGAGATCAGATCCGGCCTCAGAAAATGAGCACCCACGCATAAATCAAATGACTAGCCTTGTAACCTTGAGCAAGTTACTTAACCCCAATTGCTTTAAAAAAAAAAAAAAAAAAAAAAAGAAAAGTATCAGAATCAGTCAGTCAAAAAGCATTTATTGAGCACCTAGTATCACTCATTATGGTAGGTGATGGAGATACAAAGGCAAAAATGAAACAGTCCACGCCCTCAAAAAGCTCATGTTCTATGGGGGAGATGGCACATACATACAAGCACTTGAAATGTAAATACACGGTCATTTCCAGTGGGGAGGGAAGGGACTAGCAGTGAGGGGTCAGGGCAGTGGAAGGGGTAGAGATTTGGGAAGCTTTCATGTAGAAGTTGAGCTGAGCTTTGAAGGAAGGAATTTCAAGAGGCAAAGGTGAAGATGGAATATGTTATAGGCCCTTGGGGACAGTCTGTGCAAAGTTACAGAACATAGAAGGTCAGAACGTCATGTACAAATAATAAGTCAATTTGGCTGGAATGCAGCGTTTGTTCATCCTTGAAAGAAAATAATGGGCAATAAAGAAAGTTGGGCTGGAACCAGATTGTGGAGGGCTTTAAATGCCAAACTGAAGAATTTGGAATTTACCCTAGAGGTAAAAGGGAGCCATTGGAGCTTGCTGGGCAGGGGAGTAACTTGGTGAGATCTGTGTTTTTAGGATTATCACTTTGATAGCTATGTGGAGAATGAATTATAAAGGGAAGGGGCTAGAGGAAAGGAGTCCAATTAGGAGGCTATGACAATAGTTCAGACAAGAGGTAATGAGGACTTGAATTAGGATGGAACCTATGTGAATAAAGAGAAAGGGTCGGATGTGAGATAGTGTAGGATCAACAGGATTTGGCAACTGATGAATGGTGGAAGATGAGGGAGAGCGAAGAATCAAGAATAGCTCTGAGTTTGTGAAAATTAGAGAGAAGGATGGGTTTAGAGTGAAAAGGCAGTCAACATGGCAAGCACCAAGAACTTCCAAAAAAATGAAATTCATTATATTTTAACAGATAGAAGATGACTAGTTACTGATGTGGAAATCATTCCTAAATCAGCTGCTTGTTCACAGTCAGACCAATGATTCATTAGAGAAAAGACAAAAATGAGTAGAAGTATAAAACAAGACAAATGAGAAAAAGATAGCATTGCAATCAAAACAACTCAATTCCGGCTATTCAAAGAAATTACTGATGATGAAAAATGAGACATGGATGGTAGAAAGCACAGACGCAGACTAAAGAATAATTTCAAATAGACGTTTGACCAATATAGATCAACTGCCATAAACTGGAGACCAAAAGAACCTAAAAAGCACCTTAGCCAATACTTGTCTTACTTGTGGAGAAACATGGAAGCCAAAAACAATCTCTTTTTGGAATATTAACTCACTTGTAAGATTTTAAAGACAACAAAGGTTATGGTTGATGAGCAGTATTACCTCATAAAACAAAGAGAAGCAGTGTAGGATAAAACAAATTTAAAGAAAGCATGGTGGGCGAAGCCAAAATGGTGGCATAGAAGCAGGAAAACTCCATGAGCTCCCCCCATAACCACTTCAAATACCTATAAAATATGACTCTAAACTAATCTTAGAGCTGCAGAACCCACAAAGTGACAGAGAGAAACAAATCTGCTGAAGGCAGGCTAGCAGGAAGGGTCCATCACATCATGCTGGGAGCCAAGCCCAGGCTCGCATGAGCCTAAGGTTTTAGCCCAGAGTGGCCCCAACCAGTGACTGAAGCAGACTTCGGGAGAGTGGATCACTGATCAAGTCAGAACTCCTGCACCAAAAGCCTCCAAGAAAAATATGAACTGGTTATAGGCCATGGATGAGCTCAAGAAGGATTTTGAAAATCAAGTAAGAGAAGTGGAGAAAAAATTGGGAAGAGAAATGAGAACGATGCAAGAAAATCATGAAAAGAGAGTCACCAACCTGACTGAAGAAAATAACACCTTAAAAATAGATTAACTCAAATGACAAAAGAGGTCCAAAAAGCCAGTGAGGAAAAGAATGCTTTAAAAAGCTGAATTGACCAGATGGAAGAAAAATTTCAAAAGCTCACTGGTGGCAAAATATTGGAAATTGAGGGGATGCCCATCAGTTGGGGAATGGCTGAAAAAGCTGTGGCATATTGAATGTAACAGAATACTACTGTGTACAATAAGAAATGATGAACAGGCAGATTTCACAAAAACCTGGAAAGCCTTGTACAAATTGAAAGAAAGTAAAATGAGCAGAACCAGGAAAACACTGTACATAGTATTAGTAACAACATGTGATGATCAACTAAGAATGACTCTGCTTTTCTCAGCAACACAATAATCCAAGGCAAATAGGACTCATGAAGGAAAAGGCTATCCACATCCAGATAAAGAACTGATGAACTCTGAAGGCAGATCGAAGCATATTTTTTCTCTTTATTCTTTCTCATGTTTTTCCCCTTTTTGATCTGTTTCTTCTTCCACAACTGTGATGAATATGGAAATATGTTTTACATGATAGCATATGTATAAACTATTTCAAGCTGCCTACCATTTTCAGAAGAGGGGAGGGAGAAAGAAAAATTTGGAACTCCAAATCTTGTAAAAATGAATGCTAAAAATGTTCTTGACATGTAATTGGGGGAAAAATAAAATACTATTTAAAGCAAAAAAACCACACAGAATGCATTTCTAAACCTTAATGCAATACAAATAGAAATAAACAATAATCTGAGTTATAAATACAAGACTGCATGGAGATTTTTTTTTTAAAAGAGCCTAGCAAACAATAATTGGTTAAAGAAGACATCAGAAAAGTGAGTGATGTAGAAGAGTGCTGAATTTGTAGTCAAGAAGGCATAGGTTCAATTTCTGTTTGTACCATCATCAAAGAAAGAGCACAAATTAATTAAGAGGTGAAAAGCATCAGAATTCAGTTTTCTAATACTTTTGATTTTAAGGTCAATAAAATGCATAAACTCTCAGGGAATAATCAAAAAAGGAAAGAGAAAGGACAAATGACCAGAATTTGAAGTCAATTAGGATAGATCACAAAAGAAACAAAAACAAAAAAAACAAGATCATGATCAGAGTTTATACATAGTGATATATTAACAAATTAAAGAACTTCATTGAAATTGAGGATTATTTGCAAAACTATAAATAACCAAAATTGTCACAACAGGAAATTGAGAACTGGAAGGGACAAATCTTAGATATAAAAAATTAGACAAATCATCCTTATGTGTTACTTCATCTCTCTGACTCTCAGTTTCCTGTTCTTTGAATGAGAATTGAAGTGTTTGTTGAATTGATCAAATCTTCAAGGTCCCTTCCAGATCTAATCCAAAGCTCCTATGATTTAACCCACAAAAAATAAATACCTGACCTAAATGGGTCTACAAGTAAATGTTTTCATACTTTCAAGGGGAAAATAATTCCTTTACTATATAGATTATTCATGTGATACATAGATTGAATGCTACCCAATACCTTTAAATGTGAATGTGAAAAGGCATCACTAAAAAAGAAAATTATATTTTAAAATTCCTTAATAAATACAGATGCAAAAATACTAAATAAAATTGTAGCTAAGAGAATATAGCAATATAGTTAAAAATTTATTCATCCTGGCCAAATAAGATTTAAACCAGGCATGCAAAGCTGATTCAATATAAGAAAAATGATTAAAGACTTTTCACACACATACATACACACATATTTTTAAAACCTCAAAAATCTAGAGCTGATGTATCCATAGACATAGAAAAGGACTTTGATAAAATTCATGCTCATTCACAATAAAACCACTAAAAATGGGAGTAGAAAGATTTGTACTCATTATAACGAGAAGTATCTGCTCAAAACCAATATCCTGCATTAAATGTAGTGGCTGAAGCATTCCAAATAGAAACAGGTAGAAAACAAGGGACGACTTCCACCACTTTCGTTTTAACATTGCATCAGAAATGTTAACCATTATAATAAAAGAGGAAAAAATGAGGGATTAACACTGAAAACACAAAGTTCAAAGTTCTGTTAACACAACAGTATACCTAGAAGAGCTAAATGTCTCAACAAAATAATTTAGACAATAAAAGAGCTCAGCAAGGTTGTAAGATACAAGATAAGCCCATAAAACTCATTCAAATTCTTATATACTTACAAAAAATTACAAAAATATCATTAAAATAACAACCTCATACACAAGAAGAAACATTATATAGTTTAGAATTAACTTAGCCAGACTTATACACGCCCTTTATAAAGATAATCATAAATCTATACTGACAGAACTAAAAGAAGAGCTAAATAAATGGAAAGGCTTTCAATATTTGTGGATAAGCGGGGTCAAACAGTAAAAATGGCAATCCTCATCAATTTAAGTTTCATAAATGATATGGCAATATGCCTTTATGTTCAATGTACATGGAATGTGTAATAATCAACCGAGTCTGCTGGAGCATGCTCTTAGTACTTAAATTTTCATGACTCTAAGCCTGTGCCACAACCAAAACCACTGACTAGCTGGTGCTGACACTGCTGTGTTGAGGATGAAACTGGGGGAAAGCCATGGGTCTCTAGACTGAGAGACTGAAAAAAATTACATTGCAACTGACTGGAATGGAGAAAATTGGATAGAATAGATCGTTTTGATTATATGAAATTAGAAAGGTTATGCATAAATCAGATCAATACAACCACTATAAGGAAAGCTGTCGATTAGTAACAAAAAACAAAACAAAAAGCTGCATCCAATATCTCTAAAGGTCTCATATCAAAAATTAATAAGGAATTAACACAAATATGTTATACCAAAAACTATTCTCCAATAAATATTTCTCAAAAGAATATGAAAGAATGCTCCAAATGACACATAAGAGAAATGCACATTTAAACATTTCTCAGGTTTCACTTCAACAAATTAACAAAAATAACAAAAGATAAGAGTAGCCAGTGGTAGAGTGGCTATGGGAAGACAGGAACACGAATGCACCATTGGTGGAGCTATGCATTGATCCAACCATTCTAGAAATATGCTAAGCAAGCAATTAAAATGTCCATACCCTTTGACCCAGAGATCCCGCTGCTATGCATATATCCCAATGAGGTCTATGATAAAGAGAAAGGTCTCATCTATATCCAACAATTTACAGCAGAATTTTCTGGAGCAGCAAAGAAAAAAACAACATATCACTATCTTCTGTTCTTGCATCACCTTCACTTCCAAATAAGAGAAGAAAGCAATTCAGCCAAACAAATCAACACATCATCCTAGGCTGATGGTAAATGTGAAGTTAAAACACAGCATTCATTTATTTTAAACAGTAAGATTAAAAGCATCTCTCTTTAACATCAAAAAATTATATGGTCTCAATCATGGGCTAATATTATATACAATGGATTCCCATCTAACACTATTAGCAATATCAATAAGTCATGAAAAAGAAGGGAAGGAATAAGCATTGGCAATGAAGATATAAAATTACCTCTGTATATCTAGAAAACTCAAGCCATTCAGAACAAAGAATTAACTGAGCTAAAAAAATTGCAAAGTTGGGGCAGCTGGGTGGTGCAGTGAGTAGAGCGCTGGCCCTGGAGTCAGAAGGACCTGAGTTCAGTTCCAGCTCTGACACTTAACACATACAAACAAAAAAGAAACATAGCCGTGTGACCTTGGGCAAGTTACTTAACCCCAATTGCCTTTCAAAAAGAAAAAAAAATTGCAAAGTAGTAGAATACAATTTAAACCTACAAAATGATTAGCATTTCTATATACAACCAACAAAAGAAATCGAGAGAAACTGATGGAAAAATAATTTTAATAAAAAAATATATCAAATATTTGGGAACCCATCAAGACATACAAGATCACTAAAAATATTTACTCAAAATTTTAAATAAAATCCTGGCAAAACACTATAACAACATATCAAAAAACTATTCAGGTTTATACTAGGGATAGTCCAACTTTAGGAAAATTACCAAAATAATTAGTCATGTTAAAACCAGAAACATCCAAAAGCATATGGTTACATTAATAAAGACATAAAAGTCTTTGACAAATTACAACACTCATTTATGCTTAAAAAGAACCTATAAAGCATGGACTATATAAAGCAAAGGACCATTTTTAATATGATAAAAACTATATATCTAAAGCCAAGAGCTAGTATCATGTGATGAGAAAACATGAGAAGCTTTTCCCCAAAATACAGGAGTAAAACAAGGATGATCCCTTTTCTTTTTTTAAAAATATTTATTTATTTTTAGTTGTCAACATTTACTTCTATAAGATTTTGAGTTTTCAATTTTCTCTGCCTCCCTTCCCAAGATGGCATGCAGTCTGATATAGATGCTATATATGCATTCATATTAAACATATTTTCACATTAGTCATGTTGTAAAGAAGAATTAGAGCTGATGGGATGAACCACAAGAAAGAAGAAACAAAGCAAAACAACAAAAAAAGAGTAAACGGTATGCTTCGATCTGCCTTCAGACCCCATACTTCTTTCTCTAGATGTGGACAGCATTTTCCATCATGTGTCTTGGTTTTATCTTAGATCATTGAACTGTTGAGAAGAGATAAGTCTATCAAAGTCAGTCATCCCATGATGATCCCTTTTCCTACTATTATTTATCAATTGGAGAAATGTTAGTGACAGTAATAAGACAACTAAATCAAAAGCATAAACAAAAGCAAAGAGAAGAGGGCAGAGGATTAGGCTAGTAAGACCTAGGTCTGCATCTAGAATTGGGAGAGATGGAACATCTTCTTCATGCCCCATAAGCAGGATGAAGAAAATGTTAATAGGGCAGATTAAACTTCAGATTAAAAGTGTGTTGTGTAGTTAGTTGTTAAACATCTAACAGCATGCCCTTGCCCATAGGAGAAAGGAAAAGGGCATACTAGGTTGAAGAAAGAGAATAGATATTATCTAATGTTCTTCTTGCATGTAATGTTGAGACTTCTGGGAATTCCTAAGGAAACCGTAAAAGGGGGGATGCAATTTTATGTAGCCTGCAGGGACTAGAGAAATGTGGCCACATATGACCATTCAGAGGAATCTTCTTAGAGACTGAAATAAAGGAAGGCTGAAAGTCACAGCCAGTTACTCTCATATTATTTCCTTTCTATGCCTTGCCGCGAGGAACTTTCCTGGCCACCCCGACTCCCAAAAAGATATTCTCACTGAAGCCTTCTATCTCCTGGTCTTATACCTTTCCCTTCCCCTCCTCTGTGGCCATTCTCTCCGTTTAGTGACTAGTCTGAAATTATACAAGACTAGAAAGCAGTTCACATGAAAAAGGACTCAGGCCTTCTACTAGACGGGAATGTGATGTTAGCCTGGAGCAATGAAAACACAGTGTCCTGAACAGAGGAGATAGTGGACCTCTTGTACACTGCGGGCCACACCACATCTGGAACATCACGTTCAGTTCTGGGTACCATATTTTAGGAAAGACATTGAAAAGGCCCCAGATCGGGGCGGCTAGGTGGCGCAGTGAGTAAGAGCGCTGGCCTCGGAGTTGGGATGACCTGAGATCAAATCCAGCCTCAGAAAATGAGCACCCACGCATAAACAATGACTAGCCGTGTAACCTTGAGCAAGTTACTTAACCCCAATTGCTTAAAAAAAAAAAAAAGAAAAGAAAAGGCCCCAGATTAAAATCTATGAGTGAGTTACAATCTGCATTGTTGGAGGGGCATGAACATTGATGAGATCAGAGATCCATCAAAACATTGACAAGCTGGAGTACCTCCAAGAAGAGGACAAGCAGAACGATGGGGGGACTTAAAACCACACCATAAATGATAGCTGTCTTTAAGTTCTTGAAGAACTATCAAGGATTTAAGTGTGGAAGAGGAATTAGACATTGCTTGGCTCCAGAGGGCAGTGGGTAAAAGCTACAGGGAGGCAGATTTCAGACCAATAGAAGGAAATTTTTCCTAAGAAATTGAGCTATACAGAAATGGAAAAGGCAGTGGGTTTCCTCTTCACTGACGGTCTTCAAACAGGGTTCAGATGCCCATTTATTGGGGATCTTATAGAGGAGATTCCAATTCAGGTACAGATTGGGCTAGATGACCTCTGAAGTACCTTACAATTCTAAGATCCTATGAGTCTAAGCAGGGCTAGAGTATAATTCTGGAGGAGAATGGATTATTAATTTTTTTGCCGTTTTTGGAGGACAATTGGGGTTAAGTGACTTGCCCAAGGTCACATGGCTAGTTTTTGTGTTAAGTGTCTGTGGCCACATTTGAACCCAGGTCCTCCTAACTCCAGGGCCAGTACTCTATTCACTGTGTCACCTAGCCATCCCAATTATTCATTATTGCTAGGTAATAAATGTGTATTTTAAAAGGTTATGCCAGAAAGGTCTAATCTACAGATAGGTCTCCAATGGTAAGAATTTAAAATACTATCTAACAAGCTGATAGGAGGATACTTAATATCTGTAGGGAGATTAGGACACTACCAACCAATTTCAACCTGCCTGTAGTGGTTCTTACACAGTCAAACTTGTTAAAGGAGTCTATCCTGTGCAATGACATGGGTGGTAGGATCAGCAGCCCTCAGTAACCCAGAAGATGGATGGAGCTAAAGTGAGAGATAATTCTTAATAGAACATACTTGTAGCTACTTTTTCTATTTTGTTCTCCTTTGGATGAACACTGTACTCTTCACCCACCTCTTCCAGGGAAATCTGATTTCACAGAAACTCATAATTTGAGAGCTGGAAGCAGTCTAGACCAATCCACACACAAAAAGAAATCCCACTAAAACATACTGTCGGCCAGGTGGCTAGGTGGCGCAGTGAATAGAGCACCCTGGAGTCAGGAGGACCTGAGTTCAAATCTGGCCTCAGACACAAAACAAAAATTAGCCATGTGACCTTGGGAAAGTCACTTAACCCCAACTGCCCTCCAAAAAGCAAAAAAACAAAAGAATAAAACATACTGTCCAGTCTACACTTGAAGGGGAGCCCCCCCGCCCCACCTTGTGAGGCAGGCCATTCCTTTTTCAGACAGCTCTATTAGCAAAATTTTCCTGAGTCTAAAATGACCTATTTGGAACTTCTACCAATGGACTCTGCTCTCTGGGTCCAAAGAGAAAATGTCTAATCTCCCCCCACACACACTTGACAGCCTCTTTGATTTGAATTTGAAGTAGATTTTATTTGAATTCTGTTTGGGATAATACTAATTAAGGCCCAAGCCCTCTCCTCTTGAATCTATACTACTTTGAATGTTGGCAAAGAAGAAAACTAAGAGGTGGAAGAGGAGAAAGCAGGGCTGGAGAGGGAGGGAGGTACAGACATTTAGTCTTCAGCAACAAAGGATCCAAGGTCCCCTGACTCTACTTCAACCTTTTGTTCTGAATAACTGGTTTGTTCCTTGATCTACAGATTAGCTTGAAGGATGACCTTTCCTCTTCCCCAGTGATCTCTGTTTCAGATTTTTATCCAATTCCTTCCTTTTAAGAATCATCCTTGGCCCTGGACTCTCTCTCCTGATGGCTACTATTTTTATCTTGCCCCTTCACTTTTTGAAGGATTTTTACCTATCTGTGTATTCAGAGTCTCTCAGTGCAAAAGCTAAAGGTCTCAGCAGTGTGAAGAAGTCTGGGACATTCACATAAGACCATAAACTGGGGGTTTCTTACTGTGCTCAATTCTTTCTGAATTCTCTGGTTTGAAGGAAATACCCTCTATCTCTCTGATAACCTCCTCGTGAAGCAAAACCAATGCCTTTCTTTTCTTCTCTCTCGTTTTTCCCAGATCCCCTTTTCCAATCCCCATTCCTCAAAGCAATGGATTGTGAAGCAGGGAGAGACAACAATAAAAGCTGACAGAACGAGAATGAGGCATTGGAAAAAGAAAAGGGGAAAGAAAAAAAAGCAAGAAGTCAAAGTTTGCTATAGAAGCATTATACTGAAACAGCTTAAACATCCAGTGATAGGGGAATGGTTAAATAAATTGTGGTATATTCATGTAAGGGGAGACAATAATACATTTAAGACTAACAAGTGTGAGGAAAACAAAGAAATCTGGGAAAAAATTATGAAATGATGCAAAGTAAAAAGGAACAGAAACAATGGAGTATAAAAATGTCAATCATATGTGGAAAAGTAAACAAGAATGAATGAACAAAGAATTCCGACATGGCATCTTCTGGAGAGACTAAAAGTACACCTAGTACTTTAGACATTTCCATTAATGAACATGTAAACAGTTACTGTGTTTTGAAGGGTAAAGGGGGCCAGTATGATTTACCTAGAACAGTGAGGTATGGGGGAAGGGGAGTAGCTGTGCCAGATACACGCATATATTCTTCATAGTTTGTTCTAAGGTTCCTTCCGCTGAGGACTCTGTAACTCCCATGGCAAACTCCTGTGATACTATTCCCATTCCTTCTGTTTGCTTACGTGTTATTTCACTGTCCTGTGTGTCTCCCACAGTCCCAGGCCCTGCCTTTAATGATTATATCAGTACAGTGTAATAAACTCATCTCTACTGACAAGCAAGATAGTGCTTGATAGAGTCAGGACCACCTGAGTTCTAATCCTACTCAGATACTGACCATCTGTTTGACAGGACAAGTCACTGCACCACCCCCCGCCCAGCTTCATTCAGTTTCCTCATCGGTAGAAAGGGTGACAATAGCAGCATTTACCTCATAAGGGTTGTTGTGATGAAAAATGAGATAATAATATTTGTAAAGCACCTGGAAAACCTATCTAAGAAGGTAAAGAAAGGTCACCAAGGGGATAGGTTAACTAGAATTTATAAGGTTGGCCCCAGAAGAGCCAATTGAGCAAATGCACCTCCCTCCCCTCATTGTAGAGGTGAGGAATTATAGATGTGAAACATCATATACTGTCATAATACCATCAATGTGCTGCTTACTTCGGCTGAACTGGCAGTTTTTTGCTTTTTCTTTTTCAATCTTTGTTACAATAGACAGTTCTCTAGTTAGGGAATGGAGAAAGAATGTGTCAGAAATACATTTTATATTAATAACACATTAAAAACAAAAAGTATCAACAAAAGTGAGGTAAAAATTTTAAAAGCAACTTGCCCCATGTTATATAGTTGTGAAGATTCAAATGAGATTATGCAAAGTCATTTGTGTCTGTAGTGTGAATAGAAATATTATTATTGCAACAACTGTAAAAAAAATTAAAGGAGAAAAAAGTGATGAGGAAGAGCTACGATAAGAGAGGATATGGAGTGAAGAAGATGGAACCATGGGAACAAAGAAGATGGAACCATGGGAACAGAACCTTTTGGAAGGATGGCTGAAAGAAGACTGGGAAGTTCTCTACAATGGATAAAAAACACTCTTATCTAAGGAAAGAATCTGTCTCACATCTGTTTCTATGGCAACCATTATCTCAGCTCAGGTGGGAGGCTTTGAATCGATCCCTAGGAAGATTTCAAAGATGCCTTCACCAAACTGACCAGTTAGGTTTTTGCTTCCAATGACTCCCATCTGTGTAGATTGGTTACTCAAGTGGACAAGTCTCTTTGGCTTTTCTTCTCTCTCTTCCATTCTGTTTAAATCCACTATATAAAACTCTTCCCCTTACTCCAAGGGGGAACTCATAAAAACTGAGTATCCCATTTATGGAAAGGAGACGAGATTTGGCTATTTATGCTGCCCCTGAGGGCTAAGTTCTGGGCTTTTATAGTCTGCAGGGAGGAAGAAAACATCCAGAGGATGTAATAGAAAATACCAGGTAGAGATGTAAGGGACAGTTTAAAGGAGATTCAGGACTATGTTCCAAAGATAGAGGATAACAGATCAGAGAGCAGGTCACAAAGCTCTCTACCGTCTACCTCAACTGCATTAGAGAGACTAGTCTCCAACTTTTGCAGGAAAGGGTCCTTTTCCCCTAGGGCTCTAGAGGAGCATTCAGAAGATGCAGATTAAAAGAAAGCACAAGGAAATCGACCATTTCCAACCTTTCATGTGGAAATGGAAGACATGAATACCCTCAAGCTTTGAAAGGGCTTATGAACCTCTGTTCTCTGAATACTGAGTAAGGGACTTGGGTTCAGATGCTAACTCTACTCCTTCCTACCTGTGAGGCTCAGGGTCAATCAGCTCAGCTCTCTATGCCTCGGCTTCCTTCTCTACAAAAGGGGAGGGAGGTCTCCACTGGCTTCTAAATTCAAGCCATTTGCACGAGTTCCCTCTTCTTTCCTCTTCCCCATCTCATTTCACTCAGATTCCTTCTGCCACTCTCTCCCCCTTCACTCCTTTCTCACATGAAGAGGAAGCCTTACTTCTTACCAAAGATGACCTATTGATCTCATTTGCTCCTGTATCCTCCAACAGATTGCCCCCTCTGTCATCCCCACTCTGTCACTTATCCTCAATCTCTCCCTTCCTACTGGATCCTTCTCTACAGCTTACAAATGTGCCCATCCTTTAAAACAAAATCCTCACTTGATCCATCCCCCTAGCTGTCTTCCTTTATCTCCTCCGTCCTTTGTGGCTAAACTCTTTGAAAAGTCCTTCTACAATAGGTGCCTCCACTTTCTCTCCTCTTTTCTTAACCCCTTAAGATCTGACTTCTCACTTCATCATGCTACTGAAACCGTTCTCTCCAAAAGTGGCAACCTATCTCTTAATTCCCAAACCCAATGTCTTGTTCACAATCCTCATTCTCCTTGACCTCTCTGCAGTCTTGGACACCGTTGATCATGCTCTCCTCCTTCTATCTCTCTTCTCTCTAGGTTTCTCCTGGATCTCCTGCTACCTGAGAGTTCCTTCATCTCCTTTTGCCTGAACCTCGTCCAGATCATGCTCTCTAACTGCAAGTGTTCCTCAAGTTTCTGTCCTGGGCCTGTTTCTCTTCTTCCTCTAAACTACTTCAGCTGGTGATCTCAACAGCTACCATGGATTTAATTACTATTTCTGTGCTGACAATTCTCAAATCTATCTATCCTGCCTCAGCCTCTCTGCTGACCTCCAAATTTTGCACCTCACTGCCTTTCAGACACCTCGAATTGAATGTCCAGCAGACATCTTAAACTCATCATGTCCAAAACAGAACTCATTATCTTTCTCCCAAAGCCCTCTCCACCTCTACCATTCTCGGGGTCCCTCAGGCTCACTACCTAGAAATCATCCTGGCTTCCTTTCTATCCCTCACCTCCCATATCCAAGCTGCTGCCAAGGCCTGTCGATTTTACCTTTACAACATCTCTCCAATGTATCCCTCACACCTCTGACACTGCCCCCCCCCTCTGGTGCAGGCCCCTCATCACCTTGTGTCTTGATTATTGTCATAGCTACTGGTGGGTCTCCCTGCCTCAAGTCCCTCTTTGCGAACACACACTCCTCCAACTCACTAAACAGCAGAGGTTCCCCATTGCCTCCAGGATCAAATACAAATCACTCTGGTATTCAAAGCCCTTCCTAATCTGGCACCCTCCTACCCTTCAGTCTTCTTACACCTTATTCCTCAACACATATTCTTTGATCTAGTGGCACTGGTCTCCTGGCTGTTCCAGTAACAAGACCCTCCATCTCTTAGCTCATTCATTTTCTCTGGATTTCTTCTGTGCCTGGAACACACTCCCTTTTCTGTTCTGCCTACTAACCTTCCTGGTTTCTTTTAAATCCCAATTAAAATCCATCTTCTACAGAAAGCCATCCCAACCTCTCTTAATTCCTTTTGTTAATTACTGAATTCCCCCTGTTAATTACTTCCTATTTGTGCTGTATACAGGTTGTTTGTGCATATTTATTTGTATGTTATATCCCCGAGATTGTGAGCTCACTGGGGGGAGAGACTGGGTTCCTTTTTTGCCGTTTTGTATCCACAGCGCTTAGTACAGTGTCTGACACATAACAGGGGTTTTTATAAATTTTGAGTGATTGACTGACCTTCCAGCTAAACATTCATTTACCTAAGAAATTCCAGCCCTGTAACAGTTATGAAGGCAGGAAGCATGTAAGTTCCATGGAGGTATGGGCCTGGAGTCAGGAAAACCTGAGTTCAAATTCCACCTCAGACACTTAGCGGCTCTATGAGTCTGGCCAAGTCACTTTACCTCTGTCTGCCTCAGTTTCTTCATCTGTAAAATGGGGGTTATAATAGCACCTACCTCCTGGGGATGTTGTGAGGGTCAAATGAGGCAGTAATTGTGAAGTGCTTACTGTTCAATAAATGTCAGCTATTGTTCGTTTAAAGCAAAAACTGGTTAGGAAGGTTATTTTCACGCATAAGGGACTCACCCGAGCCCGATGGGTGGAAGGTCCTGCCAGCACTCCCCCACAGTGGGGCGGTCAGCAGTGACATTCCTGAGCTGGGAGGCCGGGAGGAAGGAGAGGAGCCTCCTGGGGGCCCCGACACTTTCCCCACAGATCCCACTCACTCCTCCATCCCGACCTGGAGTCTCATCCTTTACCTTCAGTCACCTCACACCTCGTGTTTGGCTGCGTGGGGACAGGCCTAGGCAGACGCGCCTGCGCCGCCCAACCCAAAAGTGCACACCTAAAGCCTTGGGAGGGAAATTGGCGTGGGGCTGGGGAGCTAAGGGCCACTGCCGGAAGTGGGCTCCGATCCGCGCTTTTCCCCTTCGGCGGTCGTAAGCCGCTCCTCAGAACTACGATTCCCAGAATTCTGTGGACTAGCAGGGAAGCTTTTCTATTGACTTGCAGGGCCACACGGTTAGGGGTTAGGAAGCAGGGAAGGTAGTTGTAAACGGGATAAGAGGCTCGGCTGAGGCGGCATTCTGGGAAATGGAGTCTAAAAGCAGGAATGTCTTGGGCTCGCGGACTTCTAGAATGGGCAGTCCGGAAGCCCAGTGTGCGCAGGCGCACTAAGCTGCCTGGCCTGGCGGGTGCGTCCTCTTCGCTGGCAGCGCTGGTCGGCTTGCAGACCTCGGTGAAGGTACGTCGGTGCCTAAGGGATCACGGCGCCCATGGGTGTTTCAGGCTGAGGCTCGAGGTCGCCATGGTAACCGCTCGCCTGTCGCGTGCCGATGTCTTTGCCTTTTGTGGGGAGGCGGACCATCCTGGGGTTTGGGGAGTGTGCGGGGTAGGGTAGAGGCTGGGGGGCGTAAGGAAGCAAGAGGGGGCGGCTCTCACTTGAATGCCTTCGACCGCACCCTTGGTACCACCCTCTCCCAAGGGGAGCCGGAGGAGCAGCAGCTGGGCTCCCCTTCCCCCTCAGAGACCACCCCTTTTCTGATCCTTGCATCTGTATGGGTGTGGGCGTGGGTGTGTGGGTGTGTATGTGGGTGGGAGTCTGAGTGTTGTTCCCTTGTGTGACTGAGCCTCTCCTCCGCCTGTTGAGCCATAAGAAGCTAGGGCCAGGCTGTGGATCTTTGGGTTTGGCTGACGTTAGTGGGACAGGGGCCAAGTCCCTGCAGATCTCTTTGCGTCAGAGAAGAGCTCTGTGTCCCTGTTTGTGGGAGCCAGCTCCACCAGTTCTGTTTCTGCTTGTCTGCCTGCCTGCCGGCTGGTCCTCACCCTATCACCATTCCTGTGTTCCAGGATCGCTGGGCATTCTTTACAGGGCCCTCGGTCGGACTAAGGCTTCTGGGGTCTTCGTGCTGACTTCAGCCTGTCTCTGCCCACAGAGTCTCCAGGAACCCACCCTGGGACTCGAGAGGGTGGGCTTCCCACGAGGGAGACAGAAATTGGAGCCCCAGAGCCACCATCCCTGCTTAAGGGACATTGCTCCTGAGCCCCCCAGATCCCAGCTCACCAGGACCCTCTCAGGCTCCTGGGAGTGAAAGTGGAGGAGAATTCCCCCCCATCCCAGGGAGTAGGAATCCAGTCTAGCAGGAGACAAACCTGACCAGAGATCTCTCAACCAGAGCTTCAGGGCTGAGGCTGGAGAGTGATACAGAGGAACAGATCCTGGGACTGCTGGCGCCTTTGCAATTCCTGACCATCTCTAAGACAGTGAGGAAGGGCTAACCATGGAGGATTTGACCCAAATGATTGGAGAGAGAGGTGAGAATTGCAGAAGGATGTGAGAGTAGAGGTATCATTCTTCCTAAGGCAGGAAAGAAGAAAAAGCTATCTGGAAAGCCTGGTGGGAGGTTGAAACTTTGGGTATGGATTAGGGCTCCATGGTAGGCTCAGTGAATGTGTTTGGGAGCTAATCACGAATCCCTCTCCATCATCCAGATTAATCCTCTCCTCCAGTTCTGCTGTGCCCAAAAAGGTACTCCCTGAATTTAGTTCCACAAACAATTATTTCTAGGTTCAAGGTGGTCAAACTATTCAGGAAAATGCATTCTGCAGTTGTTGCACCTGTGGTAAGGACTGCCAATTATTTCCTTGTAAACCTTTTTTTTTTCTTCAGAAGGTTCTTAAATCAATATGTCTTTACATTGAGATTGTTCATTTCTCAAAGCCTTTTCAAATTTGTGATCTCATTGTGGCCTTAAGAGAGCTAATAAGGCAGATTGGGTTTTGGGATAGTAGGGGTGTGAATTTCATTAGTATAGGAGTTTCTGGTGTGGAATTCCTCCACTGAAGCAGATAAGTAACATGTTTGTGACTTCTAGTCTTAGAGAGTTGCCTGGGGAATTGAGAAGTTAAGTGACTCGCCCAGTGTCCTGAAGTCACTGAAGCAGGATTTGAACCCAGGTCTACCACACTGCCTCTCAAGGCAGGCATTACCACAGTCATGGTCCATTGGAGGAGCACACCCAGCTGGGGTGTGGGGATTTCTAGCCTACGGGTGGATCTGGGAGCTTCAAGGCAAGTCTGATTCCTCTTGTGCCCCCTGTTATTTCCTAGCTCTGCCTTCCCAGGATGAGAATCACCCAGAGGACGAGATGGCTGCTGTGGTCTTGCCAGCCGGGCCCCAGGTGAGTCAGACTCAATTCGCCTTCCTTAAATTCCATTTTCATTCTCAGCAGATACTAGTCCTTTCTTCATCCTGCAGCTTTGTGGCCCAGCCCTCCCTGGCCTCTCCTTACATCCTGGGCTCTGGGTTACTAAGTCCAGTCGCCTTTTTTCCACTTTTGTTTCCCTCATCTTTTGTGCATCATTTGATACAGGTAACAGCTCCTTCTCACTTGAAGCTCCTCGCTACTTTAGCCTAAGAGATGCCACTCTTTACCTTTCAGACAATTCCTCTGTCTCCTTATTATGTTCATGACTCAGGGGGTGAGCTTCAAGGGTCTGTCCTGGACCTTCTTGACCCTTCTCTGCACTCACATCCTACACAGCCTTCAGCTGCCACCTCCATGAATATGACTCCCCAAATCTGTAGTTCTAGTCCTGACTTCAGAGTTCTTTATTCAGATACCTACAGCAGTGGGGTGAAACTCAGCAGACGCAGGGGCCACTGAACTGTACATAAGGATCCCTGGGGGGGCCCCCTGTTGACTTAGAAAACCTCAGATTAACATTCTGTTCTTTTGTATTTTTATTTATTTTGTTCAGTATTTCCCAGTTACATTTAATCTGGCTCAGCAGCTCCCTGCAGTGTTGTGGGCAAGCTTGACACCTCTGGTCTACAGGATCTCTCAGGATATTCCACCAGCACCATAAACTCAACATGGCCCCAGCTGAACTCGTTATTTCCCTTCCTAAATCTGCTCTTTCTTCTGACTTCAGTGTTTCTGTCTGTGGTGCCAACATTCCTCCCTTCTCCCATTTTATGACCTTAGAATTCTTAGACTCCTAACTATCTCTCTCACTTCTCATCTGTCCTGCCATTTCCACTTCTATAATCTCACTCACTTCCATGCCCTCATCTGTTCCCACTGCTGCTCCCCAAGTATCTAAGCCCTCATGGACTATTGTAATGTCCTTTTTAAAAGTTTGCCCATCTCTGCTCTTTTCTTCCAACCCATTCTCCATACCAGTGCCAGAATAAGTTGGTAATGTATGGTTCTAGTCATGTCAGAAATGTTGAGTGGCTCCCAGTGTCTGCCCAGCAGAGTTCACACTCCTCTGCGTGGCATTCCTAGTCCTCCAAGGGCTGGCACTATCCTACTTTGCTAGCCTTTGAAGTCCAACTCAGATACCATTTCTTCTATGAAGCCTTCCCTGCTTCCCACCCTGACTGGTTGACAATGTTCATTTCACCTTCAGACTTCATGTAGCAACTTGCTTTGCATTTCTCAAGTCTACTTATTCAGTATTATGTAGTAGAGTTCTCTGTGTTGGTAGATTAAATAAGCTCTGTATATTAGCCCTCCAGCTCACTCATATCCCCTGTGGAGTGGCTACTTAATAAATGGCTTGTTTTCCATTGGTTCCCTAGAAACAAATCAGAAGTGTTACTGTGAGTTTGCCTTAGTTTGCAAATCTTAGTTCAATTGTATCCATCAGTCATCAGGTATTTATTAAGTGCTTTCTGTGTGCCAGACTCTATGGTAGCCACTGGATATACAAGTACAAGGAATGAAAATTTTGTAACTGCTGGGAGTGATATATTATGTTCTAATGCGAGAGACAAGTACACATTGAAGTCTAAACAGAATGAATATGAAGAAAAGAAATACAAAATAGTTCAGTGCAGGATAGTTTGAGAGGATAGGCATTAGCAGGGATGGGTTTCCACATCCACATATCTCTGTGTGTCTGGGCCTATGGTTTTGAACGTTGGTGTGTAGGGCACTCCCTGGAAGGAATAAGTTCTCTGGCCCCTATGCCACACTGCCTCACAGTTACAGGGAACTTCTTTTTTATGTTTAGGATCCATTAGAAAAATCAAAATGCTGCCTCCAGATGTTTTCAGAGTATTTGTCTTTATACTTTCAGATAATGCACATTTATGTCGATTCCTTTGTTTGGCAGTTAAAGCCCTTTATAATCTGATGCCAGCCTACTTTCCAACCTCATTATATATTCATGCACTACATGCACTCTATTGTCCAGCCAAACTGCCCAGGGCGTATCTTGAACATCTCCCATCTCTCACACTCTGTCCTCCATCTCTGGAATGTGCTCCCTACTCACCTCTGAGCCTTGCTCTACCTTCCTCCAAGGCTCAACTCAAGCACTATGTTTTTTCCTGATCTCCACATCTGCTAGTGCCTTCCCTCCCCAAATTACCTTGTATTTTTATGTACGTGTACATTGTTGTACATGCTCATATAAGGATATAGATATATATATGTATAGATGTAGATATATATATCTATATAGAAATATATGTAATCTAGCTATATCTGTAATCTCTATCTCTCTATATGTTGTCTCCCCCAATAAAATCTGAAGACAGTTAACTTTCATTTTTGCTTTTCTATCCTTAGCTTATGGCACAATACTTAGCCTATAGTATTTCATAAGTACTTGTTGACTGACCATATTTTGGTGACCCTTTAACATTTGCAGAATAAGATATACATTTGATCTCATTTTAACCTCCCAGCAACCTCTTGAAGCATATAGGACAAGTATTATGTCCATTTTATAGATGAGGAGATTGAAACTCTAAAGTTAAGTGACTTTCTTATCACACAGCAAGTGGTAGTCACCCCAAGAATTGAACCCAGGCTTTCTGACTTCAAGTTTAGTGCACTTACCCTTGTGCCACATTGCTTCTGTAACTAAGAAATAACCTGAAGCTGGAAAGATAAAATATAGTGTTGGTTAATATACTCGAGCAAATAGTAATGCCTCTGCTTGCTTCATTCCCTGGATTTGTTTTTTAAGTATTAGAGATCTTCAAAATGTAAGAATTTCTTAATTCGTGAATTCTTGGTTTCATTGAAGCACTTGACAAAGCCTTTCATGCTGTTTCTTTCAGGAATCAGTGACGTTCAAGAATGTGGCTGTGGCCTTTGGCCAAGAGGAATGGGGTCAAATGGACCCTACTCAAAAGGACGTGTACAGAGATGTGATATTGGAAAAGTATAGGCACTTGGTCTCAATGGGTAAGGATGGCTTCCCTCTATAATTCAGCATCTTCTCATTGGATCCCTTTACCTCCTCATTTGTTAGTATAGATGAGGCCTTTTGGTTTGGGGTTCACTAATTCTAATCACTAATTCTAAATTGTTTTTGGCCTAGAAATATCATTCCCGTTCATTGTTACTAACGGAAAGTCCAACACTTGATTGAGTTGAAAGTAGGTAACTTTATTGACTATAGCTTCCCCATTCCCCATCCTCTTTTTCCCCAAGCCAACCAAGGCTTTCTCCCAAAAAACCCCAGTGCATATAGCTACATAGTAGAAATTCCTCTCCTTCCAGCCGGAAGACGGTTTTCTTTCTGAACTCACATTGACTCCTTTACCCATCTTCCACCCACTCTTTATGGGAATTTGCCATTAAGCATTATTTTGTGGGCCATTTTACCTCCTTCTGGAGGAGTTTTTAAGGTGCTCACCTTTCCATGAAGATTAAGAACTTGGGATAGCATGGTATAGTGGAAAGAACCATGGAGTGAGAGTTCAGAATTTCAGGTTCTAGTACCTGTTCTGTCACCTAGCAGCCAAGCAGCCTCAGGGCTTCAAGTCCTTATCTGAAAAAGAATTCTTATTTATGCTTGATTATATTTAATAAGTAATTCTTGTCGTCTGATGTGCAGAATGCCTCTGTATCCTCAGCACAAATAGTGAAGGCCTATTTATTTCTCCTCAAACAGGGCTTCCAATTTCCAAACCTGATGTAATCTCCCAGTTGGAGAGAAAAGAAGACCCGTGGCTGCTGGAAAGGGAAGTCTCAAGGGATGCCTATCCAGGTGAGTGCCAAAGAGATGGTGATCATTGAAGGCAGTAGACCAGTTGGTCATCAAGAGGTGGTACCTTTGATGTGTTGGTGAAGGGCCTCCCCCCAAAGCTGACTTGAGACAGTTTCTGGATAGAATTCAGGCTCCTTTCACATATCCTCTAGTTTGAAAGGCAGTGTAGAACTTTCTCCCCGAAGTGAATTCCTGGATCCCTGCCCTTCCCGCCTTCTCCAGTGTTTTGCCCCACTCCTTCATTATAGACTTTGGCTCTTCCCTTCAAACTTATATAGATTCCTTCTATTTGAAACAATCAAACAAACTTTTTTTTTATACCCTGATACCTCTTCTGGCTTTGTCAAATATCTCTCTTTTCATTGCAGAGCTCCTCAAAATGTCCTTTACACCTGCTGCATACATTTCACCTTAAAAGACTCCCAAAATTTGCCTCACTTCCTACGACTCTTGTGAAACGACTATCTTGAAGGCCACAGTTGGCTTCCTGTTAGCCAGTCCAGTACTTTTTCTCCACCTTATCTGATATTATGGACCACCCCTCCTTTTATTTTTTTAAAGACTGGGTCTCCCTATCTCACCCAGGCTGTATGGTCAGGAGCTACTCATGGGCCTGATCCCACTACTGATTGTCAGGGGATCTTTGACCGGCTCCATCCCCATTCTGACCCTCTCTTTAGGTAACCTGGTGACGTCTGCTGCCAGGAGTTCACTATATCAAGGCCTAATTTAGTACAGAGATCTGATTGGCATGAGCCAGTGCAGCTCAGAATTCCCCAACTCCAGATCTGCCAGCCGTGGCCTCCCTAGGAGCTGGGATTGTAGACATGTGCCTCTATGCCCAGCTCACCCCTTTGCATGAGCCTGGTTCTATCCATCCTCTTCCAGCCACTTCTGTGTCTCCTTGAGTGACTCCTCTTCTCCCCCCACATGGGAGGAGCTTCACAACACTTGACACTTATATTAATTATTTTATGACTTTTGCTATAGAGTTTTTTCTTTCTTTTTTATTTAATAATTTTCCCCCAATTACATGGAAAGACAATATAGGGTTTTTTCAGGTTTTTTTAGTGACTACTCCTAAAGTTTTTAAATGCTGTCAACAGGTGATGGTAGATTACCGTAATCATTCATAGAATCATAGATTTGGGTTTGGAAGAGGCCTTAAAGGTCAGGTAGTCTATCCCCCTCATATTATAGCCAGCTGAGGCCCAGAGAGGTTATGTAACCTGCCTAGGGTCCCACAGCTAGTAAGTGTCTGAGGTAGGATTTGAACACTGGTCTTCCTGCCTCCAGGCCCAGAAGTGTTTCTGACACTTCATCACCAGCTGCTTCATTCAGTTCCTGATGTAAATAGCAGCTCTAGCTGCAAGTTTAGAGCTATTCATTCATCACAAATTTATTTGTTAAATCAATTACTGCTTCTATTGTGTTGAACAACACAAAACAGAAAATAAAGGTAACATTCCTAGCAAACCAGGTATGTAAAAACAAAAGAGAACTCAGTTCTTCCAGACCCATATCTAAGTTTGTGTACTTTTTTTACATCTATAAAAACCGAAATAATTAATGTCACATAACAGAAGTACACATTGAACTATACTTCTAACTTCTTGGAATATCGTTCTTTAAAAATGCTTCTTGGCCCCACACAAATACTGGAAGCTTGAGCAGATTGAATAGGAAACTGAAGGAGGACCCTTGTACCTAATGAGACCTAAAAGTCCATCACCCAGGCACATCCTTACCTTGATATATCTGAAATTGATCACATCCCGACAGAAAACACTGAGACAAGAAAACAAATAAGAAGCTACTTATAAAATGTCAGAATGGGACATTGGATCTCTTTTCAAAAGCATAATTGCTCTAATTGTATAGAAATGGATTTCACTTTCACTGTGACTGATTAGGTCACTTTTTTTGAGGATAGCACACATTTATTATAAAGTAAGATATCTCTTTTCTCAATACTCCTGTGTCATTGGTCACTGTATGAATTGTCACAAGAGAAGGCTTACTAGGTGGTGGAGAGTATATTGTGTGAGAGATAGAAGAGAA